>CM033649.1:68387979-68902088 GCA_019512145.1 Engystomops pustulosus
GCATGCTCCTGATGAGGTTGTGGATTGTCTCCTGAAGGATCTCTTCCCAGACCTGGACTAAAACATCCACCAACTCCTGGAAAGTCTGTGTTGCAACGTGACGTTGGTGGATGGAGCGAGATATGATGTTCCAGATGTGCTCAATCGGATTTAGGTCTGGGGATGAGCGGCCAGTCCATAGCTTCAATGCTTTTATCTTGCAGGAACTGCTGACGCTCAGCAAATTGCTCTCCACGGCGTCTCCAGACTTTGTCAAATCTGTCACATGTGCTCAGTGTTTACCTGCTTTCATCTGTGAAGCGCACAGGGCGCTGGTGGTGGATTAGCCAATCCTAGTGTTCTTTGGCAAATGCCAAGCGTCCTGCATGGTGTTCGGCTGTCAGCATCTGTAGACGTTTGGTCCTCATACCATCTTCATGGAGTCGGTTTCTAACCGTTTGTGCAGACACGTGCACATTTGTGGCTGCTGGAGATAATTTTGCAGGGCTCTGGCAGTGCTCCTTCTGTCCTTCCTTACACACAGGTGGAGGCAGCGGTCTTGCTGCTGGGTTGTTGCCCCAGGTGTACTGGCCTGCCTCCTGGTAGCGCCTCTGAACACTATGCTGCAAACCTTCTTGCCACAGCTTGCATTGATGTGTCATTCTGCATGAGCTGCACTACCTGATTAACCAGTGTGTGTTACCAAAGCGTTGTATGGAGGCCACACATAATTCTGAGCCTCATTTTGTCTTGTTTTACAGACATTACATCAAAGTTGGATCAGCCTGTAGTGTGTTTTTCCACTTTTTTTTTACTCCAAATCCAGGCCTCCATTGGTTAACAAAATTAATTAATTTTCATTGATCTTTTTTTATTTTGTTTTTTACAGTGTACAGAACAAAGTACAGGCAGTCCCCGGGTTACGTGCCAGATAGGTTCTGTAGGTTTGCTCTTAAGTTAAATTATAATGTAAGTCAGAACTAAATATTTTAGAATTGTAACCTTGGTCTCTGTGACAATTGGATTTTAAATATGTTGGATTGTCATAAGAACCAGGATTAACAATAAAGCTTAGTTGCAGACACCTGTGGTAACTGTTACAGCTGTTTGTAGCCTAAGGCTAAAGTACAAAAGTACAGTAAATTACTAACATCCAAAGGTCCGTTTGTAACAAGGGGTCGTCTGTAAGTTGGGGACCGCGTGTATTCAATGAGAATATTTCATTCATTCAGATCTAGGATGTGTCTCATTTGAGGTTACCCTTTAGTTTTTTAGTTTTTTTTTTAGCGCTGTCTATGTTTAATATAGAAAATACAGCATAATAGGCAATACAATAGAATTCATATTGAGAGCATCACAAAAAATTAAATGCTTATAGCAGAGATTAAACATCCATGTTGCATCATAATCTAACAACTAACAATCGTAACAACATAATACCCTACTCTGTGTACAGAACTTACCCCACCATGCCTTTTGGCATACAATACTCTATTGATCTATTTAGCAAAGTGAATTGTAGAATTGTAAAGGCCTCTTTCTAGAAGATCTGTCTGTATTCATATCGTTCTACTATCTCGCTTGAATAAAAGTAAACCATTTTGGTTGTAAAAATAGTTATAAAGTGTTTTTTTTTATAGGTTCGATTTTACTAAGCACTTTAATGCAGCAGACGGAACCTCGTGGTCTATACTACCTGCTCAATACTAATCTAAGTGGTCTGCCAGTGTCTTCCAAACTTGGACCCCACTCTCACAAGTAAGCAGAGATCTATTGTGTATAGACTGTTGATTCTATAAATCCCCAAGCAATCAAGAGCAGGTGCTCTGCTGGTCTTTGTCTACAAATGTTTGATACGTGACTGTTTAAGGCAATCGGTAGCTTGCTCAGTCATTTGCTATGCTTGCTGATATCATCACGCAAAGCTGAGACATGATGCTACTAAGGCTCCGTTCACACTTGTGTGTCCTCTTTGGGTGTAGTAGCCAGGTGGAGAAGGGAGGGGGGGTGAGCGCTCTTCACTCCTCCCCTCTCCATAGGGAGCTGAACGGCCGAGCTGAACTGCCCCACTGAAAAATCTGGGCAGGAATATGAACTACCCTATCCTTTGCAGTACGGCTTGGACTCAGTGAGACTGCACCTCTATAGCAACCATGAACTAGCTGCTGTTTTTTCAGATGGCTCATGATTGCCATTTGCAGCCATGTTTGAGACATGAACTCTGAGACCAGCGGTTGGCTGCAACAGCCTTGCACCTTTTATAAACAAAGCCCACAAGGGATCACATCCTGGGAAATGTCTCCATCCACTGTGTAGTGGTCCTGAGCCCTTACTGCAGGTTTCTCATGCTGAGGTGTATGAAAGGCAAGCTTTCACACAGAATGGTAGCTGTACAGTGGACGTAGAAACCTGCTTCCGCGTCCACAGTTCTCAAATAGCTGATGGGTGCAGGAACCACTTGTCAGATATTGATGACTTATCCTAAATATAGTGCATAAAATAAAGTTGCAAGCAAATCCACTTAAAGGGAACCTGTAATCAAGAACATGAAGAATAAACCTTTTCCATTTAATCTCTTCATAAATCTGTGTGAAAGCCGCATGTTGTCATAACTCTGTTCTATATTAACGTGAGTTTGTTTTATAGCACTGCAGGGGCTTCAGGTTCCAGTGTTATGTCTCCGTCACAGTGTGCAGCACTTAAAGACTGTCAAAAGCTGGCTATTTCTGGATTGAACTCCATTGCCTTGGGTGAAGACAACATGGAAAAGAAAGGTCCAGAGGACCAAGGAGGAAATGTGCATCATAGCAAAATGTGCCGACTTCCCGGGGCCCTGCGCATATTGCCCCTAGTTGAGTTCCATATTACAACATACTATCAAGCCCTGCAGTCCCTGGAGAAATCTGAAGTGGTTTCATCTGATCAGTCCATGTCTTCCTCCAGCACAGACAGTGGTACCATGGCCAGCGCTGAGGACACCATCTCAAAATTTACAGAGCCCGCACTGTCCTCACTAGAGATCCTCTATCACCTGGTGTTTTATAGCCTTGACGTTGTAGCGACTTTATTGCAGAGGAGTCCAGTCAGACTGACAACCTCAGTGGCAGAACATGAAGCTAGTACTGTGATAAATAGAGATCTGGACAATGAAGAGCAACTGATGCATCCTCTATTTGGGACAATGACACTGCTGCTGAAATCTGGTGTTGTCACAAATAAGAGAGAAATGATCCGAGAGCAGGTGCTCCGTGTTCTGGTGAAATTGGCAGAAAATTCTTCCAAAGAGCAGCTGTCCAGGTAATATATTCATTGCTGGATGCACCTTCCGTACTGTGAATTACCTGTATAACATATGTGTTTTTTTCTATTTTATTGATGAATTCTAATTACTGCTCTTGATTGAAGTTCTGCGTAGTCGCAGAAATTGGGCAAAGTAAGCAGTTTTCAGACATGGGCTTTTGCATTATTGACATATCCTCAGCTAAACAGTGTTGACATACCGTATATACTCGAGTATAAGCCGAGTTTTTTTAGCACAACTTTTGTGCTAAAAATTCACTCGGCTTATACTCGGGTATACAAAATAATAAACTTACTACTCACCATTCCGATGGCCCGGACAGCTCCTCTTCATGCCGCAGGTCCGCGGCAGCTCCGTTGCCGTGCCTCTTCTGTCTTCATGCCGGCTGGGGGCCGCGACAGCTCCATATGCCGGCACTCAACTGTGATGTCAGCCGCTGTTGACGTCACAGAGTGCGCCGGGCGACCGTGCGCATGGAGCTGTCGCGGCCCCAAGTCGGCATGAAGACAGAAGAGGCGCGGCCATGGAGCTGCGGCATGAAGATGAAGAGGAGCTGTCCGGGCCGTCGGAATGGTGAGTAGTAAGTTTATTTTTTTTTTTTACCGGCAACAGGGGGCTGGCAGGCTATATATGCGGAAGATAAAGGGGCTGGCAGGCTATATATACGGAAGATAAAGGGGCTGGCAGGCTATATACTGGGAGGCTGTGACCAATGCATTTCCCACCCTCAGCTTATACTCGAGTCAATAGGTTTTTCCAGTTTTTGGTGGTAAAACTAGGTACCTCAGCTTATACTCGGGTCGGCTTATACTCGAGTGTATACGGTAAATCTTGTTTTCTTCTATCCACTGGATAGGTCATGATTGTTCTGTTTAATTGCTACAAATTCCAGGGATTACAAAAACGGTCCTAAACTTCTTAATGATGGGGCAGTGTGAATATGTGACCACTGCCCCATTTTTACTATTATAGAACTGTTTTATGGGAGTCCTTTGATCAAACACAATGCAGGCATACATTTAAGGCGCACCATCAATAAATGCATGCTAAAATGTCTAGGTTCATTTATAAGGTGCACCTGATTATAAGGATGAATGGCCAGCAGGTGGAAGACCTGTTCTGAGAAAATCAAAGGATTTTTTGTGCACCTTATAGTCCAAAAAATACGGTATCTAAAAGTGTTTTTAGTTGTGCCTTTGTTTAGAGCGCTTTCTTTCAGGTTTCAGGTGTTGCTCCGCTCCCCTGTGCTGCTCCAGTGCTTATCTGTAAATGCTCCTCTTACTGTGGCCCTCAAGACGGTGCGATTGCTAGGTTTTCTTGTAGATGATGAAGCGCTAGGTGGTCTCCTGTGCTCATGCTCAGGTTAGTGAGAATAATAATTTCAATTAAGTATTTAATACATTTTTATTTCTTTTTAGGTCCCTATCAGTCAGTGAGTAGAAGGGGTTTCATGCTGTAATATACTGGGACAAAAATATGACCAGTTACACTAATGGGGAAAAAGAGGGGAAAAATAGGTTCCTTAAATTTCTTCTTAAGTTGAATTTGTATGTAAGTCGAAACTTTATATTTTATAATTCTAGATCCAGACAAAATTATTTTTTTTCCCCATTGACAATTGTAGTTTCAAATTTATTTATTTTTTGCTGTAATTGGACCAAGCTTCATCACAGACACCTTACAGCTGATCATTGCAAAGCATCTAGAGCAGGGGTTCTCAGCCTGTGGGTCGTGACCCCGGCAGGGGTCGAACAACCAAAACACAGGGGTCACCTAAAGCCATCGGAGGCTCGATTTTATCGCGTTTTGGGTGCAAATACAACATTCTTGTACATGGTTTGGGGTCACTGCAACATGGGGAACTGTATTGCGGGGTCACAGCATTAGAAAGGTTGAGAACCACTGATCTAGAGACTTCACCAGGGGGCAGAGGGGTCCGTCTTTAACTAGGGGGTCGGGTGTATACAGTCATGGGGATTATAGAACAATGATTTCATGATTTCCTTTCATTTCCTTTTTTTCATTTGCGTAGTGAAAGCCTGTGTTAGTTTCTTGTAGTAATTGACTTTTGACCATCCAAAGTTTTTTTCATTTTATTTTAATGTAGAAACTTGCCTGCTGCTTGCCTTGTACACTTACATCATCTCCAGGCCGGATAAACAAGCGTCAGAGAAGCTCTGGCTTCAATTAGAGCACGAGGTATGTGACATTTATGTAATAATTGTAGTCTAAAATTGAAACTAAGCATAGTCCAGACCCTGACAAGTCCTGCTTCTAGGTGCCCGCAGTGGAACACTTTAGGCCTTTAGTTATTAGGAGCCATAAGCAGGAGGGGCTGTACACACAGAACAGGTGCGAGTCCTTCCATCATACCTCACATCTGTGTAGTCAGTGGAAAGACTTGTACCTGTACAAGTTTGGCCTCAATTTACTTATACAAAATACACATAAGAAATTATTCCAACACTATATTAGTTTGGGTAAACTGAGAGGTATTTAAGACATCAGCTTCTCCATAGCAAGTCTATATCAGCCACTATGGGAAAATGTATAGTCTAAAAGTAAGTCTGTAAAATTAAACTGTCTTAAAGTCCATTAGATCGAGCAAAGTGTTTAATGATTAATTTGGCAAAGACTGTGGTCTGCTTTTGTACCACATATTTATTGGTCAAGTTTAAGCCAGACAAATGTGCCCAAATGTTGTCCATTTGCATAATTTCTGCTACATATCCCCCTTGAGGCCACAATGCCTTGCCATACATTTATCAAGGTTTTACACCATT
Source organism: Engystomops pustulosus (assembly GCA_019512145.1). Classification (NCBI taxonomy): domain Eukaryota; kingdom Metazoa; phylum Chordata; class Amphibia; order Anura; family Leptodactylidae; genus Engystomops; species Engystomops pustulosus. The sequence goes on from CM033649.1 coordinate 68,394,043, forward strand.
TATGGAGCAAGTTAAGACAAGAGCCTTGGAATATGATGGCACTATATGAATAAAGATTATTATTGATAAATCTGTCCTATAATTTAACCCCTTCCCACTCCATGATGTACTATTATGGCATGGAGATTGACAGATGGCACTCCATGACGTAATAGTACCTCATGGACCTGATGCTGGTTCAGCTCTTCACCAGAGCTTAACCGGCATCAGGAAACACGGTGTAGGAACAGCCGAGTGCTAAGCAAGCTCAGATTGTGGGTTTTAACCTTTTAAATGCCACTGTCAATGCGACTGCTGCATTTAAATGCCTGCAGGGAGAAGTCCTGCCCTGCCCGATCAGCTGAAATGTGAAGTTCAACAAGTGATAAAACAGTCTCTGAATCACTTTGGTAAGTTAAAGTGCTAAAAAGTATAAACCATATAAAGCGACGCATGTCAGATTACAAAAAATGTGGCTGAGCCTTAATTACAGAATGGTCCTAAAGGGGTTAAAGACACGTGAATCATATTAATGTTTCTTTAAAGTGTGATATTTTTTATGGGACAACCTTGTTAAAGGAAATCTACCATTTTGTTTTTATGCATTATGAACCAAACATACCTTGAGAATTGTGTAGCTACACTGATGCAGAAACATATCTTGTTTAATCACTGAACCAAGTGGTTTCTGTGTCTGACTGCAGGGACTGCACCAGCGAAATTTGAGTTGCCCTATAGTGAATAGGAATTTCTGTGATGATTATAATGATAAAATATCTTAAAATGACTATTTGCAGAACTTGTAGAATATGTATTCTTGATTTTTCTCTATTTAATCTAATTACCCTTTTTATTACTCCGGTTTTTCCAGATGGTACGGTTCCTTAACAAACTGATCGTCCAAGGCTGGAGTTCTCCCTCTATCCGATCTGGAGTCAGTTGTCTGTGTAACAGAGAGGTATACTTAAACAAATGTTATGTTTTTGTATTGGAAACTCTCAAGCCCAGGACTTGCGATTTAAGCAGTGGGTGATGTAGCTATGGGCAGGGAGTCAGGAGGAAGCAGCGGGGTGATGTAGCTATGGGAAGGCAGTCAGGAGGAAGCAGTGGGGTGATGTAGCTATGGGTAGGCAGTCAGGAGGAAGCAGTGGGGTGATGTACCTATGGGTAGGCAGTCAGGAGGAAGCAGTGGGGTGATGTAAGCTATGGACAGGCAATAAGGAGGAAGCAGCGGGGTGATGTAGCTATGGGCAGGCAGTCAGGAGGAAGCAGCGGGGTGATGTAGCTATGGGCAGGTAGTAGGTGGAAGCAGTGGGGTGTGATGTAGCTATGGGTAGGCAGTCAGGAGGAAGCAGTGGGGTGATGTAGCTATGGGCAGGCAGTCAGGAGGAAGCAGCGGGGTGATGTAGCTATGGGCAGGTAGTCAGGAGGAAGCAGCGGGCAACCTTGATTATGCCCTGGATCCGGGTCCCAGAGGGGCTGTATTAACGTCCTCCAAAGCACTTGAGATTATAATCATAGTTTGCCTTTAACCTATAAAAGCATCATAGAAATAATTTTTGTCAGTGATGGCAAACCATTTAGCGACTGAATGCCCAAACTAAAATCAAAACCTTTTATTTATCACAAAGTTCCAACATGTTAATTTAAGCAGAAATTCAACGCCACCAGCTCTTTTGTAGTTTTCAATCGCATCGGCACCATAACGGTAGAGGGTGCCCCAGGAAGTCACATCCGCGGCATGGGCCCTCCTGTAAAAGATGTACTGGCCGACTGGTGACGCTGAATCCTGGGGGCCACCGGCAATAGCTGCAGGGTGGAGTTGGCAGTGATGGGGGGGGGGGGGTATACCTGTAGCACCTGGGTGATCTCACAGATTGCCGAATGTGTCCTGCTGAGCGGTCTGGCGGGCTGCGATCCTGCTACTGATATTTTCCTCCTAGGCGCACGCGGGATCGGTCAGCAGGACACGTGAGAGTGGGAGCACTGTAAGTGCCGGTCCCAGGGGGTCATGTGGGGCTGCTGCTCCTCGTCCTGCTCCAGCTCTCTCTGCCCGCACTGCATTTATATGATCCTGGAGGGACCCGAGGCACCGGAGTCTTGTTATGCCACTGGTTACAGATCTATACTACTGGCTCAGAGAGGGCTTTGAGTGCCATCTCTGGCATCAGTACCATAGGTCTGCCACCACTGCCTTATGTCCTCACCTTGACAGGATCCACTCCCAGGAGTTTGTCTTACTCCCTTTTTTCCCAGCAGGTTTCAATATGGAAGTTTTACGTTTGTTTTTTTGATATGCTCTTATGGTCACCATTGTCTGGATATGTAAACATAAAATTTATTGCACCTCCGTTTACCTTCTGTTTAAACTAAAGTGGATTTTCCTGCGTACACGTTACATGTGATCATGTTTCAAGAGTTTGTCAGCTGTACTAACAGCAACTATACGTCTCTAATACCCTTTTTTGGAATCGAACAGGTAATAGTTAAAACTTGCGTCTCATTTGGACATAAAATTTCATTCAAAAAAGGTCTCGAGGTCACAAATCTCAACCAAGGTACTAGGATTCCTACCCTATGTTTTCCTCTACTACTAGTTGGCCCCACATCTATACCTAACGTGATATGTAGTTGGAGCACTGGCCATAAGGTGAACTGAGCGCCACTCTACGGCCTCATGCACACAGCTATGTCTTTCCCCCGGGCCAGAATCTTCAGTTGGAGAGGGTTTGGGGTGTGACCTCTCCTAAACCCTCTCCATGGGGATCCAGGAGGCCATGACCCAAACTGGTTCAAAGCTTAGAACTTGCTCTATATATGCTACTGTATAGTACTGTAAATGGTGCAATATATCAAAACTTTTTTTTTTTTTTTTTGTCAGGTTGTGAAGGCGCTGGTTCACGCTCTTCATCAGGAATGGCTCGGTGTGCGGCGTTTAACCGTCCTTTTGCCTACTCCAAACCAAAACAAATCTGTGCTGTTTCTAAAGGAAGCGCTCATGGTACTGCATAGCCTCTACCAGAAGGACAAGAGCTTCAGTGAACATTGTTTGGACGTTTTCCACCAGTACGACCAAGCGGTGCCTGGAGTCCGTGCATTATTCCGAAAATTCAACACCTTGAATGAGAATGAAGGTCAGAAATCTGGAATACACAATATATGATGATAATTGACATACTTCACTTGTAGGCAGCCTGTCATCACATCAGACCTAATCTGATTGTAGGAGGCTATATCTATATACAGGCGGTCCCCTACTTAAGAACACTTGACTTACATACGACCCATAGTTACAAACGGACCTCTGGATATTGGTAATTTATTGTACTTTAGTCCTAGGCTACAATGATCAGCGGTAACAGTAATCAAAGGTGTCTATAATTAAGCTTTATTGTTAATACTGATTCTTATGACAACCCAACATTTTTAAAATCCAATTGTCACAGAGACAAAGTTCTGGCTGGGATTACAATGATAAAATATACAGTTCCGACTTACATACAAATTCAACTTAAATTCATACTTAAATTCAACAAACCTACAGACCCTATCTTGTATGTAACGCGGGACCGCCTGGATATATCATATATATCATTCAGGCAAATGTCACCCGATCCACTTCCATTCCTAGGTGACCATTAATTTTCGTTGGTTGTCTCGGAGGTTTTACAGGACTTGAAAATTGTTATGTTATGCACCAAGGAAAATTAGATTTGCAGGAATACATTTAGACACATTTCTAATATCCTTTTCTATTTTTGTCTTTTTTAGAGTTTGCACTTGATGAATTGTGTCCACCAGAAGTAGAGACAGAAGATGAAGGCATGGACTGCACATAATAACCCACAATAATTTGTGGATATGTTGCGTAGACTGTATGTCTTGCTATTTTTAAGTATGTGGAAGTTCATTATCAATTTTCTGAGAGAGTGGACCAGATGTCTTACAGTAATATTTTTTTGTCACATTTTAGATCTTTCCTGTGGATATTGATAGCACTTGGATGAAAAATACTGTATTTTTAAACCAGAAAATTCATTTAAATACAAAGATCTTGTAATATATGGTGTGGGTTTTTTGTTTTATATGCCTCGCAGTGCATATTTTCATATTTTACTACTTGTATACTATTTATTTTTAAAACCTTTGAAAACAAACAGAACGCAGCCAACTTTGTGCTGCTCCTTTTTTTCTTTCCAAAGTTATGGCATTTTCTGTTCTGAAAGTGTTTGACAAAAATCTTTCTCACCGGAGGTGAAGTGGGTGGAGACTTATGTCTGTCTGTCTATGCCCTCAGGCTGAGGCCAGTTAGCTTGCCCACAGATCCCACGATGCCTTGTGTTCTCTCTAAGTGATTTAGTATTAAATCCATTTAGTTTCCCACATGTCAGTCCACTGAACACTGCACAGAGCACATACAGGATGTATATGGTGACACCCTGGCAGCTTTCATCACATGGAGGAGCAGGGAACATGTACAATACATACAGGATATACACTCACCGGCCACTTTATTAGGTACACCTGTCCAACTGCTCGTTAACACTTAATTAATCTGCTCTTCTTTTAGCTTCTTAAACCCTCGTTTTTACAAAAACAAAGTTTTAAGAAGTTATGCAAATGAGCCTGACGGGCTCCATAGATGTCAATAGTGCCTGGAGCCCCTCAGACTCATTTGCATAATATTTAAAATCTTTATTTCTTAAAAACAAGGGCATAAGAAGCTGCAAGAAGACTGAACCAGGATCTGTTCTTTTTAAGCTCCTCATGCCCTTGTTTCTATGAAAAAAGGCTTTAAAAAATATGCAAATGAGATGGAGGGACTCCAGCTATGGAACCCTGAGCCCTTCAAGCTCATTTAGATGATTATTAAAGCCTTTTTTGATAAATCAAGGGCATAAGAAGGTAAATAAAGAACAGATCCTTTCAGAGGGGCCCAAACCAACATGTAAGTGTACTTGGTTTACAATTTTTGATCCTGGTGGTAGATTTCTTTTAATGTGTTGGTCTTTAGACCAGCGCAGAGTAGAACTAGACAGTTCCTCATCGTCTTTGATGCTGGATGATTAATCTGGTGCAGTATAAGACTGGTGACTTGTACTTTGCACCTCAGTTGGTCTAGTTTGCTGCACCACAATATTGAATTTTCTGGCACACAGGCTATTTTCTGTCCAGTCATGCCCAAAGTTACCGAGGACACACCACTTTTTCATATGAGTTGGGAAACTGCCTAAAACTGGTCTAAAACCTTCAATAGATGTTGATTGGCTCAGCCTCACAGGGCAGGTTGCTGGGGTGTCGCGGGCATGAATAGCGTTGGGCTCACAACAGTGTTCTGCTTGTAAGAAGAGGGGACAGATTAGAGGGTTATCCAATTCTTTTGTGAGTATAATAAAATTCTTGGAAAACTCACCATGGCATTGTAACTTTCTTTGAGACAAGGTAACATCATCAGAATAAAATCAGCAGAACCTTTTGGAGACCTTCAAGTTTCTTCAAGGGCATAGTTTGGTTGCAGCACACAGCGGGAAAGTAAAATTGAAAGCCTGATTTGCCAGTTCAGTTGGGGATCTAAATTTTCTATATCGCTATGGGAACCTGTCACCAGCTTTAAAGAATAACTGCAAAGCTGTATTCATTTTACCAAATTATTATATGTGATTTCTCTTTTAAAAACAAACAGAACGATGCCTACTTTGTGCTGCTCCTTTTTTTCTTTCCAAAGTTATGGCATTTTCTGTTCTGAAAGTGTTTGACTAAAATCTTTCTCACCAGAGGTGAAGTGGGCGTAGACTAATGTCTGTCAGTCTATGCCCTCAGGCTGAGGCCAGTTAGCTTGCCCACAGATCCCATAATGCCTTGTGTTCGCCACTTTATTAGGTACACCTGTCCAACTGCTCGTTAACACTTAATTCAGTGCATTTAGGCATGTAGACATGGTCAAGACAATCTCCTGCAGTTCAAACCGAGCATCAATATGGGGAAGAAAGGGGATTTGAGTGCCTTTGAATGTGGCATGGTTGTTAGTGCCAGAAGGGATGGTCTGAGTATTTCAGAAACTGCTGATCTACTGGCATTTAGGCATGTAGACATGGTCAAGACAATCTCCTGCAGTTCAAACCGAGCATCAGTATGGGGAAGAAAGGTGATTTGAGTGCCTTTGAACGTGGCATGGTTGTTGGTGCCAGAAGGGCTGGTCTGAGTATTTCAGAAACTGCTGATCTACTGGGATTTTCACGCACAACCATCTCTAGGGTTTACAGAAAATGGTCCGAAAAAGAAAAAACATCCAGTGAGCGGCAGTTCTGTGGGCGGAAATGCCGTGTTTATGCCAGAGGTCAGAGGAGAATGGGCAGACTGGTTCGAGCTGATAGAAAGGCAACAGTGACTCAAATCGCCACCCATTACAACCAGGGTAGGCAGAAGAGCATCTCTGAACGCACAGTACGTCGAACTTTGAGGAAGATGGGCTACAGCAGCAGTAGACTACACCGGGTGCCACTCCTTTCAGCTAAGAACAGGAAACTGAGGCTACAATTTGCACAAGCTCATCGAAATTGGACAGTAGAAGATTGGAAAAACGTTGCCTGGTCTGATGAGTCTCGATTTCTGCTGCGACATTCGGATGGTAGGGTCAGAATTTGTCGTCAACAACATGAAAGCATGGATCCATCCTGCCTTGTATCAACGGTTCAGGCTGGTGGTGGTGGTGTCATGGTGTGGGGAATATTTTCTTGGCACTCTTTGGGCCCCTTGGTACCAATTGAGCATCGTTGCAATGCCACAGCCTACCTGAGTATTGTTGCTGACCATGTCCATCCCTTTATGACCACAATGTACCCAACATCTGATGGCTACTTTCAGCAGGATAATGCGCCATGTCATAAAGCTGGAATCATCTCAGACTGGTTTCTTGAACATGACAATGAGTTCACTGTACTCAAATGGCCTCCACAGTCACCAGATCTCAATCCAATAGAGCATCTTTGGGATGTGGTGGAACGGGAGATTCACATCATGGATGTGCAGCCGAAAAATCTGCGGGAACTGTGTGATGCCATCATGTCAATATGAACCAAAATCTCTGAGGAATGCTTCCAGCACCTTGTTGAATCTATGCCACGAAGAATTGAGGCAGTTCTGAAGGCAAAAGGGGGTCCAACCTGTTACTAGTATGGTGTACCTAATAAAGTGGCCGGTGAGTGTATTTGCTGGCAGCCTGGCTCCTTCCATGGAATAGCAGGGGACATGTAATAAGTGGTAGAAATCATAAGTCTATAGCCTGTGCAGTACACTAAGGGTTAATAGCTTATCTGCACAGAGATGATACTGCCGATGACAAGGTGGGGGAAGGGAGCAGAGACAGAAAAAGGTTCTGTAGAATCAGACTGGGATGGAGGGAGGGAACAGGGGAGACTTGCACCTCACTATCATGTGCAGGAGACCTCTGCATTCACTGTTCTGTAAGCAGGAATCAGCAGCCGCTTCCCTCCCATGAATCCGTCTGAGAAAGTGTAAACAACATATGGACTCCAGGGCTTATCAGCACATGGAGTGGAAGCAACTATTGCAGCACTGAGATAATCTGAGGGGATAGCAAAGAAACTGCTGCATGTAGGCAACAAAGATAATAGACCGTTTTACATCCCAAGAACTATTGATTTGTGAAAAAAAACTTTAGTTACTTTTAAGTCTTTAATGTATGTATACCCATTCTTCTATGACTTTAGACCAATCGTGGCCTTCACTCCTTTCAGAGAACCCAATGATCCTAAAATTATATCTTCTTGACCTATCTGCTATTTCAAACAACTTCTCAGAGATGGCTATGTTCCTTTTTTTTCCCCCCATACTCCTAGTAATTTTTATATTATTTGTTGTTTGATCTATTGTTTCCCTATCCTCTCACCCTTTCCCGCAACTTACTTAGATTGGTCCTAAGAAGATTAACTTCCTCCTTCAGTGTTCTTACTGTTTTTACTAAGCTGATGAGGACTTCATTATTTATTATAGCCTTCAAAACATTCTCCAAGGTTTGTTTCCTTCTGCTGTTTGGTACATTTCTTTCCTTGCCCCTTTACCAATTCAATATCTATTTCACTATGAGCCTCCACATTGAAATCCTCCATCTCAGTCCCTCCTCCAGGTATCATGTTTTCATCTCTTTTTTTTCTTCGCTATATATCTGATTCCTTCTTCTTTCCAGAGTTACCACCTTTCCCCTGTACCCCACCTCTCCATCTGGACCCCCACCTGATTTCCTCTCTTGGGCCTCCTGAACAGATTTTACCTCCTCTTTATGTTTTTTAGCCCTGCTGACCATTTTAGATATCATAAGAGGATTGGGTTGATACGCAAATTGTTAATCAGCCTTTTTCCACAGTGTTTAACCCTTACTCCTCAGACCATACCAATACAACTTCTTTCAATTTCAGTTGTATAGTAACCAGCAATCTCTAGTTATATACACAGTCCGTATCTATATCACATGTAGGTGATAGCGGTACCTTGTAGAGTTCACTTCTCCTCCAAATACAAAATAGTACAGAGTTCACAAGTTAATACACATAATATAATACACACCGCACAGAACCTTCTCCTAACAGGCTACAGCGCAGTTGCAATGTCTTCATCCATCAAATGTTCTCACCGAATTGCTTCCAGGGTTGGATTCTCACCTACTAAGGGGCTTGTGTTCGTGGAGCACCCAAAAATGCTCTAGATGTACCAGGACCTTTATCCTCCCCTTTTGAGCCAGAAAAACTCCCAACACCTAGGAGCTCACAGTGCAGCTCACCTTTCGGTGCTGATCTTCCCCTCCGTCTGCACCGTGTCATCCTTCTCATGGAGGGATCGGCAGTAGGGAGTCCTCAGTGCCTAAAATGGCGACACGCCCACAAGTCAACGGTATTTTATTGTTGGATTTAATAAACCATATGCAACACACTGGCCAGGTTTAGTAGGGAGGTCTTCTCCAGGGTTGCAGCAGTGTAGACGTTGTTATTCTTGTCACGATTCACAATAGTTTCTCTTAATTAGTGATCTCCCATCGTCTCTTTTATGGGTGTCGCTCCAACTCCAGCAAGCTGGCTCCCTGTTACATTTTCCACCAGAAGGGCAATCATTTGAATGTACTTATCAGCATGCGGCTCTACAGATAATCCGAGCAGTCTCAGTAGTTTTGCCCAATTGGGTTGATTAAGCCTGTGAATCGCAGCACATTACACCTCCGGAGACTCATATTTGCATGGCTGTAAGCACGAGGAGATGCCACACAGGTAATCACTCCTACTCACATGCTCTCCCCCACATGTAGTAGAAATTTACCAAGATATTGAGGGTAGGATTTAATGTGTCTCGGGTTCCACCATTCTCTAGCCGGAAAACACTTTTTTGCTGGGCCAGGTTTATCACTGTGATGAAATTTTGGTTCAGAATAAGACTGTTGGATCCTACTTTAGATCAGTGGCGTCCAAAAAACATGTGCCCGGATGTTAGGACTTAAGATCTCCTCTATATCCTTAATCTTGTACTGTTCATAAAAGTAAAGTAATGATTAACTTCACACATGCTCTTATAACCCATCTATTTAGGAAAGTCGACAGTGCAGGTGATGTGGATGCTACCCCTGGCTGGCCCGGCCTCTGTGCTCTACCGCTGAACTCCCCCTCATACTGTACATACTTGTGTATAAGCCAAGCCTTCTAATTTTACTTTTCATTTTTAGGTTATATTTCAACAAACTTCTTTATTTATTACAAGTGGTATCCAACTATTACTTGTTAAAAAACATATATACAATAGAGAGCGTTAAAATTGAAAAGCGATGAGAGGACTGATGCAAAAAGTATATTCATAGAGGCAGTTCCTTGCATATAAGGCTACACAGAAATGGAAATTGGCTCTGATGGCAATACAATCAAAGGTTATGGGCCATGGCAGCAAAGTAGTCCATATTTTTCGGACTATAGGACGCTAATTACTATAGGACGCACCCCAGATTTAGGCTTCCAAAAAGAAAAAATATATTTTACTCCAATTATAATATCCCTGTTGGTTGCACTAAAGCAAAAAACACACATCTGCTACATCCATACATTTACACACACGGCTCTGCATAATCCATACAGTTATACACACGGCTCTGCTTCATCCATACAGTTACACGCACAGCTCTGCATCATCCATAAAAAAAAAACAAAACACCGTGTTTAGCACGCACAACTCTGCATCATCCATTCAGTTACACGCACAGCTCTGCATCATCCATACAGTTACACACACAGCTTGGCATCATCCATTCAGTTACACGCACAGCTCTGCATCATCCATACAGTTACACGCACAGCACTGCTTCATCCATACAGTTACAAAGTCAGCTCTGCTTCATCCATACAGTTACAAACTCAGCCCTGCATCATCCATACACTCACACAGCTCTGCATCATCCATACAGTTACACACACAGCACTGCTTCATCCATACAGTTACACACACAGCACTGCTTCATCCATACAGTTACACACACAGCACTGCTTCATCCATAAAGTTACACACACAGCACTGCTTCATCCATACACTTACACACAGCTCTGCATCATCCATGCAGTCCCACACACAGCTCAGCTATACACACCTTCCCCTATGTCCCTCTTCCCCTTCTTCTTCCTGTGTCCCAGGCAGCATGTCCCCATTCTAAGCAGTATGTAGTGATGTAAGAAGCATGTGATCAGTCAGTAGGACACCCGGGAGAGGGGAGAGCAGTGCGGAGGCTCCTCTCTGGGAGATTGGTTGCAGCTCTATATCAGGGCATCACCCGATCTCCAGTACAGCGGTCTGGATGGTCTGGCAGTGCTGGATCCTCCTGACCTTCAGTCTATAAGACGCCACTTCTTGCTAAAAAATGTGCCTTATAGTCCAAAAAATACGGTATATACTGCACATTGAGTTGTAATATTCACATCACCATAGACCAATCACCATTTTGGAATATACCATAAGGTGCTTGTGTAGTATCAGTGCTCCGGCCCTTCACCGCAGCACTCAATGTGCGTTTCACGTTGCTTCCTTAGGAACATAAGGGAATATTGAGTAATGAAAGGTTAGTAACCTTGGCAAATATGTCTATGGTGATGTGAATGTTCTGAATCTGTGTTATATACTTTTCTGCCATGGCGCATAACCTTTGATTGTAGAATGGGGAACATTTGTAGGTTGTTGTATTTACAGTGGGGAGGGGTATTTAGTCAGCCACCAATTATGCAAGTTCTCCCACTTACAAAGATGGGAGAGGTCAGGACCTGACATCATAGACCTCAACTATGAGAGACCGAATGAGAAAACAGATCCAGAAAATCACATTGTCTGATTTTTTTTTAAAAGAATTTATTTGGAAAATGTGTATTTGGTTGAAAAGTTCATCTCAATACTCTGACCTCTGTCGTTGCCAACAATGGATATATAACAACGTTTTTAAAAGTTTTCACAAGGTTGGCACACACTGTTTGGTTATGTTGGGCCATTTCACTAGATCTCCTCTTTACAATCCTTCATCCTGGTGGTAGATGTCCTTTAAGCAGAAGGACACGTCAGGCGCTGCAGAGTCTGAGTTCCCGTAGTGTGTTACTGACAGTAGCCTTTGTACTTTGGTCCCAGCATGCTGGAGGTCTTTCACTAGGTCCCTCGTGTGGTTCTGGGATTTTTGTTTACTGTTCTCATGATAATTTTGACCCCATGGGATGAGATCTGGGATCGAGGGAGATTATCAGTGGTCTTGTATGTCTTCCACTGTCTAATTATTGCTCCCACAGTTGATTTCTTCACACCAAGCTGCTGCCTATTACAGATTCAGTCTTCCCAGCCTGGTGCAGGACTACAGTTTTGTTCCTGGTGTCAAACTCCATAGTGGAGTTTGGAGGTTGTGGACAGGTGTCTTTTACACTGATAACAAGCTAAAACAGGAGCCATGATTACAGGGAACGCAAATGTTAACATCTGTTTAATTAGGCAAATCTCTCCAACTCTTGCAATGCGTTTTTTAAACGCTTGTGTTAACGCCCTGTGTGACCGCACTATTAAAGAAGAAGTTACAGGTCTGTGAGAGCCAGAAATCTTGCTTGTTTGTAAGTGATCACATACTTATTTTCCACCGTAATTTAAAAATTAATTATTTTGAAATTCAGACTTTCTTATGTTCTGCATTTGTTTTCATATTTTGTCTCTCATAGTTGAGGTCTACCTGTGATGTCAGGTACAGGTCACTCTCATCTTTTGAAGTGGGAGAACTTGCACAATTGGTGGTAGTAGAACATCCCTGGTTATATTTTTTATAATTTAGAGTAATTCTGTAGGGACAATATTTTTCGGCTTTATTTGTAGGTTGTAAGTGTTAAGTACACGTGAAGTCTGCCATGTCTTAAAGGGGTTTGCCCATGGTAAAAAGTCCTCAAATTTGAATCCACTAGTGATGTTTACACAATCTTAACCCCATAACTTTACAATTTTACTCAGCTGTATTGCTGTTTTAGCTCCTGTCACTCACGAGATGGATATAAAACACAATGACGCTTTCAGCTCTGCTATTTCCCCTGTAACTCTCACTGTCGGCTCTGCTATATGTCCCCCTCCCCCCTAGATAAAGATCTTATCTAGGCTGTAGCTTGTAGAGTAAGTCTCTGCACGCTGCTTGCTGGCAGGAAGTGCCTGTGTCTGAGCTGGTCTTGCAATGCAGGGGGAGGGGCAGGAGGCAGAAAGCACTGCAGTGTGCAGACAAGAGAAGATATTCATGAGAAGAATCCGACCATTGTGAGAAGATTTACAGTCCTATCCAGGGACAGCCAAAATTGTAAACACCAGGACTGATACAGGTTGGAATTATTAACCTAAATACAGCATTTGCGCACATGCAGTCGCTCCGACTCCTGTCCCGGGTTAGTGACGTGATTAGATTTTAAGATTAGTAAGATTATGGCAGATGTAGGTAGGATGAAAATACCATCAGATCTACTTCTGATGGTAGATTCCTCATGGTAGGTTGCCTTTAAAGTTGGAAAACAACTTTTTTTCCCCAAACAATATCCTATATTTGTTGGACTACAAGACGCCCCAGATTTGATACCAGTTAAAAAAAATTTCCTGGTGGTCAGAATCACATCTCTGAAACATACAAGCACTGAGCTGCTCCATACACATACACAGCTCTGCTACCCAGTCCCAGCACCTGTATATGGAGCACTACTTCCATCCCATGCATGTAACTGATCACATGCTTCAAACGTCTATGGAAGTCCATAATAATAATAATTCCTTTATTTATATAGCCACACCTATAACGCAGCGCTGCACAGTGTTTGCCAAATCTGTCCTTGTCCCCAATTGTGCTCACAATCTAATCAATATGTTTTGGAGTGTGGGAAGAAACCAGAGGAAACCCACGCAAACACAGAGAGAACATACAAACTCTTTGCAGATGTTGACCTGGGACTTGAACCCAGGACCCCAGTGCTGCAAGGCCTAAAATGAGCTCATTTGCATACAGTCCTTCATCCTGGTGGTAGATGTCCTTTTTACTTATTTCTTGCTGCCAGTCACAGTCATGTCAGGACAGCCAGGATGAGAGCTGTGCAGAGACTCTTCTCTCTCCCACACCGGGTGAAACTATTTGTCTGTGCATCACCCCATCTCCAGGAAAGCGGTCAGGACTATCGGATCTTCTTGACTTCAGACTATAAGACGCAGGCGCTTTATAGCAAGGATTTTACTTGCTTAAAGTGCGTCTTTCAGTCCTAAAAATATGTAGGACATTTGTCGATCTTCTGTGGTTAAATGAAAAATCATTAAGGTTGAAATTTGTCCATTTTTACATACTTTTCACTGGTAAAGACCGATTTCTCATTTTCTATTTTGCAATAATATTATAAGCCAAAAACTGGAACATAAACAGATCAGCTGTATGGTGTTTAGGCCCTACTCACGGATTTCACTCAAATCCTGATGAAAATACTCAGGGGTTGGATCTGGTTGTTTGTGAATTGCTGGAAACTTCTGTTGAAAATTTGAATCCTACCTCAACAAATTCAGCCCAGAATACTGCCATGTGAATGAGGCTGAAGCTTGACACTCACTCTCTTTGCGGGTCCTTTATGTGTAATCTGAACCCTCAGTGACTTGACTGCCAGGCTTAAAGGGAACCTGTCACCAGGGACCTCATTTTCACTAAAGACAGATTGTAAAAGCCCATGACACCTGCAGTGCAAAAATGCCTCTCTGCCTTTTCTAAGCATTTGCATTACAATTTAATTGTGTGTTATAACTTACTCTTGCATCCTGAAAAATCCTGGGGTAGTCACAGGGGTTGGGCTGTGGTTTGGATGCATTTCAAAAAACAACATGTGACTTGTCTGAGCTGCAGGCTGCCTCCATCTTTGTGCTCCTGTACAGCTTGTCGCTCCCCCACTGATGTCAGGCTGACCAGGCTGTGACCTCTGAGAAGGAGGTAGAGTACAAAAGGTGGGGGCAGAGCTCTGAGGAGGGAGTAACACAGACAAGTCACATGTTGTTTTTTTTAAATGCATCCAAACCAAAGTCCAGCCCCTGTGACTACCCCAGGATTGTGTCAGGGTGCAAGTTAAGTTATACCACACAATTATATTTTAATGCAAATGCTTAGAAAAGACAGGCATTTTTGCACTGCAGGTGTCATGAACTTCTGCAACCTGTCTTTAGTGAAAATGAGGTCCCTGGTGACAGGTTCCCTTTAATACAGTAGTTCAATGAGTGCATAATTTTCTGGCACTTATAGGGTATGGAGGGAAAGAGGCGTGCTACATTAAAATATATTGTATAACGTAGTATATTCTTTTAATATTACAATATTGCGATAACATTTGTCACAGTGGTATAAACAAAAAATATAGTAATAAAAGTGTAAAATACACAGATGCAAAACTATAAATATATTTGTGGTCGAACATGTAAAGACGACATTTTGACACGTATTGCATCAGTTATATAATAACTCCGATAAAATAGATGGAAAGTTATAGACCTAGTTAACCCCTAGTATGACATGGGGTTTGTTAGGCTTTAATGTCCAAGCTATTTTTTCATCATCTTACTACAAGAGTCATAAATGGCTTTAACCGTGCGAGGGCTCCTTTATACAGTGCATTGCGATCCAAAATATGATATAAATGCATCAGGGAACAGGCATCACAAATCACTTGCAAAATGCATTCATTTCAGGAGTGGTAACATCCTAATGTTTTGCGTTAATTAAGGGACAGATTTTGAGGTGTGCAAGACGTATGGAATAAAATGTACTATATGGAACACATCATAGTGAATGTGTAAATGTGTTCTGGGAGAAGGGGCTGTGATTGAGATCTAAGAACACAGTAGTATGAAGAGCATCCCTCCAGTGCTAGAAGTCCAGCTACAATCCTGATGATGGAGGTACGTCTCTGTTCTCCATTTACAGGCTGAGATGCAGTTGCATAAACTGGCCACTACAAAGATAATGGCGCTTTTCTTTGGTTTTATTCTCTGTGTGCCAATTCTGGCTCCAGGGTCAGATAGAATAAACTAATAGGTGAGTGACTCAAAATTCAGAGGTCCACAAATCTACTGATGATGACCTATCGTCAACACAATAACCACTATAAAGCCCCAGCTGCCACCTAAACACAATGGAGCTAATTTACTGAGGGTTGTGCACGCATTTTTGTCGGACTGTGCACCATTTTTGGGGCTAAAACGGCTTGTACAAGTATTTAAGAACTGTGTGCGCTGGGATTTTGGCCCAAGTGACCCTTTTTTTGGAGCAGCTGCGCAGACTTCCATGCAGCACAAATAAGGGGGCAGTACTTGGCTAAAATGAATCCCATAGACTAATGTGATGATGGACCCAGGATATAGAATCTGATTATATTTTCATTAGAGCCAGAATTCATCTTTTTAATTTTGCTGATGTTTTTCTCTTTCCCCAGAGCCGTGCATGAAACACATTTGGGAGTGTGAAGATTGAAATTGATCGTATGATTGTCTTGAAGGTCATCTTGCTAATAATGATGATCTCTTCTTCTTTGGCCGTGGATGTCCATTAGATAACAGCTGGGGGCATAAAAACCACAAGTTAGAATATATGGATACAGCTATAACAAAACTACAAAAAGCTCTATCAAAATCATTGCTGAATCTCTATTGAAAGGGTAAGACTGACTAAACATAACCGGAATATGAGATTTCAGAAATCTAAATAGTCTATGTCCATAGCAAATGACTGGACGTGCCGCAAATTTGTGCAGGAACAGCTCCTGCTTTACAGTATACAGTGTGGTCAGTCGACGCGTTTTCGGCATTTGAGACGCTCTGTGAACACACCCCATAGACTGGGGCCATGAGATAGCTGCAATTCCAGCATTTGTACCCCCAAGCACACCAAGTATTTATCATTTGCGCCATGAAGGGCAATAAAACTCATTAAGGACATCACCTTTGCAGGTGTAAAGGCTTATTCACATATTTGTTTTTTTTTTTTACACAGTATGTAATTCATGAATTTTGAGGACAGCATACTGACCCTTTTTTTCCTATGTGCTCTCCTCATTTCATTTTGTGGTCATTGGAAACATTTTCATAGCCTGTCCTTTTTTTTTTTTTTGTATTTCGCTAACTCAGGATGGCTATGGCCCGGTGGTGTTCACACTTACTGGGCTAGCGCCGTTCATAACGTACGCTAGCCTCATCAGGGGGCAGTCCTCGGCCCAGCTTGCACATGCATTTGCCATGGGAACACATGCATTGATAACCGATCCGAATGCGTTTCTCTCGGAGAAAGCATTGCTTTTGGCAGGACTGCCCCCGTGGCTAGCGTCACGTTGTTTGAACGAGCCAGTCGGTAACGATGTGACCACGCCTATGCGTCTCAACAACTAATGAGACAGTTGTTTTGGGGTTTGCTTGGTCCTTTATCTTAGAGGGAGTTTAATCTTACATTTGATTTTTTGTTATTTTGGTGTCTGTGTTAGAACAAGAAAGTCACAAGTTTTTGCAGAATGCATTCAGTTTTTTTTCCCTATGCAAGCAGAAAATGTGCAACTTCTTTTTAAAGACTTCCACATAAGGTTTCCAGGGATAGATCATGCTCAACATATCTATCAAACTTTGCAGGGACTGTGCCTTTGGTATAAAAAAAAAAACTTACAAATTCACTGATGTGATGAAAATAGTTGCAACAGAACAGGGGAAAAAAATGATATGATAAAACCCACCCGTTTGTTTTTAACCGTTGATGCTTGGGAACCAGGTGTTTTACCTTTTAACCATCAGTTTCTGTTGTTGAAGAAGAACTAATGCCATACAGACGTGAAAAAAAAGTTTCCAGATACAAGACTACAAATCACAGATGGCATACTGAGAAAAAACTAATGCATTAATAAATGTTGTGTCTCAAGAATATAAAAATGTCTTATTTAAGGTGACAGTGGAGGTGTGTACATCTTCAAAGGTGCCTGCCAAGAGAATCTTCTTAAAGTGAACCTATCACCAGGAATGTCATTTTTAGCTGGTGACAGGTTTCAGTAGTCAATGCTATGCATGTAGTGAGACCCCGGGGTTGGCAGCTGCAGCCAGTGCATGCAGGTGAATCTGTTTCTGTGATGCATTGCCCCTCGAAAGCCGAATGCACATTATTACCTGCATCTTGTACATAAGGGGAACCTTGCATTATTGCAAAATATTAGGCAAGGAGTTCCCGACTAACAGCCATACTGCAGTGTTAACCAACATACGGGCCAGTTTCCACAGGCTGCACACACATTTAGTCCAATTCTGGTTCTCAAAGAATAGAACTGTATGCCCTAAAGTAGTATGTTTGATGTTTCTTCCTTCAAGGGGTTGTCCACTTTCAGCAAATAATTGATATGGTTTGTGTAAGCAAATGTTATACAATTTTCCAATATACTTTCTGTATCAATTCCTCATGGTTTTCTAGATCTCTGCTTGCTGTCCTTCTATAGGAAGCTTTTATTTTTTCTTCCAGTGGATTGAAATCTGTCCATGATCACACAAGTGCACGGCTCATTATATCACACAGCTCTGGTAACTGACAGTGACACTAACGACCCGTGCACCTGTGTGACCATGGACAGATTTCTATCCACTGGAAGTAAACATAAAAGCTTTCTATAGCAGGACAGCAAGCAGAGATCTAGAAATCACATAAAACTGTGAGGAATTAATACAGAAAGTATATTGGAAAAGTGTATAACTTTTCCTTACACAAACCATATCAATTAAGTATACACATGTGCAGTGCTGCTGGGACCCCAAAATATCTACACGGTTAGCAGCAGTCTCCAATGGATACATAGTGAGCTCATGACAGGGAATGAGGGAGCAGGCTCCTATTCGAATGGTGAGCACAGGCACCAACATTTGCAGAATCTACCTCATGTATGTATCTGATCACATGAAATCACAGCAGGCTTCATGGAGGTTGGGGAGGAGTAGAAGTCCATGGAGGCTGTAATTTCATGTCTCTTGCATTGACTAAATGCATTCCAGGCCATGGCAACCCCATGCGTTTGGCTGCTTTGAATCCTTTTAACATTTTCACAGTTGCTTGAACTTCCACAAATGAAGAAAACAGGATTCAAACCAGCAAAACGAACCAAGAACTGACCAAGAACACACCATGTTACAGCATGGAGCCCTAGTCTGCCAGAATAAGTCTATGAACTTGTTCAGAACTTTGGGACAACTTAAAATAGAATGGCCAAAATACTCATCTATGTTGAATAGGTTTCATTTATAGTCACCTCCACACGATGGTTTGGAAACTTTTTCTGTGACTTTGCCAGGACCCTGACAACATTGTCTTGAGTTGCCATGTGCTGTCAGTATCAACAAGTGTTTAGGATTCTAACTTTGTCACCTAATTATTGTAAATTGTAAACATGACACGTGATCAAATATATGACGTATCCCACACTTACCATGCGGATGTATCTTGTATGTTTTCACGTTACTAATTGAATGAAAATTGCTAGAAATGTCACTACATTGATGCACATATTCCGTGTCCAGGCTGCATTGACACGTTCCGTTAACGCATGGCCCTTGTGTACATGTGTATTGGGTGTAGAAACAGATGTGCGAGGATTTCAGGGGTGATGGTCCTTGTCAGTAATCCGTATATAATTTGGTAGGTAGTTTGGGTGGCTATGGGCTCCGGGCTACCGCCAAAACTTCCTATATTGTAATCCGCTACTTGCCTCATGCTATCCAGATTACGAATGAGAATCCTTAGCAATTTGAAACATGTCGGATCTAATTGGGTTTTTGGCACCACTATGTTTTTAATTGAGATTAAATTAAAAAAATTTTAACAATTTTTTTTCACTTGGAATCTACCCACTTCTAGATTTTGACTATATCATACGGATATTTACTAACCAAGGCTCAGCCTTTAGTCCATGCATTGGCACCTGTTAGTATCCCTTTCAGGTGAGCTGACCAGTTTTTATATTCAAGGATTGTAGCTGGACCTTAACAGGTAGTGTCCTCACACTACTGTGTTCTTACTGTAGATCTCTGCATTCAAACTGCTCCCCAGCTCCTCCTCTCTGTCATAATATCCAACCAGAAGCCTGACACAGCAGTGACTCAGGGCAGAGAAGATGGGCTGTGTGCTGTTCTGTGAAGAGATCTCACACGCCAGTGCATGACATCAAAGTCCAGCTACAATTCATATTTGCATAAATGCATATTTTATAGTTTTTCTGGCCCAAATGAGGCTACACCCCTTTATCAAGTCATGCTGCATAAAACACAAATTGAATACTAAAACAGGCTTATGCAAACATAAAGGTTCGATGCATCACTTACTGCTGGCCGCAATGCAACATTTCCGGCAACATGTTCGACAACATGCGATGATAGCACCCAACAGCACTAGAGAGATTGCGATTCCTACTCCAATGATGAAATAAAGGCTGTTGAAGAAACAGAATTGAATAATATGTTTCAGATCTATACTACTAATACTTTGATCACTCAGCAATTATTTCTATTTTATCAGTGCAATGCTGAAAAGCAAACCGCAGGCTTTGTTTAACTCCTTATTGGCACCCGTGTTTTACACCTTAACAACCGGCTACTTTTCTGTTTCTTTCATTAGTGCTTTTTTTTTTAAATTCTTTTTAAATCAGATATTTTTCATTGAATTTTTTTCCCCCTTTCTTCCCCAACAATTACAAACAAAAGAGGACTGCTGCAGGCTGTGAACGTGTTCATTAATCAGTACATTATAGCATTATATACAAGCAATATCATGCCGTACACACCAGGAAAAATTGAGAACAAACAAAATCTCCCCCAAAAACCTCCCCCGTCTTGTGAACCCTTAATAATAATAATCTTTATTTATATAGCGCCATCAAATGTCGTAGCGCTTTACAAATCATATACCCATCAGTCCCAATCATTCTACAATAGGCGTATCCTCTTTATATTACTTTGCCAAAAACGGCTGGTATTCCAAGCTAGCTCTAATTTGTAAGAGGGCTAATTTGTTGCACCATATTGACAGTGTTGCCTTAATTGGTGTATTTCTTTCAGAACTTAAGGACAAGGGGCACTGGCAGTGTTAATATATTTCCAGAAAATTGCCAAAGGCAAGCAGGTTCATCTCATATCCGAGTGCCAAAAAAGGAAAATAAAATATAACTTTTATTCAATCTCAGGTAAAAGATTTCCGGGCAAATAAAGTTTTAAAAGCCCAATGTGTTGTGTGGAGTTAATACAGTTGTTAATAAAGTGATTATGTATTATTTTTTATATATAACCTTTCGGTGTAAGTGTCTATTTCTTTCTTTGGTAGGGCTAGATAGGTCTAAATGTAAAGCTCATTAGCTGATGTATACACTGTTTTCACAATAGCTAAATATTAACACTAGATGTCAGTGTTGTACACAACATGTAATGTGCTTCCAGTAAACAGGCGCTAACTTTGTAATAACAACTGATACTTTGTTGCAGGCTATAAAGCCTTTGCTATAGCTAGCTCTGTCTGTAGTACAGAGCTATTCATATACGCTGATCGTGTCCATTGCTCCTCACCAGCAGCGTAACTAGGAGAAGCGGAGCCCCATAGCATATTAAGACTGCATTCACATAAACGTGTCCCCGCCAGGCTATAGCCTAGCAGGCAAACGTCTGGCGTGCTGGAGAGGAGGAGAGGTGATCGCGGCTCACCCCTCCCCTCTCCATAGAGAATAGAGCCGTATGGTAGTTCTTACGGCCAAAGATAGAGCATTCTCCCTCTTTTGCGGCCACGGCTCGAAACAGTGAGTACGCGTTGTGCTCCCTGTACCGAGCCCAGGCGATATAGACGCCTATAAGGGAAGTATATCCGGCAGCAAATTTGCGACCAGATATATGTCTCCCATATGTTCTTGTGAATGTACCCTTATACAGACATGTTTATATAATTACACACATTTATACACTGATATATACACACCTTTATACTTATATCACACACATAAAGTTCTACACTCATATAATCGCTCCCATATACATACCCATATACATACAAGTATACACTTATACACACGCATTTATGTACTCATATACATTTATACACCTATACATTGGGTATATACGAACTCATACACATCACACATACTACATACACTATATATATATATATATATATGATATTATATAACAGTATCCCGTGTCTACACGACCAAGTATACAATACATGCGTTTTTTAAAAAACCCCATATACCCACTGAGCTATACATACCGAATACTATCAGGGGGTGGCGAGTGGTTGGGCCACGGAGAGAAATGGGCAGGCCAGGTTTAGGGAGGGACACAAGGGAGGGACCGGGAGCCCAATCCGGCAGGCATTCGGCAGCAGTGCGTCCCCGACTACTACACAGCTGGCGTAACTACTGCTCGCAACCGGAGGGTTGCTACGGGGCCCGTTGGGTCCCCTGGGCCCGTGGCTCCCGGGCCCAGACTGTGGTGGATATCACTTACAGATCCCCAGAAGGGAGTGCGGGTTCGGGTCTCCGCGCCGCTACATAAATTGCCATGCAGGGAGCAGTAGAGGAGGCACAGGTCCGCGGGTGGTCCAGACACTGGAGTTCACCAGGACACCGCCTCCTCCGATGGGGAACGGGCCCGCGCGATACCACTGTGTCCCCCATGCCCCGCCAGCAGCAGCATAGTAGAGGCAGCGTGGGTCTAATTAGCGCTGCTGAGCCGACAGGGCCCCAGGAACGACAGCCACACAGCGCCGCAAGCACAGGCGACCAGCCGCGCAAGAAGGAGATCTGAAAGCGATCATCGATCAGTCAGGGGGCTACAGAGAAGATAATTTCGGTAAGTTATATATGTGTGTGGGTATTATGTGTATGCTGTGAGTGTATATGCTTGTAATGTTGATGTATATTATGTATGGTGTGATTGTTGAAATATATATATATGTGTGTATGGTCTGTTATGTGTGTGTATTGATGTATGTGTGATCACTATATTTAGTGTGTATGGGGTGTATGATACTCATGTATGTCTGTATATCTGTAATGCGTGTGTATATGAGTATATGGTGTGTATAATACTATATTCATGTGTAGGTTTTGTGTAATACTGTAGTGATGTTTAGTATGTGTTACGTATGTTGTGTATATGATGCATGGTGTGACATACTAATGGATGTGGTATGGTGTATATATCTGTATGTATGTCGTTATGCTGTATGTGTGTTTATTGATGCATAGTGTTGCCTAAATGTACTGCGTGCTATCTATGAGTAATGTATGAACTAGTGTGAAATGGTGTGTTATCACTGTAGTTATTACTCACACAGACGTATAAATATGTAATTAATGGGTTTGCATGTCTAACTTATTATGTATATACTATTTTGGGAAGTTTAATAGCTTCTATGCCAGGTTTCTGGCGTAGAAGCAGTAACTAATTGCTATTAAAATTGTCAATATGCCACCTGTTGTGGAGGGGGCACAAAGGGGCATGTTGTCCGGGTGTTGTATACTCTACTCTGTATTTAAATGTATATGTGCTACATAATGTGTTATATAATGTGTATTTAATGATATGTGAATGTATTGATTGGGTATTACTTATGTGTGTGAATATAATGTAGGTATGCGTGTTATAATAAATATTTTTAGTGTGAATATAAAATGCGTAATTTTATAAATATATTTATATATTTTTTTAGGGGTAGGGGGCCCCATGCAGTGATCTGCTAGTGGGGCCAGCCTTCTAGTTACGCCAATGCTTACCATGGGCATTGCAAGCACTGCAGGGACACAGGGACTGTGCATTCTGGGCCCGTGATAGTTACGCCATGCTCGTCACACACATGCATCTAAAATTCATACACTATTAGCCCCCCATGATGTTCGCTAGCTCCCGTTCCTCGGGGAAATGGGCTATAATAATGACGGCACAAAATGTTAGTGCTTAAAGACTATCTGTTTCCCCCCTTCCTTGAGATGCCCCCACGAAGATTATCCGAGTTTGCATCATCAATTGGTCCACTAGAGATAATGATTTGGTGGAGCACAAATTGAATTGGATGTGTTAGTGACATCATGATGCATCCACCAATGTATGTCCAATGAGGTTATTTCTTCTGCCACATGCGAGCCGTCTTAGTATCTTCTACTATCCAATACCAGTGCGCAGGCCCCACACCTCACTTATTAACAACTTATTAACTCCAAACAACACAATGGGCTTTTAAAAACTTATTTGCCTGGAAATCTTTTCTGAGATTGAAAAAAGTTATATTTTCTGATCTTTTTGGCACTTGGAATGGATGAACCTCTTGCCTTTGGCATTTTTCTGGAAACTTAATGGGTCTATACTCTACAGCTTCCTGCAAATAATGACCCTTACACATCTCCGTAGACTGTGTTAAAGTTGGGTCATATGGCCTAAAGTAATGAACCATAGCAGAAACTTATAATTGACCCTTAGATAAGATGATGGGGCATACTTATCAGGACCCCTGCGCACCGCCCGTGGCGCAGAGGCCTGAAATAATTGCAAATGCTGCTTACTTGCTAGCGGTTGACGATATTGCTAAAAACCCCATATACACACATGCTGCATATACATACAGAATATATCAGGGAGGTGGCGAGTGGTTGGGCCAGGAGAGAAATGGGCAGGCCAGGTTTAGGAGTGGACACAAAGGGAGGGACCTGGGAGCACAATCCGGCAGGCATTCGGCAGTGCGTCCCCGGACTACTTACCATCAGTGGCGTAACTACTGCCGTAGCAACCGTAGTGGTTGCTACGGGGCCCGTGAGGTCCATGGGCCCGTGCTCCCGGGCCCAGACTGTGGTGCATATTCACTTAAAAGATCCACCAGAAGGGAGTGCGGGTTCGGGTCTCCGCGCCGCTACATAAATTGCACTGCAGGGAGCAGTAGAGGAGGCACAGGTCCGCGGGGTGGTCCAGACACTGGGAGTGCACGCAGACACCGTCCTCCTCCCGATGGGGAAAGGGCCCGCGCGATACCCACTGTGTCCCCCATGCCCGCCAGCAGCACGCAGTAGTGAGGCCGGGTGTCTAATTATAGCGCTGCTGAGCCGACAGGGCCCGAGGAACGACAGCACACAGCGCGCAGCACAGGCGACCAGGCCCCAAAGAAGGAAGATCCTGAAAAGCGATCATCGATCAGTCAGGGGGCTACAGAGAAGATACATTTCTGGTAAGTATATATATGTGTGGGTATTTATGTGTATGCTGTATGAGTGTATATGCTGTAAATGTGTATGTATATTATGTATGGGTGTGAAATACATTATCATGTTGTATGGGTCTGTATAGTGTGTGTATATGATGTATGGGTGTATATACTATATTTATGTGTGTATGGTGTGTATACTACATATGTACTGTATATACTGTACATGCGTGTGTATATGATGTATGGTGTGTATATCTATATTATGTGTCTATGGTGTGTATATACTGTATGTTGTCTGATATGCTGTATATGTTGTGTGATATGTGCATGGTGTGACATACTATATGTTATGTGTGTATGGTGTATATATCTGTATGTATGTCTGTTTATGCTTGTATGTGTGTGTATATGATGCATAGTGTGCATAAATGTAGCGTCTGCCTATGCTATAGTATATGTAGAACTATGTGTGAATATGGTGTGTTTATCACTGTATGTATAATACACACACAGACAGTAATAAATTATGTAAATTAAATAGGGTTTGCATGTCTAACTATATTATATTATATACTATTTTGGGAGATTTAAATAGCTTCTATGCCAGTTTCTGGGTAGAAGCGTAACATATGCTAAAAATTGTCAATATGCCACTGTTGTGGAGGGGGCACAAGGGGCATGGTGTCCGGTGTATAATCTACACTCTGTATTTATAATGTATATGTGCTATACATAATGTGTTTATAAATGTGTATTTAATGTATGTGTAAATGTATTGATGTGTTATACTTTTGTGTGTGATATAAGTAGGTATGCGTGTTATATATAACTATATTTTAGTGTGAATATAAATTGCGTAATTTTATAATATATTTATATATTTTTAAGGGGTAGGGGGGCCCCATGCAGTGATCTGCTATGGGGCCCAGCCTCTTCTAGTTACGCCACTGCTTACCATGGGGCCTTGCAAAGCACTGCAGGGACACAGGGACTGTGCATCTCTGGGCCCGTGATAGTTACGCCACTGCTCGTCACACACATTGCATCTAAAATTCATACACTATTAGCCCCCCATGATGTTTCGCTAGCTCCCTGGCTTCCTCAGGGGAAATGGGCTATAGATAATGACGGCACAAAATGTTTAGTGCTTTAAAGACTATCTGTTTCCTCCCCTTCCCTTGAGATGGCCACCCACGAAGATTATCCAGAGTTTGCATCACTCAATTGGTCCACTAGAGATAAATGATTTGTGGAGCACAAATTGAATTGGATGTGTTAGTGACATCATGATGCTATCCACCAATGTATGTCCAATGAGGTTATTTCTTCTGCACATGCGAGCCGTCTTAGTATCTCATAATATCCAAATATCCCAGTGCGCAGGCTCCTACACCTCACTTTATTAACAACTGTATTAACTCCAAACAACACAATGGGCTTTTAAAACTTTATTTGCCTGGAAATCTTTTATCTGAGATTGAATAAAAGTTATATTTTCCTTATCTTTTTTGGCACTTGGAAATGGGATGAACCTTCTTGCCTTTGGCATTTTTCTGGAAACTTAATGGGTCTATACTCTACAGCTTATCCTGCAAATAATGAACCCTTACACATCTCCGTAGACTGATGTTTAAAAAGTTATGGGTCATAATGGCTAAAGTAATGAAAACATAGCAGCAACTATATAAATTTGACCCTTAGAATAAAGATGATGGGGCATACTTATCAGGACCTCTGCGCACCGCCAGTGGCGCAGAGGACCTGAAATAATTGCAAATGCTAGCTTATTGCTAGCTTTTGCGATTATTTGCCCCCATCCGCCACCTTCACGCCAGTGGGGCGTGAAGGGGGGGGGGGCGTGGACGGCCGGGAGTGGGCCGGCGCGGGGTGTTACTGTCCCCGCGCCTGCGCACTCGCTGCTGCCGGCGACTTTTCATGCGTGGCCGGCTGCATTTTTTTCTACGGCAGCCCCGCCAGGCGTAGGATACACGCTGCGCAGCCGTCTGCCCGATACATCAAGAGGCGGAAGCAAACGGGCAGCGTATGATAAATATGCCCCGATGTGTTAGTTGGTCTACACAGTGAAGCCTGTAATAAATTGGTACAACTGTGTACAGTACCTCCAAAAACAAGCCCTCATACAGCTATATACCGGTATACATTAAAATGTCTTTTTGGAAAAAGGAAAATGGAAACAAAAATACCACAAAGAGGTAGGATGGGAAGGGGTTAATAGGTCATTTCCATGAATTTTATTTTAAAATTGATGGATATATTAAATTGTCTCATGATCTGATCCCAGGCACACCAATATTATCCAGCAGTGTATAGTAAAAATAGACTCATAGGCCCCACATGTAGCAGAAACAACGATTTATGTTCAAATAAAAGTGGATGACGCGTTTGAGGGAGGACATTCCTCTTCATCAGACCCTAAATGTGTTTAAAAACCATAAAATAGTTAAAACATAAGAAGGAGATAAAGGAATATAATTGAATATTGTGACTGCCAACAATAAAGGTTCAGGCGGTAAAATAGGGTGGCAGGGAGAGAATAATTTGCAATAAAGATTAGTACACAGATAAAAAGGAGCTATGAGCATAAGAATGTAAGGGGTAAATATGCAAATGAAACATCAAGTAATTCATAGAATAAAAAGTCAAGTTCAAGTGTTACAAAACATTAAAATGCATAACAATAAAACATAATCACTGGTGTATGAGAGTGGAGAAATTCATAAAAATGGGTAAATAAAACGG
The DNA here is from genome assembly GCA_019512145.1 of Engystomops pustulosus. NCBI lineage: Eukaryota > Metazoa > Chordata > Amphibia > Anura > Leptodactylidae > Engystomops > Engystomops pustulosus. The sequence continues at coordinate 68,421,521 of CM033649.1, forward strand.
TGGGGTATATTGTCAAATGGCAAAAAAAGGTAAATGATGCAAATTGAAGGAAAAATATTAAATATTATGTGTAGTGATTTGGATGAATACAAACCACATGAATGGTTTGCACAGTAATAGGAAGGGTGAACACAGGGCTAGGGCGGCACGGTGGCTGAGTGGGTAGCACTTCTGCCTTGCGGCGCAGGGGTCCTGGCTTCGAACCCCACCCAGGTCAGCATCTGCAAAGAGTTTGTAAGTTCTCTCTGTGTTTGTGTGGGTTTACTCTGGGTCCTCTGGTTTTCTCCCACACTCCAAAACATCCTGGTAGGTTGTTTAGATTGTAAGCCACATGAGGACAGGGACCAATTTGAGATGCATTGTGGAGCGCTGCATAATCTGTGTGCGCTATATAAATAAAGAATTATCATTATTAAAAGTAGGTGAGATGCAGAAGGAGACAGGAATGTATCTGTAGGAGTAGCTGCTGCGGAATGAAGGTTTATTAGGGTAATAAAAAGAGGAAGAAGCTTACCAGAGAGCTCTTCTCTTTTTCATTACCCAAATTAACCTTCATTCTGCACCAGCTATTCCTACAGATACATTCCTGTCTTCTCCTACACATTTAGGGTCTGATGAAGAGGGAGGTCCTCTATCAAAAAGTGTCATCCACATTTATTTGAGAACAAACCGTCTGGCGCCTATAAGTATATATTTTATTTTACTATACACCGCTGGATTTTCCTACTGGATGCCCTCCTCCAGTATATAGGACTATGTTCTGTCACCCCTACTTATAGGCTTTGTTTTAGCCCACACCATGTAACCTTCCACCCTTTGGGTTACGGGCCTTTTGTAGCCATTGTTTTTATGATAATACTACTCTATGGGAGCGCAATATTTTTTCCTTTTTTCAGTTTACCACACCAATATTATTGGAAACCAATTAACTTATCACTTATGATGTGAATGCAGACTCAAACAGGACAACGAAAAAGATCCCTGCCGATGGATTTGAAACAATGACCACAATGCAATATTACTAAGCAACAAGGCATCATTGCATGTTATTCAACTTACTTGTTAATGATACACATGAACTGGGATTGATCCAAACCTCCGGCAACAATGCAGTATCGGTTTGAACAGGTTCCTCCACAAGAAGATAAAGCTCCGCATTCTTGATAACTGACGACCTTAATACTGCTATCCACATATGCTGCACAGCTATCACCAGCTTTCACTAAAACAGAGAAAAGGTACAGAAATGTAATACTCAGAAAGATACATTTTCCATTATAATAATATTTAACAATCATTATTTATATAGCACCATCAAATTCTGTAGCGCTTTACAGATTTTGGGGAAACATATAAAAAAATACCAGTCTATGAGGATGAAGGTGATGACACAGAGCTTACAGTCTATGAGGATGGAGGGGCGACACAAGAGCTTACAGTCGATGAGGATGAGGGGGCGACACAAGAGCTTACAGTCTATGAGGACTGAGGGGGTGACACAAGAGCTACAGTATGAGGATGAGGGGGCGACACAAGAGTACAATCTATGAGGCATGAGAGGGTGCACAAGAGCTTACAGTTATGAGGTGAGGGGGTGAACACAAAGCTACACGTCTAGAGGATGAGGGGGGGACACAGAGGCTTACAGTTATGCGGATGAAGGGGATTGGACACAAGAGATCTTACAGTCTATGAGGATGAGGGCGACACAAGAGCTACAGTCTAGGGATGATGGGGGCGGACACAAGAGCTTACAATCATGAGGATAGGGGGGGACACAAGAGCTTACAGTCTATGAGGAGAGGGGGCGACACACAGCTTACAGTCTATGAGGATGAGGGGTAACACAAGAGCTGACAGTCATGAGGATGGAGGGGTGTGACACAAGAGCTTACAGTCTAGGAGGAGAAGGTGTGTGCACAAGAGAGCTTACAGTATATGAGGCATGGAGGGGGGGGTGACACAAGCGTTACAGTCTATGAGGATGGAGGTGGGGGTGACACAAGAGCTTACAGACTATGAGGATGAGGGGGGTGATAAGCACAGCATAGGGGGTGTGATGACAATTTACAGTTATGGAGGATGAGGGGGGGGGTGACGACACAAGAGCGTAAATCATGAGGATGGAAGGGGGTGACACAAGAGCTTACAGTCTAGGAGGGATGGAGGTGGTGACACAAGAGCTACGTCTATGAGGATGAAGAGGGACACAAGAGTTACAGTCTATGAGGTATGAGGGTGGGGAGGTGACACAGAGGCTTACAGTTATGAGGATGGGGAAGGGTGCAAAAGAGCTTACAGTCTATGAGGATAAGGAAGGTGTGACACAAAGAGCTTACAGTCTATAGGATGGGACAGAGCGTCAGTTATGAGGAGGGGGTGGACGGTACACAAGAGCTTCATGTCTATGAGGATGGGGGGGGTGACAACAAGAGTTACAGACTATGAGGGATGAGGGGGGACACAAGAGCCTGTACGCTATGAGGAGAGGGGGTGACACAAGAGCTCATGCTAGGGATGAGGGGGGGTGACACAAAAGCTTAGTCTGAGAGGATGAGGGGGTGACAACAAGAGTACGTCTATGAGGATGCAGGGGGTGACACAAGAGCTTACAAGTCTTATGAGGGCAGAGCTCAGCGGAGGGGGTGACACAAGAGCTTACAGTCAGAGGTGGGGCGGTTATGGGGATGGAGGAGGGGTGAGCGTGGGGTGAAAGAGTACAAGGAGCAAGGGGGTGTTGGTGGATGATGAGGAACAATGAGTTCTGATGAGGATGGGGTGTGACACAAGAGCTACAGTCTATGAGGATGAAAGGGCGGTGACACAAGAGCTTACAGTCTTATGAGGATTAATGGGGGTGACACAAGACTATGTCTATGAGGATGAAGGGGTGAACAGAGCTACAGTCTATGAGGCATGAGGGGGGTGAAACAAGAGCTTACAGTGCAGAGGATGAAAGGGGGGACGGTTGACAACAAGGAGCTTACTGTCTATGGCGATGAGAGGGGTGACCACAAGAGCCTTAACAGTCTTGAGGATGATGGGGGGGTGCCACAAGAGCTTACAGTCTCATGAGGATGAAGGGGGTGACACAAGAGCTACAGTCTAGAGAGGATGAGGGGGTGGACACCAAGAGCTTACTGTATGAGGATGGAGGGGGATGATGATGAAAACAAGAGCTTACGTCTATGGGATGAGGGTGACACAAGATCTTACAGTTCTAGGGAGGATGAAGGGGGTGACACAAGAGGTATTAAGTTCTTGTAAATGGTCCAGACAATTCTCTTTCCCTTATCTCTCTTATAGCGAATAGAATAGATATAATATAAATAATATGTTAATATATTATTTATTGTCTGCTATCAGCCCAACACAGGGTCAGGAGACGGCGAGAAGCCTGACGCTCAGTTCTTTGGGTTATTGTTGTTTTAGGATAAAACAGATGGGCAGAGGACACAGGATGGGTTAGTAAAAAGAAAGTTGAAATTATATGCAGTTAGGGAATGTGATAGGGTTTTAAGAGCACTTTTGAAGCTTTGGAGGTTGGGTATTAGTCTGATAGATCAGCTTAGAGCATTCTAGATAGTCGGAGAAGTCCTGGTGACGTAAGTGGGAGATTCCGATAGGGATAGAGAATATTCTAATATCATTGTCAGATTGACAATTAACGTTTTAGAGGTTTCGGTTGTAAGAAATGGGCAGATTCTGGAGATGTTTCTGAGATGCACATGGCATGAGCGATCGAGAGGCTGAATATATGGTGCAAAGGAGAGGTCAGAGTCCAGCACAACCCCAAGACAGTGGGCCTGCTGCCTTGAGTTACGGAAATGGATAGGAACAGGTTGAGTTGGTTAGTGGGTAGGTAGATGATAGAAAAAAAAATAAGTTTACATTTGGAAAGATTACGTTTCCAGAAGAGAGAGGACATGATATTAGAGACAGTAGAGAGACTGTCACGGGTGTTCTGCAGTGAGGCAGGAGTGATATTACAGCCCCCTATAGTATACAGCCAGCCCAGCTGCCCCCAGTAGTTCACTTGCCCCAATAGTATACAAGCTGCCCAGATATACGCACAGCCCCAGTAGTTACAACTTGCCCCCATAGTAGTATACAGCTGCCCCAGTAGTAACAGTCTGCCCCCAGGAGTATACAGCTTGTCCCAAGTTAGAGTACAGCTTGCCCCCAGTTAGGATACAGCCTGCCCCCAGTGTATAAAGCCTGCCCCAGTAGTATACAGCTTGCCCCCAGTAGTATTACAGCACAGCCCCCCCAGTAGTATCAGCACAGCCCCCAGTTAGTATACAGCCTGCCCCCCGTAGTATACAGTCTGCCCCCAGTAGTTATACAGTTGTCCCAGTAGTATAAAGCCTGCCCCAGTAGTAACAGCCTTCCAGCCCCCAGTAGTAACAGCTTGCCCCAGCATTAAAAAAAAATAAACTTATTACTCACCCTCCGTTGGCCCCAATGGGCAGCGTGCTCTCCACGATGTCCGCCGCGCTTGTCTTCAGGCGTCCGCACGCTTCTTCAGGCTCCGCGCCGTCTTCTTTCTCTGCGGGGCGCCAGGGGAAAGGCATGGCGCGCGCCCAGCAGAAGAAAGAAGGACGGGGCGGAAGCCTGAAGACAAGCGGTGCGGACATCGGGGAGGAGCAGCGCTGCACATTGGGGCCACGGAGGGGAGGTGAGATTATGAGTTTATTATTTTTAAGTATTTTTTACTCTTGACTCGTGTATAAGACGAGGGGGGACCTTTTTCGCACATTTTTTGCTGAAAAACTTGGCTTATACACGGAGTATATATACGGTAATATGGGCAAAAGAAGATAAACATTGGACAGAGGAAGATTGGAAAAAAGTATAATGGACAGACAAATCTAAATTTGAGGTGTTTGGATCAAACAGAAGAAAATTAGTGAGACGCAGAACAACTGAAAGATGCTGGAAGTGCCTGATGCTATCTGTCAAGCATGGGTGGAGGTCGTGTGATGTCTGGGATGTGGTTGACTGGTAAAGTTGGAGATTTGTACGAGCTCAAAGGGATTTTTAAAAAGAAAGGCTATAACTCTATTTTGCCATTCCCTGTGGACAGCGCTTGATAGGAGCCAATTTCATCCTACTACAGGACAATGACCCAAATCACCTCCAAATTATACATGAATTATTTAGGAAAAGAAGCAGCAGCTGGTATTCTGTTCAGTAATGGAGAGACCAACCCAGTCATTACATCTCAACCCAATTAAGCTGTTGTTGGAGCAGCTTCACTGTATGATACACAGAAAGTGCCCATCAAGCCGATCCGACTTGTGGGAGGGGCTTCTGGAAGCACGGGGTGAAATTACTCCAGATTACCTCAACATATTAACAGCTCGAGGCCAGAGGTCTGCAATGCTGGAATTACAGCAAAGGGAGGATTCTTTGATGAAAGCAAACTTTGAAGGAGAAAATTATTTTAAAAAAGAATTCAAACCTTGTCAATATCTGGGTGTATCGCTTTGCGCTCCATCCGCACATAATTATGCACACCCTCCAGTGTGCTTAATTCCTTCCCTCCATCTTTCCACTCTCTGAAGTATTCATATAGTGAAGGATGAAGCCGTTACACACAGGCACCCAGGACCGCCGGAGCCTAATTTGAGTATTTTTATAAAATTGCTTTTCTCTTGAAAAAGAGAATCACTATCGGTACCACTATGAAAACGCCAGCCTGTGAGTGTATTAGGCTAAAAACTGTACTATGCTACTGTTTGATTTCCTATAAAATGTTTGAGAACTGTAGTGTCTCAATCTAACCAGTAGGTGTCACAGGTGAATAAAAATTCATATAGTTGGTTGTTTTGCTGTTATATGATGTACATTCAGGGGTCAGGAGAGGGTGAAATCACAGGTTTCCTTTTAATATGATATGCAAGCCAGGAAGGAACTTATTAAACATTGGTAGGAATCATAATGAAATGACTTAACTAGCCTAGATATTGCTTAGAATAATCAGGAGAGAAGTGTCTGGGCATTCACATTCAGTTTAATTAATCTGCCATATATATATATATACATTTCTTCAATTGGATGATATTAAAAAAAATTAACTTGTGTGATGATAATTTCTCATAAGTGTAGTCATTTGGTCCCTTAGAAACAAGACTGTGTTTTTGGATACGACCACCCCTGCTGGAGGGATTGCACAAAGAAACAAAAGGTTTTTGTATATAAAATGTCTTGGAGCTCCTGCCATCCTGTGGTAATGTTTGCTGAAACCAAGTGGTCAGGCAGGACTCAATGGAGCATGTGTGACCACTGCTGCCAGAGTGTGGTCGTATCCAGGGAAGCCATCTTGGCTTCATTTATGAGAAATTATATTCACACAGGAAAATTTTTTTTAATAACATCCAATTATGGAAATATGTATGTATAGCAGATTAATTAAATTAAATGTGAATGCCCAGATGGGAACACCCCTTTAAGTTTGGATGAACTAACCCTATGGATTATATGGAACAAGTAGAAAACTAATATATATGTGATATCAGTTTCTGATGCCCAACAATTATACCACTGAACAACTTGTCATGTGAAAAATAGATTAAAGTGACAAATTTTAAAAATAGGGCTCTGTCAGGAAGGTGCAAGTGGCTTTGGTGGCAAGGGGTTAAAAATATGTCATGTCCATGACCTCTTCACATATATAGCAGTTACCCATCTTCCTATCTACCTTTATCCATAGACAATCTGACTGTGCTTTACTAAGATGCCCTATCACAGCATCACATGGGTAGCTACAGGCAGATTCCTCCAGCCGCCCCCCCCCCCCCACTCTCTGGAAACCGCTCCTTCATGCATCAATTTCAAATTTATAAAACCTCCCATGCCCCCAATATCTCTTCCCCCATCCCTTCCCGCCTCAGGACGTCATACATGTCTGTTCAAATCCTCACTGGCATCTCCCATGGGACTAGGGACACTCCTCTTCATACAGAAAGGTAAACTTTCAACTAATTTATCAGTTTTGCTATAAAAACTCTTTGGCAATGTGCACACTATTCTCTAAGGGGACATGGGGAGGCAGAAAAAGGGTTCCTGATGACAGGTTCCCTATAAAGTACCCTAGAGGGTCTGAAATGATAGTAAAAAACAAATTAAAACTAAACAAACAGTAAAAGTTTAAATCACCCCCTTTCCCAAAAGCACATACAAAAATAAACAGTAAAAATCATAAGCAGGTATCGACAAGTCCAAAATGCCCGATCTATCAAAATATAAAAACGTTATTCCAGCCTTCAACACAGTGGGGGGGATTTACTAATTGTGCCGCAAGGACGACTGTCGGCATCAGAGATCAGTATCCGGAAAGCACAGCCCGATGTATTAAAGTGGTGCGCGGCTGTTAGTGATTACTGGGTAGACGGAATTAATCAGTCTTGCGCCAGAAAAATGCCTACAGTAATGAAGTGTGCGCCAAAATCTCTCATGGACTGCGCCTTAATTTTCCTCTCAGACCAATTTTTTCCTTGTCTAACGTGCGCCAAAAATTGAGCCTAAAAATGCAGACAAAATACACATAAATGTGGAGGATAAAGTGGAAACGTTAGGCCACGCCCACATGCGAAAAAAAACCCCGGAGGTGTCGAAATAGTCGGAAACATGTGTTATTTCTGGCGCAAACTCATTATAAATGATCCGCAACACTTCTGTGCCAAAAAAACATTAAAATACCGGCATTTTTTGGCGCTTATGCGATAATACATGTGCCCCAGTATGTTTATACATCTAAACATACATGTAAAATAAAAAAGGTTAAAATGGTGGTTACAAAAGAAAGATCACTAAGTGTGGTGTATGATAAATCTCACCCTAAGAGGCACATTTAGGTACTTACAAAGTCGGACAGTTCACTAAAAGTGCATTGTCTATAATGCAGCGTGCGGCGATTCGCTAAGACCGTGCGCCAGAAATTATGAATGTGTTGCAGGTGCACAGTCCGACAAAAGTGCAGTGTGCGACCCTTAGTAAATGAGCCCCTCTGAGTCTAAAAAAAGAAACTGAGGTCAGTCAGTTTTTATCACTGATGATGCTGAAGAACCAGGTGTTATTATGGCTTCCTCCTAGCGGTAAACCATCAGTTTTTTGCAGATGTTAAAAAAAAGGAACAGCGGATGCCATACGGAAGTGAAACAAACTTGATGTATATCCATACTGATCCTTTTTAAAACGGACACACTTGTGTGAATAAGCCCTTAGTTTATTGATTGATGCATAGAGGGCTTAGGCCGGTTTCACATTGGTCCGTGATCATGGATGTGAGAAGTGCCGTGCCATGGGCTGATCACTATCCTGGGGACTGAACTCCTTGCATTATATTGATATGTTATGCGTGGAGCTCAGTCCCCAGCATAGTGATCAGTCTGTGGCGCGCCAAGGACTGATCATGGATCAATGTGAAACCGGCCTTAGCAGCCATGGTTGTTAAATGGTAATTTATAAATGATCAAAAGATAAAGTAAAAAAATATAAGTAGATGAAAATGTATAAGCTGCGGGAAGATAACAGGGCAGATTCTTTTCAGACCTCAAATGCAATCTGCAGGAACAGAACCTCGCTCAAAATGTCTGAACCCAAGCTGAATGTTCAATAGAAAATGAATATATGCTAGAAGGGTTAATACTGTGGCTGGAGAGCTGCCAGAGCGAAAGTGCTTATCTCACCCAAGAAAAAGGGAGAGGGAGGGAGAAACTGAGGAAATATGGGTCATCCCCTATGCTACAGAGCCATAACATTAGTTTGATGCAGTGAACACCCGAAAAAAGTATGTAAAACACATGCCAGGATTGTTTTTTTCTGTATATGTAACCAAAAAAAACTTGTATGAAAAGTGATCAAAAAGATTTTATTTTCCCTAAAATGGCACCAATAGAAATGTCTGGTCTTCCTGCAGGACAAGAGCTTTCCTACAATATTGTTGACAACAAAATGTTAAAAGATGTTTAGCAGTGATGCACAAAGCAAAATATATAAGAATAAAAGAAAAGAGGAAGTATAAAATCAGCTCAGAAGTTATGGTTAATAACAATAAAGGTTAACACATATTTCTCATAAATACCATTCGACCTCTTACATAGTTTTAGCTACAATGTTAGGAAGCAGAAGTTCCATAAAACATAAAACACGGTCATATGAGTAAATGTCATTTTTAAAGATATGTTTCTGTAACTTATCACATGATTTCTAAAAGGGTAGAAGGATATTATATATATCAGACTCTACTTGTACAGCATCAGTGTTGTGCAGTGGTATAAGATGCTTTATCAGGGGTTTAATGAATATTATACCAAGGTATAAGACTTGTACTGAATTGAAAGAGAATAGAAACAATAGTTGTACACTGAAGAGGAAATGTACCTACCTTCTGAGATGCACACGAGGCACAGAACAGCAAACAGCGAGATAATCAGAGCTCCAGCCATGGCGAAGCAGAACTGTGATATGGTGATTTGCTTTACAGAAGTTTATTCATGAATCCCCTGTGTGATATCAGTGTGTCCACGCCTCTTCTCATACAGCTAGTTTTCTTTTCCTAGAAATCATCTGATGGAAGGAAAGTCATTTCTATAGGAATATCATGACCAAGGAATGACATTGATTATACTTTACATCCTCCATGATGCAAAGATTTATATGTATACATATGTGATAATAGACCAACCATTAGTTAGCTTTTAAGTCTACGGGAACCTGTAGTATAAGGTAACCAGTAGCTGTGGCGGGTACCACAACAGACAAAGACTTGTTTATCTGGTATTTGGATTAAGTTCTAAGCAAGAGGTTGATTGAACCCTGTAAGAGACATTAGCAAAGCAGACTGTGGTAAGGGGATATCCTAAAGAAAACACACAGTTTGCGCGGGCAACCTTACTGTCATAGGCAAGACCTCCTGCTCTGTCCCTGACTTTGATCCATTTCCGCCTGCCTTGACCAACTGCCTGTCCCCGACTCCGAGATTGCCTGTTGATTCTGTATCATAGTGCCATAGTATATAAGGCCGGAAAAAGAAGCAAGTCCATCAAGTCCAACCTTTAAGAATTAAATAAATGTTTTATCCCCATAACCCATGATATTTTTTCTCTCCAGAAAGTCATCCAGGCCTCTCTTGAACATGTACATAGAGTCCGCCATAACAACCTCCTGCGGCAGAGAGTTCCACAGTCTCACTGCTCTTACAGTAAAGAACCTTTGTCTATGGTGATGGTAAAATCGCCTCTCCTCTAGGCGTAGAGGATGTCCCCTTGTCCTGGTCACAGGCCGAGGTATAAAAAGATCTTTGGAGAGATCCTTGTACTGTCCGTTCCGGTATTTGTACATTGTAATGAGGTCTCCCCTCAGTCGTCTTTTTTCTAAACTGAATAATCCCAAATTTTGTAATCTGTCAGTGTATTCTAATCCTCCCATTCCCCTAATAATCCTGGTTGCTCTCCTCTGCACCCGTTCCAGCTCTACTATATCCTTTTTATACACTGGTGCCCAAAACTGTACACAATATTCCATGTGTGGTCTGACCAGGGATTTGTATAAGGGCAGAACTATGTCTTTATCATGAGAATCTATTCCTCTCTTGATACATCCCATTATTTTATTTGCTTTAGCAGCAGCCGCCTGGCTCTGGTCACTAAAATTAAGTTTACCATCCACCAATACCCCCAAGTCCTTTTCAGCTCCAGTTTTACTAAGTGTGATAATAATATTACTCCTCCAATATTACTCCTCCTTGCTGTCCATAACTGGGACATAATTCATAATTATAGGTCCCAAGTTACACAGGACAGTTATGGGGTCTAGACACACTTCTGGACCGAAAATCAGAACATTAGCTGCAATGGAAGGCAGCCAATAGCGGAACACCCCTGATATTAGGCTAAGACACCCCGAGTTTGGTATGGGGTTAATGGGAATAACATGCCCGTTGGTTGGAAGCCATGGCACAATTGTGCCATCTTCCAATGAAAAGTTATGGGGTTCTGATAAAAACCCAGACCCAAAAAGTAGCTCAATGATGGGAGGGGGATAGAAAAATCCCCCTCACAGTGACATCACAGCCAGGGGTGGGGGTCAAAAAAATCACCTGGGCTTAAATTAATGAAGCAGCCACATAGTAGTGTTCAGTCTGGGTGACTCTATGACAATAGAAGGCTGGATCGATGCTTATGCCCTGTCCTCGGGCCAAAGAATTTCTTCCTATTCCACTAGCAAGAATTTTTTGTTTCTTCTTCCATAACTGTTTGTAAGTATTGTATGTGTATTGTTTTTAATCCTTTTTTCATTTTATCTGACAATTTAATTCTTTGAGTGTACTGCATTTTTATGTAAAATTAAAACTTCTTAATAAGCCTCTGCTTGTAGCCTTAAAGAATCGAGTCTCTGAAGGGAATCACGTTACCAGAGGTCATTGTTAGCATAGTCCATGTAGTAAGCGATTGCATGTTCTGGGTGAATTTATAATTGTAATCTCGTGTAAGTAGTGAGTGCATGTGCAGAGTTATCATCAGGGTGCATTGTCTGTGTGGTTGAGGTGCCTACGGCCTTCTTTGTGTAAGTAACTCGTGGGTGGTGGCAGTGCGGATTGGCTGGGGCTGAGATTCTGTGGAGTAAATTTAGCGTAAGGACGCCATTTTGTGGAAGCGGGCGGAGCTTAAGGGCTAAATTCTGGGACTCCATAGAGTAGGTATCCCCGTGTGTGAACTCCGGTGAGTCGGGTTCGTGACACTAAGTAATTGACCGTTTAGAACATAATTATACTTTTTGTTTCCATGGCCCAAGTGCATAACTTTACATTTATCTACATTAAACCTCATCAACCATTTCTCTGCCCACTCATCAAGCTTCCACAAATCCCTCTGTAATGCTAAACTATCGACCTCAGTATTTATTACTTTACACAGCTTAGTATCATCTGCAAATAAAAAATAAAATGTAAACCCACTACAAGGTCATTAATAAAAATATTAAAAAGAAGTTGCCCCAATACTGACCCCTGTGGCACTTCACTGGTAACGTCAACCCAATCTGAGAATGTGCCATTAATGACGACCCTTTGTTTTCTATCACTAAGCCAATTACTTACCCAAATACACAGATTTTCTCCTATTCCCAGCAGTCTCATTTTATATACCAACCTTTTATGTGTGCCTTTGAAAAGTCCAGATATACAACATCCACAGCGTCCCCCAGATCCAGTCTTGAACTTACCTCCTCGTAGAATCAGATTAGTCTGACAGGACCGATCTCTCATAAACCCATGCTGACGCCGGGTTATAAGGTTGTGCACAGTGAGATACTCCAGGATAGCATCTCTAACAAACCCCTCGAATATTTTCCCCACCACAGCAGTTAGACTCACGGGTCTGTAGTTTCCAGGATCGCTATTTGATCCTTTTTTGTATATTGGTACCACATTTGCTATGCGCCAGTCCTGTGGAACATAACCAGTCCTCAGTGAATCTTCACATATTAAAAATAACAGTCTGTCTATCACCGTACATAGTTCCTGCAGAACCCGGGGGTGTATGCCATCTGGCCCCGGTGATTTATCTATCTTAGTGGTTGCGAGGCGGCGCCGTACCTCTTCCTGGGTTAAACTGTTGACATTCCAGAAAGAATTTACATTATTCCTCATTGTGTACCTCGACCTTGGCTGCCACCGCGGCCAAGTCGCGCCTGTGGAACGACCTGGTGGTACCACCGCAGCAAGACAAAACCTGCTTTGCGGCGGGCTCTGGTGAAGACCAGGTGCCACTAAGGTGCCACTAAGATTCCGGTCCCAGGTGTCGGTTTGTGTCATCGTCCGCGGTGGTCCAGGGTGTTTACTGCCCCAGAAGCCTGACAGTTAGATCCGACCATGGACCCCGCCAAGGTTCTGCTACCTGTTCTGTCTGATGTTACCACCGTTGTGGTCCAGCAGTCCCGGCAGATTGCCACGCAAGGTGAACAGGTGGGTCAAGTCATGTTCCAGCAATTGATGGCAACTCAGCAACACTGTCAAGCTCCTGCGGCTCCTCCTGCTACTCCTGTTAGCCTGTCTGCCACTGAATGTAGGCTGAGACTTTCTATGCCTACAAAGTATGATGGGGACCCCAAGCTTTGCAGGGGCTTTATTACCCAGTGCTCCCTGCACATAGAACTCATGCCGTCTCAGTTTTTCACTGAGTGATCCAAGGTGGCATTCATCATCAGCCTCCTCTCCGGGAAGGCCATGGCTACTCCTCTTTGGGACAGAGGCGATCCGGTTACGGCTACTCACACAGATTCCTGGTGGAATTCTGGTCTGTGTTTGAAGAACCTGCACAGGCTTCCTCAGCTGAGACTGCGCTGCTGGGAGAAGCGTCCCTAGGTGTGAGCAAAGCTTCTCCACACCTGACTATTCCTGTGCTCCTCAGCTTTGGCACCCAAACCCAGTTCCAGGTCACTGCCTACTTGGACTCCGGTTTTGTGGGGAACTTCATTGATGCTGCTCTGGTCTCCCGGAACCACATCCCTGTGGTTGTTCTTGAGAAGACTCTGGTTATCTCCTCGGTTAGCGGACAAATCCTCTCCTATTTGCCTGCAAGTCGGTGCTCTGCATATGGAGAGATTGTCCTTCTACTTACTACCAAGCTCTACCTCGTCTTTACCTGTGTGGCTGCAGCTCCATGTACCTGTCCTCAACTGGATGACGGGGGAAATTCTTCGTTGGAGTCCTGAGTGTCTGTCTCGTTGCATGGTGGCCCCTCTTCCAGTACCTGTTCTAGTCTCCTCCATAGCTCCCAAGTCTCCGTAGGGCCTACCTATGTGTTACCGGGACAGAGACATTGCCACCACATCGTATCTACAACTGCCCTGTGGATCTCCTGCCAGGTGCCTCTCCTCCCCGAGGTCGGGTGAACCCTCTTTCCGTTCCTGAGACTGCTGCCATGTCGGAGTACATAAGTAAGTCCTCCTCTTTCACTGGTGCATGCTTATTTTTTGTGACTAAGAAGGATGGGTGACTCCATCCTTGCATTGACTATCGCAGGCTTAACAAGGTAACGGTTGAGAAACGCTATCCGTTGCCATTGATTGCTGAGCTTTTTCACTGCCTGCGCGGTTCCAAGGTCTTTCCCAAGCTGGACCTTCGTGGGGGCTACAACTTTATCCAGATCTGCAAGGGCGACAAATGGAAGACAGCCGCATGGACATTTCGAGTACCTGGTAATGCCATTCGGACTGTGTAATGTGTCTCCATGCCAAGCTCAAGAAGTTTCAGTTTCACCAATGGAGCCTTCCTGACCTCGGCTATGTAATCTCCGATAGACGTCTCTAGATGGATCCTGCTAAACTGTCCGCAGTTCTACAGCGGCCACGCTCAGAAGGCCTACGTGCCATATAGAGGTTCCTGGGTTTTGCGAACTATTATCGACAGTTTATCCCGCATTTTTCCACTCTGGTATCTCCCATCTCGGCGCTCACCAAGAAGACACCGTGTGTGGTGCACCATAAGACTGATATTAACCACTGAGTTTGTCTTCCACTTTTTCTAAAGGAAAATAAATTCCTCTTACTTTACTACACTTCCTAATGCAGCATTACCCCTCACATTTTTAATTAATAGCCAACCTAGTACTGTTGCTTTTAGACAATGCTTTGGCACCCTTACAGAGTTTTGATATGTTTTTGAAGCAATCAAGCACAGTTGAGGGGTTGGGTTTCCTTTGCAATGAAGCAGTTTATACAGTGGAGAGATTACAGTAAAAAAAAAAAATAGGAAAAGATTAACCAGTTCAGGACCACAATTTATGCTTGGATTCTGTACCTTCCCAGCTATAGGTTTTTTTGTTTTCCCAGTTTGACATACTTAGCATTTATACATTATCAGCAGTATGGATGACACTACCAGACGTATTCACAGATTATTGTTTACTAGAGATGAGAGAATTATCCATTGAAGCTTCGCCAAAGTTTTAAAAAGATTTGTTTTGAGTCCTAATTTATTTGGTCTGAACTTATGTTGTTCCAATTCAACTTAAAGGAAATCTACCACTTACAAAACAGCTTTTTAAAGGACACATAGTTTTATCTAGCTGCAGGCATGCTGTGGAAGATATTAGTTTCTTTAGCCATAAAACCCAGGGATTTAGCTAAAAAACTACTTTTATGATTATGCTAATTACTATCATTAGCTCCAGCCACGTCACACCGAGATGCTATGCGCTCTCCTCTGCTCCCTATTATGCACGCCTCCTGCTTCCAGCGTGCATTAGATAACACCTCCTTCCTTGCACTATTATTTAATTAGCTTTAGTGAAAATGATAACTTTATTTTTCAGCATACAATATGAAAGTGATAAAGGAAAACTGACAAAAAGTACTGATTGACTGCTGTTGAAATGGGTTAGGTAGGATTTGCTACTTAAAACTTGTTCTGGAAACAAAGCAACACATAGGCTAGATTCACATGACTGTTGGGGGACATATATACGACCACTGTATATATATGCTCTCCATAGGCTGGCGATGGGCACACGGAGCGGTACTGAGCACACATGCGGCACCACACTGTTCCATACACGGGGAAAAGATAGGACATGTCCTATCTTTCCCCTTAAAACGCAGTGTGCCGTGTATCTCTATGGAGAGGGACGGGGTCCAGCAGCGCTCACCCCCTTCTCCTATCCCGTGCGCCGACATGTGCCCGCACAAGTTCGGGTGAATTTAGCCAAAGGAAAATGTTCCAAATTGTTAACTCCCATAAAGCTTTGATCTTATATACTGTACAATAAAAAAAGTTTGTTTCAACAATTTGAAGCTTATGTGGCTGTAGTTATCCTTTGTATTTTGTCCATAGTGCAGCAAATACACCCAATAGTCTTCCACTCTGTCTCTAATTGCACCCAGCACTAATAACACTCTTATATATGTTATATGATGTATAATATGCAATATTCCTCAGCACTTTTAAATGTATAGAATAACAAGTAGCAGGTCTGAGCAACATGTCCATTCATTTACATCATGGTCATGAGGTGCTGGTTCATGATCTTGGGCAGCTCTATTTTGGTTCCCTGGGAGGTGCCTCGCCTGCTAGTCATGTGCAAATGTGTGCTTTCTGTCATAGTGTGATTCCTGAACTCCAGACCCCAGATCTGTAGTACAACTCAGATTATGCACTTTGATTTTGTGTTCCGTTTCTGTTGGTGACTTCTGCTTGATTTGACCAAGATTCATATCTGCATATGCAACGTCCTTCCACCTGGGCCTGGCTTTTTGGTGTGGGGGCATCTGATTCCCCTGGTACCTGAGTTTATGCCTTAGAGCATGGCCCAGCACTAGTTGTGCAATGGTTAGCTTTGACCAGGTGAACAGGCTTCTTCCACACTGGAAGATAGTGAAGGGGAGGCCAATGATGTTAGTGGCAGCCAGGGCCACATGTGGAGACAGGGTATGAACATCAAAATTACAGACTCTTTATTCCAAGTTGGCCTTTTCTGTCAGGTCCAATGTAGCGGGTGGATTGATGCAGATTCTGTGGCTTGGGGCTAGAGAAGGAGTAAAACAGCAACATAGAAATTTATCATTAGTTTTTGAGGTAAAACTGTTCTATAAACCAATCAGCTTTAATTTTATAAACAGTTGTGGGAAAATTAGTTCTGCTCTAAGAAACCTTTGATACATGCACCAATAAAAAGCTGCTGAACTCCGTTGGACCTGAGTGGGGAAGCGACACATGCAGGATATTGGGTGCACGATCTTAGTGAATCTCGGCACAGTACATTATTGTTGGTCAATGCACTTTTGGTGAACTACAGCGGCTAAGTGAATGTGCCCTTATAAGTGTGAAGTGCACCATCAACACTAAATACGGCCCATCCAAGAATGGATGGATGAAGCCCTTCCAAGCAGAGTTCCAGTCAGAAGATTAAAGGGGTATTCCAGACAAAAGTATCTCTCACCTACAGTACTCACTGAATAGGTGATAGTGGGACAGTGATGTCAGATAAGTTGTTTCATTCCCCTAATACCTGATGTGAGATGAAATAAATGATTTTATCCAGATTTGAAATTATCGACATTAACAGTTTGACAAAGCAGTACTTTTAAGTTGGGTGTGCTTAACACAGTTATACTCTGTACTGACATTTGATGACACTAAACAAAACTAAAGCTAACCACAACTTCACTTAAAGCTTTATTTTTAGACTTCAGATGTAGCAACACTGGTCTTTACAGATCAAGGGCCAGGCTCAATGTTTCAAATCTGATATGTGTCACTATATACATAATTAAGCAAAAAATTTAAAGAATTTTCTGCTTTTCAGACAGATACTGTATTAGTAACTAATTAGCTTTAACCATCATTTTTTTTAAATGTGTCAAGCCTCTAGTCTACATCCCAAACACATCATTAAAGCCATTCCCATTGAATGAGGTTGGGGATATTAAGAACAGATTTTCTAGTAAAAATTACTCAAGATGGATGCTTAAAGGAGTATTCCAGGAATAAGCACAATTCATATTCAATGGGTCATTCAAATATAAGCTAATGTGTTTTTAGCTGCTAATTTAAATTTTGCTCCACTTAGCAGAAATACAGTATGTTGTGGACATACAGTATGATGGAAAATTGAAATGTTACTGGCTCTTTAATCAGTCTATTATTCCGTGGAGGAGACACAGGACAAAAAATGGCTGCTGGTCACATGTCCAACTCACAAGTTCAGGTCATGTGATCACCACATCATTTGGTTGTAGTCAGTTGGTTGCAGTGCATCCACTATGGCCAGTGTTGTGGTGAGATGTCATCTCAGTGAGGTAATGTGCAATGATGGCAGTTACACATCATTACTATGGTAACAGAGCAAGAAAGACTGTTACATCATCACTGGGAGCACAGCATAAGATGGAGGAGGAGTTAATGAGAACTAAATGATCATGGGACTTGTAGTTTCCAGTAGTGACCATCTGGTAGATAACTACCCCTACTTTAGAAAGCCCATACAACTTGGTGAATCATAAAAGCATACAACTTAAGTTCCGTTTTGTGATTAAGAACATTGAGCAATGTTGTAATCATTTATTTATAGCATTCTGGTATTTTGTAGCAGAAATTCATATTCCTGGAATACCCCTTAAAGCGAGCTGACCATATAGTTTCTCAGAGATTGCAAAGATATGCTCAGTAGGACAAAAAGTTTAGTACTTAAAGGACACCTGTCAACAGGTTTCGGTCACTTTTCCTGTCACTACTACCTGTTGGAGCAGCTCACAAGGATTCCATCCCAGCCTTTATCTAGTCAGTTCTTACATTAATCATTGCAAAATCATCTCTTCTTTATTATGTAAATGAGGCTGGTCACATGGTTAGAGGCAGTGGTGTCACCCCTGTCACCCCTCCCCTCTCCTGTGTGTAATGTATAGTAAAGCATTGCTAGTGTCTGTGCTTTATCTGCTGACATGCTCTCCCTCCTAATACACATGTGTGAGACACAGACATCAGCTACACAAGTACCTGACATGTTCTGCTATAACATGGCTGCCTAGAGCTGTTGTATCTCTCCTATATACACACAGGCAGCAGGGGGGTGTGGTCGCCAGCACCAGGGAGCACATCATTATACAGCCTCACACCATTATACAGGCTGTCAATAGAGATGAGCGAGCATACTCGTCCGAGCTTGATGCTCATTCGAGCATTAGCATACTCGCAACTGCTCGGTGCTCGGACGAGTATTTCGCCCGCTCGAGACAATGCCATCTTGCAGCGTTTAGAATTTTGGCGGCAGAAACAGAGCCAATCACAAGCCAGGAGACTCTGCAGTATACACAACATCACGTGGTACACTTACATGTCAATAGCAGTGGTTGGCTGGTCTGATCAGCTGACCCTGGAATAGACTATCCCCTGCCTGCGCTGCTCTGATCATTCTCTGTCTGGATGCCGTTAGGGAGAGAGCTGCTGCTGGTCAGGGATAGCGTTAGGGTGCTAGTAGATTACTGTTAGGCAGGAGTGATTCTCCAAGAACCCAACAGCCCTTGTTAGGGCTACATTAGCGTTTTTCAAAAGTTAAAGTGACAGACCCAGTCACAGCACAAAATCCTTTTGTGTGCTGTCAGTGTAGGTTAGAAACTAGCCATAGCAATCATCTTCTGTGGTTGCTGTCTGATTTCTTCTGCACGTTTTGATCTATTAAAAAAACAAAAAAAAACAAAAAAACAAAAAAAAATGTACAGTTTATATTTCTGTTTTGTCTATATAATAGACTTTAATTTTGAACATGTTGAACCCGAGGGCTAGGGGTAGAGGACGAGGGCCTGGGCGTCCAATTACTGCAGGGGTCAGAGGCCGTGGTCCTGGGCGGGGTGAGACACCCACTGCTGATGAGGGAGCAGAGGAACGCCGCAGAGCTACACTCCCTAGCTTCATGTCTCAAGTTACTGGGACTCGTGGTAGAGCACTGTTGAGGCCAGAACAGTGCAAACCAGTGATGTCGTGGATTGCGGACAACTAATTTGTCCACCAGTCAGTCTTCCACGCAGTCCACCCATGTTACCCAAGTGAGCACTCCTCCAGCTCCTCCACCTCAACCTCCTTTCCCCCAGTCTGCCCCCTCCCAGGAAAATTTGGCATTTGAGCCAGGAACTGTTTTCTGTACCCTTCCCAGAGTCACAAACCACTTGTCCGGTTGCTGCTGAGCTCTTTCCCGATGCCCAGGTTTTCCACCGGTCGCAGTCTGTGGGTCATGATGACATTCTTGACCTAGTGGAAGAAGTGTGTAAAGAGGTGTCGGACGATGAGGAGACACAGTTGTCAGACAGTGGTGAATTTGTTGTCAGGGCAGGAAGTCCGAGGGGGAAGCAGACTGAGGGATTGGAGGATGATGAGGTGACAGACCCAAGCTGGGTTGATATGCCGGGTGAAGACAGTGCTTGTGAGACGGAGACGAGTCCTATACGAGAACAGGTTGGAAGAGGCAGTGGTGGGGCCAGACGGAGAGGCAGGGCAAGAGCTGGTGCATCAGCGCCAAATGTTTCATGTAGTGAAGCTCCCGTGGCGAGGGCTAGATTTTCTGAAGTCTGGGGGTTCTTTAAAGAAACAGCGGATGACCGACGGACTGTGGTGTGCAACCTGTGCCACACCAGGATCAGCAGGGGTTCCACCACTACTAGCTTAACCACCACCAGTATGCGCAGGCATATGAATGCTAAACACCCCACTCAATGGAACCAAGGCCGTTCACCTCCGGCCCGGCCCACCACTGCTCCTTCCCCTGTGTCATTTGCTACCTCTGCTAGTCAGCCCCCTGCCCAGGACCCTGGCACAAACACCTCCCATGCGAAAACCACACCTTCGCCTCCACAATCCTCCACAGCGTCCACCAATGTCTCCATGCGCAGTGTTCAGCTGTCTATACCCCAGACGCTGGAGCGCAAGAGGAAATACAGTTCCACCCACTCCCACGCCCAAGCCCTCAACGTCCACATCTCCAAATTACTCAGCCTGGAGATGCTGCCCTATAGGCTGGTAGAGACCGAGGCCTTTCGCAACCTCATAGCGGCTGCCGCCCCTCAGTATTCGGTCCCCAGCCGCCACTACTTTTCCCGTTGTGCCGTCCAAGCCCTGCACCAGCACATGTCAGACAACATCATCCGTGCCCTGACCAAAACGTTTCTGACAAGATCCACCTAACCACGGACACGTGGACGAGTGCTGCCGGGCAGGGCCACTATGTATCGCTGGCGGCACATTGGGTTAACTTGGTGGAGGCTGACCCTGGGGCCGCTCATTTACTGCCGACGCCGAGGATTGCGGGGCCCATCTCGGTCACGGTCTCTCAGGACTACTATGCCTCCTCCTCCTACCACCCCTCCTCCACCTCCTCCTCCGAATTACCATCCCTGGGCATGGCGCCATCAGTCGGTAGCTCTAGGCACAGCAGCAGTGCCGTCGCTAAGTGACAGCAGGCGGTGCTCAAACTGCTGAGCCTAGGCAATAAAAGGCACACCGTCCCAAGAGCTATTACAGGTCATCACGGCGCAGACCGATCTTTGACTGGCACCGCTGAACCTGAAGCCAGACATGGTTGTGTGTGACAACGGCCGTAACCTGGTGGCGGCTCTGCAACTCAGCAGACTGACACATGTGCCATGCCTGGCCCATGTGTTAAATCTTATTGTTCAGCGGTTCCTCAAGACATACCCCAATCTGTCTGATTTGCTTGGACATCTCACAGGTCATTTGCATACAGCTTTAGGACCTCATTGCTTAAGTTTACAGGCATGTGGAGGGACAATGAAGGGATAGAGGCAATGCTTTCTAATGGCAGTTTATAAAAATACATTTAGTTTAGGGGGTAATTTTGCCTGACGGGTTCTCTTTAAGAAAAAACGTATGTATTTTTAACAATATGGATGAACAATAAAGCTACGGACTTTTAACCTACATCTGGTGTGGTGTGGTTTTTCTACATTTCTTTTACAATTACCTCATTAACATGTTTATTCTTTGCTTTAGAATATATACCGTTTATGAAATAAGCTTTACATGTTGCTGTTTTACTCATCCTCCTTACGTTCACCTCAGGTGCCATAACTGTCCCCATTGCCTCCATTCTCTTATTTTGATCTCCATTGTAAGTCCAGATGTAAGGGAACCTATACATAAACTAACTATTATTTCCTCTTTTTACAAGTAATGTAGTGACAAAGAACAGAACTGGTTTTTCTTATTTTGGGTAATGTTTCGTTACAGCAGATGTGAGTTAATGAAAGAATCTGGCATTTTCAGTCACACATGATCACATCTGAATTAATTTCAATAGATCCTAAGATAGAGTTTGGGTGCAGTCACACGTTGCATTTGTATTGCGTTTACAAATGCAATGCAAATGCCCGGTTGCAGAGCTTGGCCACATCGCATATGTGTTTCCAATGAAAAGCATGTGATCGGTAACCTGCACCGGGTGTCTTGCATTTAAACAATGCAAAAAACGTGGGCGCTAGTTACCTATCACATGAGTTTTCATGGAAATGCATATGTGATTGGGCTAAGGCCTTTCTCTTATTTTGATCTCCATTGTAAGTCCAGATGTAAGGGAACCTATACATAAACTAACTATTATTTCCTCTTTTTACAAGTAATGTAGTGACAAAGAACAGAACTGGTTTTTCTTATTTTGGGTAATGTTTCGTTACAGCAGATGTGAGTTAATGAAAGAATCTGGCATTTTCAGTCACACATGATCACATCTGAATTAATTTCAATAGATCCTAAGATAGAGTTTGGGTGCAGTCACACGTTGCATTTGTATTGCGTTTACAAATGCAATGCAAATGCCCGGTTGCAGAGCTTGGCCACATCGCATATGTGTTTCCAATGAAAAGCATGTGATCGGTAACCTGCACCGGGTGTCTTGCATTTAAACAATGCAAAAAACGTGGGCGCTAGTTACCTATCACATGAGTTTTCATGGAAATGCATATGTGATTGGGCTAAGGCCTTCTCCCGGGTGTTTGCGCCCCATAGGGCATTCTTAATCAATGGGGGAGATTTATCAGAAGTGACTGAGGTAAAACTATTCTAGTTGCCCATAGCAACCAATCCAAGCTCAGGTTTCATTTTATAAAAAGCTGTGGGAAAACGAAAAATGAGCTTTGATTGGTTTCCATGGACAACTGGAACAGTTCTGCTTCTGATAAATCTCTACCAATGCGTATGCCCTTGAAAGGTTACAACCTAAAACAGTGAAAGACTACACTGTTATTTATAAGAAGCCCCTGGAGCGATAAGCAAAGGGGGGACCTAGAACGCTGGAATTTTTTATGTAGGTGTATTCATTTAATATAGGTGGGTTCTGCTTTGAGAGGGCAGGGTATGTAGTGCAGGGTGGTACTGTGAGAGGGCAGAGTATGTAGGGTCTAGGGTGGTACTGTGAGAGAACAGAGTATGTGGGGTCTAGGGTGGTACTATGAGAGGGCTCTTCCCCTCACAGTTACCACCTAGACCCTACATACTCTGCCCTCTCACAGTACCACCCTAGACCGTACATACTCTACCCTCTCATAGTACCACCCAGACCCCACATACCTGTTCTCTCACAGTTACCACCCTAGACCCTACATACTCTGCCCTCTCACAGTTACCCCCCCTAGACGTACATACTCTGCCCTCTCATAGTACCACCCTAGACCCCACATACTCTGTTCTCTCACAGTACCCACCTAGACCCTCCTCTTGTCCCTCTCACAGTACCACCCTAGACCGTACATACTCTGCCCTCTCATAGTACCACCCTAGACCCCACATACTCTGTTCTCTCACAGTACCACCCTAGACCCTACATACTCTGCCCTCTCACAGTACCACCCTAGACCGTACATACTCTGCCCTCTCATAGTACCACCCTAGACCCCACATACTCTGTTCTCTCACAGTACCACCCTAGACCCTACATACTCTGCCCTCTCACAGTACCACCCCTGCACTACATACCCTGCCCTCTCAAAGCAGAACCACCTATATAAATGAAACACCTACATAAAAATTCCAGCGTTCCTAGTTCCCCCCATGCCAAGTCATTCCGCCTTTTTATCGCTCCAGGGGCTTCTTATAAATAACAGTGTAGTCTTTCACTGTTTTAGTTGTAACCTTTCAGGGCATCCATTGGTAAGATTTATCAGAGCAGAACTGTTCCAGTTCCTGGAACCATCAAGCTCATTTTTCGTTTCCCACAGCTTTTTATAAATGAACCTGAGCCGGATTGGTTGCATGGGCAACTAGAATGTTTACCTCAGTCACTTCTGATAATCTCCCCCATTGATTCATATGCCCTATGGGGCGCAAACACCCGGGAGCAGGCCTTAGCCCAATCACATATGCATTTCCATGAAACCTCATGTGATAGGTAACTAGCGCCCACGTTTTTTGCATTGTTTAAATGCAAGGACACCTGCAGTTACCGATCACTGCTTTTTCATTGGAAACACATATGCATGTGGCCAAGCTCTGCAACAGGCATTTGCATTGCATTTGTAAACGCAATACAAATGCAACGTTGTGACTGCACCCAACTCTATCTTAGGATCTATTAAATTAATTCAGATGTGATCATGTGTGACTGAAAATGCCAGATTCTTCATTAACTCACATCTGCTGTAACGAAACATTACCCAAAATAAGAAAAACCATTCTGTTCTTTGTCACTACATTACTTTGTAAAAGAGGAAAAAGTTAGTTTATGTATAGGTTCCCTACTTGGACTTAACAATGGAGATCAAAATAAGAGAACACACCCAATTTCCTAAATGTCAGTCATGTGAATATATCCCAACATGAGTAAAACAGCAACATTAAAGCTTATTTCATAAACGGTATATATTCTAAAGCAAAATAACATGTTATGAGGTAATAGTAAAAGAAATGTAGAAAACCACACCACCCAGATGTAGGTTAAAGTCCGTACTTTATTGTTCATCCATATTGTTAAAAAACTACGTTTTTCTTAAAGAGAACCCGTCAGGCAAATAACCCCCAAACTAAATGTTTTTTATAAAACTGCCATTGAAAGCATTGCCTCTATCCCTTCATTGTCCCTCTACATGCCTGTAAACTTAAGCAATGAGGTCCTAAAGCTGTATGCAAATGACCTGTGAGATTCCAACGCAATCAGACAGATTGGGGTATGTCTGGACCGCTACAATAGATTTAACACATGGGCCAGGCATGGCACATGTGTCAGTCTGCTGATTGCAGAGCCGCCACCAGTTACGCCGTTGTCACACACAACCTGTCTGGCTTCAGGTTCACGGTGCCAGTCAAAGATCGGTCTGCGCCGTGATGACCTGTAATAGCTCGGGGACGGTGTGCCTTTATTGCCTAGGCTCAGCATTTTGAGCACCGCCTGCTGTCACTAGCGACGGCACTGCTGCTGTGCCTAGAGCTACCGACTGATGGCACCATGCCCAGGGATGGTAATTCGGAGGAGGAGGTGAGAGGGGTGGAGGAGAGAGGCATAGTAGGTCCGAGAGACCTGACCGAGATGGACCCCGCAACCTCGGCGTCGCAGTAAATGAGCGGCCCCTGGGTCAAACTCGGTCCCAGCCTCCACCAAGTAACCCAATGCCGCCAGCGATACATAGTGGCCCTGCCCGGCAGCACTCTCCACGTGTCCGTGGTTAGGTGGTCTTGTCAGAAACGTTTTGGTCAGGGCACAGATGATGTTGTCTGACATGTGCTGGTGCAGGGCTTGGACGGCACACGGGAAATATTAGGGCGCTGGGGACCGAATACTGAGGGGCGCAGCCGCTATGAGGTTGCGAAAGGCCTCGGTCTCTACCAGCCTATAGGGCACATCGTCCACGAGTAATTGGAGATGTGGACGTTGAGGGCTTGGGCGTGGGAGTGGGTGAACTGTATTTCCTCTTGCGCTCCACTGTCTGGTATAGACAGCTGAACACTGCGCATGGAGACATTGTGGACGCTGTGAGGATTGTGATGCGAAGGTGTGGTTTTCGCATGGGAGGTGTTTGTGCCGGGTCCTGGCAGGGCTGACTAGCAGAGGTACAAATGACACGGGGAAGGAGCAGTGGTGGGCCGGGCCGGAGGTGAAGGCCTTGGTTCCATTGAGTGGGTGGTTTAGCATTCATAGCCTGCGCATACTGGTGGTGGTTAAGCTAGTATGGTGGAACCCCTGCTGATCCGTGTTGGCACAGGTTGCACACCACAGTCCGTCGGTCATCCGCTGTTCTTTAAGAACCCCCGACTTCATCAAAAATCTAGCCCTCGCCACGGGAGCTTCACTACATGAAACATTTGGCGCTGATCACACTCTGGCCCGCCTCCGTCTGGCCCCACCCTGCCTCTTCCAACCGTTTCTCGTATAGACTCGTCTCCGTCTCAAGCACTGTCTTCACCCGCTATCAACCCAGCTTGGGTCTGTCACCTCATCATCCTCCATCCCTCAGTCTCTCCCCCTCGACTTCCTGCCCTGACAACAAATTCACCACTGTTGACACTGTGTCTCCTCATCGTCCGACCCTCTTTACACACTTCTTCCCTAGGTCAAGAATGTCACAGGACCCCAACGTGCGACCGTTGGAAAACCTGGGCATCGGAAAGAGCTCACAGCAACCGGACAAGTGGTTTGTGACTCTGGAGGTACAGTAAAACATTTTCCTGGCTCAAATGCCAAATTTTCCTGGGAGGGGGGCAGACTGGGAAAGGAGGTTGAGGTGGAGGAGCTGGAGGATGCTCCACTTGTGTACATGGTGGACTGCTGGAAACTGACTGTTGGACAATTAGTTGTCCGCAATCCACGACATCCCTGGTTCGCACTGTTCTCCTCAACATTGCTCTACCACAGTCCCAGTAACTTAGACATGAAGCTAGGGATGTTAGCTCTGCGGCGTTCCTCTGCTCCCTCATCAGCAGTTGGGTGTCCTCACCCCGCCCAGGACCACGGCCTCTGAACCCCTGCAGTAATTGCGCGCCGCCCATCGTCCTCTACCCCTAGCCTCGGTTTCACATGTTCAATTAAGTCTGTCTATAGACAAAAATATAAACTGTACATTTTTTTTTTGTTTTTCTGTTTGTTTTTTGTTTTTTTTAGATCAAACGTGCAGGAATCACGCAACCACGAGTAAGAGATTGGCATGCTAGTTCTACCCTCACACTGACGCGCCACAAATTAAAGTGCTATTGTTTTTGTTTGTTCTTTTGTTTTACCGCTAAGAACAGATTTGACCTTCACTGCTATCTTATCGCCATACACAAAGGCTTTGCTTATTTGCTTTACTCGGGTTTCACGTATGGACTTGCCCTAACATCCTGCGTCCCCCTGTCCTTAATCACTGCGCTAACATCCTCTGCCCCATACGCATTCCAACACTCTCTCTCCTAACGGTCATCCAACATATCTACAACAGCCACCAGGATATCTATTCCAGTCGCTGATCAACCACCAACCACTCTATTGACATGTAAGTGTACCACTTGATGTTGTGTATACTCGAGTCTCCCTGGCTGTGATTTGGCTCTGTTTCTGCGCGCCAAAATTCTAAACCTGCAAGATGGCATTGTCTCGAGCCGGCGAAATACTCTCCGAGCACCGAGCAGTTTGCGAGTATGCTAATGCTCGAATGAGCATCAAGCTCGACGAGTATTGCTCGCTCATCTCTACTGACAGCCTGTTAATGGTGAGGCTGTAATGATTTCTCCCTTGTGCTGGCGACCAACACCCCCTGCTGCCTGTGTGTAAAGAGAGTACAACAGCTCTAGGCACCATGTTATAGCACACATTCGTACTTGTGTACTGATGTCTGTTCTCACACATGTGTATTAGGAGGAGAGCATGTCAGCAGATAAGCACAGACACTAGCAATGCTTTACTATACATTACACACAGGAGGGGAGGGGTGACAGGGGTGACACCACTGCCTCTAACCATGTGACCAGCCTCATTTACATAATAAAGAAGAAGATGTTTTGCAATGATAATGTAAGAACTGAACTAGATAAAGGCTGGATGGAATCCTGTGAGCTCTCCAACAGGTAGTAGTGACGGAAAAGTGACCGAAACCTGTTGACCGTGTCCTTTAAGTACTAAACTTTTGTCTACTGAGCATATCTTGCAATCTCTGAGAAACTGATATGGTCAGCTCGCTTTAAGGGGTTTCCAGAATATGAATTTCTGCTACAAAATACCAAATGCTATAAAATGATTAAAACATTGCTCAATGTTCTAATCACAAAACGGAACTTAGTTGTATGCTTTTATGATTCACCAAATTGTATGGGCTTTCTAAAGTAGGGGTTAGTTATCTACCAGATGGTCACTTTGGAAACTACAGTCCCATGATCATTTAGTTCTCATTAACTCCTCCTCCATCTTGTCTTCTCCCATTGATGATGTAACAGTGCTTCTTGCTCTGTTAACCATAGTATGATGTGTAACTGCCATCATTGCACATTACCTCACTGAGATGACATCTCACACAACACTGGCCATGTGGATGCCGGCAACCAACGACTACAACCAATGATGTGTGATCACATGCCTGAACTTGTGAGTTGGACATGTGACCACGGCCATTTTTTGTCCTATTTCTCCTCCACGGAATAATAGACTGATTAAACGGCCAACTTTCAATTTTCCATCATACTGTATGTCCACCATACTGTATTTCTGCTAAGTGGAGCAAAATTTAAATTAGCAGCTAAAACACATTAGGCTTATTATTGATGACCCTATGATATGAATTGTGCTTCTTCCTGGAATACCCTTAAGCATCCTCTTGAGTAATTTTTACTAGAAAATGCTGTTCTGAACCCCATCCGCATTCAATGATGGCTTAATGATGTGTTTGGGATGTAGACTAGAGGCTTGACAATTTAAAAAAATGATGGTTAAAGTAATTAGTTACTAATACGTATCTTCTGGAAAAGCAGAAATTACTTTAATTTTTTGCTTAATTATGTATATAGTGACACATATCAGATTTGAAACATTGAGCCTGGCCCTTGACCAGTGGTGCTACTCTAGTCTAAAAATAAAGCTTTAAGTGAAGTTGTGGTTAGCTTAGTTTTGTTTAGTGTCATCAAATGTCAGTACAGAGTATAACTGTGTTAAGCACACCCAACTTAAAAGTACTGCTTTGTCAAACTGTTATGTCGATATTTCAAGTCTGGATAAAATCAGTTATTTCATCTCACTCAGGTTAGGGGAATGAAACAACTTATCTGACATCACTGTCCCACATCACCGATGTCAGTGAGTACTATAGTGAGAGATACTTTGTCTGGAATACCCCTTTTCTTCTGAGATGGAACTCGGCTTGGAAGGGCTTCATCATCCTCTTGGATGGGCCGTATTTAGTGTTGATGCTGCACTTCACACTTATAGGGCACATTCACTTAGCCGCTGTAGTCACCGAAGTGCATTGAACCAACGATAATGACTGTGCCGAGATTCACTAAGGTCGTGCACCCAATATCCTCAGTGTCGCTTCCCCACTCAGTCCAACGAGTTCAGCATCTTTTTATTGGTGCAGTATCAAGGTTTCTTAGAGCAAACTAATTTCCCACAACTGTTTATAAATAAAGCTGATTGGTTATAGAACAGTTTTTTACCTCAAAAACTAATGATAAATTTCTATGGTTGCTGTTTTTACTACCTCTCTAGCCCCACCCAGAACTGCATCAATCCACCCGCTACACTTGGACCTGACAGAAAAGGCCAACTTGGAATAAAGAGTCTGTATTTGATGTTCATACCCTGTCTCCACATGTGGCCCTGGCTGCCACTACCATCATTGGCCTCCCCTTCCTATCTTCCAGGGTGAGAAGCCTGTTCACCTGGTCAAAGCTAACCATGCACAACTAGTGCTGGGCCATGCTCTAAGGCATAAACTCAGTACCAGGATCAGATGCCCCACCACCAAAAGCCAGCCCAGGTGGAAGGACGTTGCTATGCAGATATGAATCTTGGTCAAATCAACAGAAGCACCAACAGAACCGGAACACAAAATCAAAGTGCATAATCTGAGTTGTACTACGATCTGGGTGGGAGTTCAGGAATCACACTATGACAAAGCACACATTTGCACCATGACTAGCACGAGGCACCTCCCAGGAACCAAAAATAAGCTGCCCAATATGGAACCAGCACCCTCATGACCATATGTAATGAATGGACATGTTGCTCAACCTGCTACTTGTTATTCTATACTTGTCAAGTGCTGAGAATCTTGCATATTATACTCATCATATCATCTATAAGAGTGTTTATTAGTGCTGGGTGCAATTAGAGACAGGTGAAGACTATGGGTTTATTTGCTGCACTATGGACAAAATACAAAGGATAATCACCGCCACTAAGCTTCAAATTGTTGAAACAAACTTTTCTCTTTTTATTGTACAGTATATAAATCAAAGCTTTATGGGAGTAAACAATTTGGAACATTTTCCTTGGCTAAATTCAACCCGAACTTGTGCGGCACATGTCGACGCACGGAGGGAGAAAGGGTGAGCGCTGCTGGACCCCGTCCCTCTCCATAGAGATACACGGCACACTGCGTATTAGGGGGAAATATAGACATGTTCCTCTCTTTTCCCCTGTACGGAACAGTGTGGTGCCGCATGTGGTGCTCAGTACCGCTCGCGTGTGCCATCGCCACCTATGGAGAGCATATATTACGTGGTCGTATATATGTCCCCCAACAGTCATGTGAATGTAGCCTATGTGTTGCTTTGTTTCCAGAACAAGTTTTAACCCCTTCCCGACGCCATGTCCCGGTGCATGGGGAGGGCTCGCGGGCCGAGCCCTCTCCACGCCGTAAGTTTTTGCTGCATATTGCAGCAAAGGTTACCGGTAACCCCCGCATCGTGCTAGCAATGCTGCCGGCGGCTCAAAGAGATGGCGCCGCATGGGCGCCGCCATCTTGTTGGGATCGCTGCTCCCCATCACGTCACGGAGGCGGCGATCCGTCGCCATGGTAACTCTCGGGTGTTCGACACCCGAGGCACTTTCCTTTTAACCCATGCATTACAATGTGCTAATTGCACATTGTAAATGCATGGGGTAAAATCCACATAACTGCCTATACGTAGTCAGGCGTATAGATAGGATCGATCAGACTACCTAGGTTAGAGTACCCGAGGAGTCTGAAATAGTAAAGTAAAAATAAAACAAATTTAAAAAAAAAAAATATAAATAAAAAAACCTAAAATTCAAATCACCCCCCTCTTCCTAGAACTGATATAAAATAATAAACATAAAATCAAAACAACATTGGTACGCCGCGTCCGAAATGCCCGATCTATTCAAATAATGTATTTTCACTATGTTTAACCCCGACTAAACGGAAATGCGTCCAAAGTCAAAATGGCATTTTTTGTGCCATTTGGGAAAAATATAAAAAAATAATAAAAAGGATCAAAAGGTCACACAGTCCCCAAAATTAAGTAATGAAAACGCATCCAAATTCGCAAAAAATGCCACTTCCACACTCGTCACCAAAGTGAAAAGTATTGGCCCAGAAGATGGCCAAAAAAAAAAAATATTTTGTACAGGAGTTTTAATTTTTTTAAATGTATGAAAACATTATAAAACCTATACAAATTTTGTATCCACCGGATCGTACCGACCCAAAGAATATAGACAGGTCATTTGGGGACGCAGAGTGACATAGCTGTAATTCCAAGCCCACAAAAAAACGTCACAAATGGTTTTTTCACCATTTTCACTGCATTTGGAATTTTTTTCACGCTCCAGTACACGCCATAGAATATTAAATACCGTCCCTACGAGTGCAATTTGTTACGCGAAAATAAATAGCCATAAACACGCTGCTTTATCGTGAAACATCAAAGTTTATAGATTTTTGAATTGGTGAGTTGAAAAAGGTGAAAAAACTAAAAAAGGCCAAGTCGTTAAGGGGTTAGTAGTGCAAATCCTACCTAACCCATTTCATCATCAGCTCAATCATTACTTTTTGTCAGTTTCCTTTACACTTTCATATTGTAGCTGAAACTAAAGTTTATCATTTTCACTAAGCTAATTAAATATAGTGCAAGGAAGGAGGTGGTTATCTAATGCCGCTGGAACAGGAGCGTGCATAATAGGGAGCAGGGAGAGCGCATGCATCTCGTGTGACTGGCTGGAGCTAATGATAGTAATTAGCATAATCAAAAAGTATTTTTTAGCTAAATCCCTGGTTTTATGCTAAAGAAACTATATCTTCCCATGCTGCAGCTAGATAAACTATGTTCCTTAAAAAGCTGTTTGGTAAGTGGTAGATTTCCTTTAGTTGAATTGGAACAACATACAGTTTCAACAAAAAATAATTAGGACTCACAAAATCTTTTAAAACTTTGGCAAAGCTTCAATGGATAATTCTCTCATCTCTAGTAAACAATAATCTGTTAATACGCCTGGTATGTCATCCTACTGCTGATAAGTATAAATGTTTAAGTATGTCAAACTGGGAAAACAAAAAACCGATAGCTGGAGCGTACATAATCCAGCAATAAAATTGTGGTCCCTGAACCTGGTTATCTTTTCCTATTTTTTTTGTTTTACTGTAATCTCTCCTACTGTATAAAACTGCTTGCATTGCAAAGGAAACCGCAACCCCTCGAACGTGCTGATTGGCTCTAAAAACTTCAAACTCTGTAAGGTGCCAAACATGCTAAAAGAGCAAGTATATGTGGCGATTAATAAAGTTAGTGAGGGTAATGTGTGCATTAGGAAGATTAGTAAAGTAGAGGAATCTATTTTCCTGAGAAAAGTGGAAGCCAACTCAGTGGTTAGATTACAGTCCTATGTTGAACCACACACGTGTCTTCTTGGTGAGCGCCGCGAGGGAGATCCAAGTGAAAGAAATGGCGCGATAAAACTGTGCCGAGATAGTCGCGAAACCCAGAACCGCTATATGGCCACGTAGGCCTGCGGAGCGTGGCCGCTTTGAGAACTGCGCGACAGGTTAGCAGATCCGCTCAAAGACGTCTACGGAGATTCAATAAGCCGAAGGCAGGAAGGCTCCATTGTTGAACTGAAACTCTTGAGCTTGGCAATAAAGAGCAAACATTCACACTCCGATGGAATTACCAATGGTACGTCGAATGTCCAGGCGCTGTCTTCCTTGTCCTTTGTCCCTTGCAGATCTGGATGAACGTTGTATCCCCCACCGAAGGTCCAGCTTGGGAGCGACTTGAACGCGCGCAGCCGAAAAGCTCAGTAATCAAAGGGCAACGATAGCGTTTCTAAACCGTTTACTTTTAAGACCCTGCGATAGTCCAATGCAGGATGGAGTTCCCCCTCCCATATCTTAGTCACACAAAAATACATTGCACCAGTGAAAGCGGAGGAGGACTGACTTATGTATCGCGACAGGCAGCAGTCTTCAGAACGGAAAGATGGGTTCACCCGACCTCGGGACGGAGAGGCACCTGGCAGGAGATCCACAGGGCAGTTGGCTAGACGAGTGTGGCACTGTCTCTGCCCGGTAACATATTAGGCCCGACTGAGCCTTGGAGCTATGGAGGAGACAGAACGTACTGGGAAATGGGGCCACCTCAACGAGACATGACACTCAGAGACTGCCAAGAGAGATTTTCCCCACGTCATCACGTTGAGGACGTACATGGGCTGCAGCCCCACACAGGTAAAGACAGGTATGGCTTGGTAGTAAGTAAAGACACTCTCTCCATATGCAGACACCGACTTATGCAATAGGATCGAGGAGTTTTGTCCGCTCACCGAGGAGATACCAGAGCTCTCCAAGAAACACACAGGATGTGGTTTCCGGAGACAGAGCAGCATCCATGAAGTTGCCCCACAAACACCGGAGTCCAAGTAGGCAGTGCCTGGAACTGGGTTTGGGTCCAAGCTGAGGAGCACATGGAAGAAGTCAGGTGTTGTGAGAGCATTGCTCCACCTAGGAACTCTCTGTCTCTCTCTTCCCAAGAACCTAGTGTGCTTGCATTTCCCAGACGTTGGGGACGGACCTGACACATGTCCCTCAAAGTGCTCCGCTACTGCCAACCGGAGAGGCAAACGATTCTGACGATGTCTGCAGCGACATCCTGAAGGAAGTCGGGCTTTTCCCTGCTAGGCTCCACTAAGAAGTACGGCGTAGGCGGAGCTCAGCCTTGAAACCTGTGCCCAAGCGAGGTAGCTCAAACCTGGCGTTCGCGGATGCTCAAGACATAACCCTAGAGTGCTCCGTAAACTTGCACTCCATCCGATTGGCCAGAGTTTAGGAGACCACGCAGAGTAACTGCAGGTCATCAGCGCAGTCCTGAGCCGGAGGATGCCTGTGCCCGTTCTTCACACAGAGCCATAATTCCACCAGGAATCGGTGTGTGAGTAGCCGTACCCGGATCGCCTCTGTCCCAAAGATGAATAGCCACGGCCGTGGCCTTCCCCGGAGAGAGGCTGAGCTGAATGCCACCTTGGAATCACTTCCGTGACAACTGAGACGTCATGAGTTCGAGTGCAGGGAGCACTGGATAACGGCCCCTCAAGCTTGGAGGTTCCCCATCCTACTTGTAGGCATAGAAATTTCTCAGCCTCATTCACGGCACCAGGCAAACGAGTATTCATGGGATCGCAGGATTTTCTTTGACATTGTTGCGGATTTGCCCATCATTGCCTGGAACATTAACTTTGACCCACCTGCTTCACCTTGCGTGCAACTCTGCGGGACTGCTGACCACGCACGTGGTAACATCATACATAACAGGTAGCAGAACCGCGGGGCTTGGTCCATGGTTGATCCAACTGTCTGGCTCTGGTCAGTAAACACCCTGGACACCCCCGCGACATGACCCAAACCTACACCTGGGACCGGAACTTAGTGGCACCTTAGTGGCACCTGTCCTTCACCAGAGCCCGCCGAACACTCAGGTCGTTTGTGTGGCTGCGGTGGTACACACGTCGTTCACAGGCTCTACTTGGCCGCGGGGGCAGCCACGGGCGAGGTACCACAATGAGGAATAATTTTAAATTCCTTTTTGGAATGTCACAGTTTAACCCAGGAACGAGGTACCCGCCGCCGGCAACACATAGCCTATATAAACTCGTCAACCACTAAATAGATAAATCACCGGGCGAGATTGCTTACCCCCCCGGTCGCAGAACTATGTCCGGTGATAGACAACTGTTTTTTAATATGTGAAGATTCACTGAGGACTGGTTATGTCCACAGACTGGCGCATAGTAAATGGTGTACCACTATACAAAAAAGGCTCAAATATCGATCCTGTAGACTACAGACGCCGGATTCTAACTGCTGTTGTGGGTAAACTTTCGGGGGTTTGTAGAGCTGCATCCTGGAGTATCTCCTGTCACAAGCCCTTATAACCCTGCGTCAGCATGGGTTTTTTTTGAATATCGTCCTGTCAGAACTAAGCTGATTTCTACGAGGAGGTAAGGTCAAGACTGATCGGGGAACGCTGTGGATGTTGTATATCTGGACTTTCAAAGCCACACATAACAGGTTGGTTATAAATTCGACTGCTGGGCTTGAGAAAAGCTTGCTATTTTGTAAAGTATGGCCTGGGTTGCGAGGCGTTGTTTGTGGATGAAAACAAAGGGTCTCATTACGGGCACAGTCTCATATTTGGTTTATCGCTTCCAGTGAATTGCCACAGTTGTCCTTATTGTTGCAACTCTTTTATTTTTTATTATGACCTTGGTTCGTGGGTTTTTTTTTTGTTTACATTTTATTTTTAATTTGCAGATTAATACTAATCTGTGTAAAGTAATAAGATACTGATGGTCGCTATTTTAGCATTACTGAGGTGCATTTGTGGAGCTTGATGAGTGGGCAAGAGAACTGGTTGAATCGAGGTTTAATTTAGATAAATGTAGAGTTATGGCACTTGGGCATGGAACAAAGTATAATTATGTTCTAAACGGTCAATTATTCTTTTGGTCACAACCCGACTCACCAGATTTCACACAAGGGATACCTACTCTATTGATCCCAGAGTTTCGCCCTTCAGCTCCTCCCCTTCCACAAAATGGCGCGGTCCTTACCTAAATTTAACTCCTCAGAATCTTCAGCCCCAGCCAGTCCGCGAAAGCCACCACCCACGAGTTACTTACCAAGAAGGCCGTAGGCACCTCAACCACACGAGACTAATGCACCCCTGCATGATACTCAGCACATGAACTCACTACTTACACGAGAGTACAATTATAAATTCACCCAACCATGCAATCGCTTACTCATGGACTATGCTAACAATGACCTCTGGTAACGTGATTCCCTTTCAGAAGACTCAGATTCTTTAAGGCTACGAAGAGGCTTAGTAAGAGTTTTAATTTGACATCAAAAATGCGTCCATCTCAAAGAAGTAGATTGTCAGATAAAATGACCGAGCTCAGATGCCAAAAAAAGGATTAAAACCATCCCATACAATACTACAAACAGTTATGGAAGAAGAAACCAAAAATCGTGCTAGTGGAATAAGGAAGAATTCTTTGGCCCGAGACAGGGCAAAGCAATCGATCCAGCCTTCTATTGTCATCGATTCACCCAGACCTGAACACGACTTATGTGGCTGCTTCATTAATTTAACCCAGTGATTTGTTTTGACCCCCACCCCTGCTGTGATGTACTAAGTGAGGGGGATTGTCTATCCCCCTCCCATCATTGGAGCTACTTTTTTGGGTCTGGGGTTTTATCAACCCCAGAACTTTTCATTAGGAAGAGGGCACAAGGGGTCCATTGCGTCCAACCAACGGGCCTGTTAGTCCCATGAACCCCAGACCAACTCGGGGGGGCCTGAGCCGAATCGCAGGGGTGGGCCGCTCGGGGGCTGCCTTCCTGGCAGCGAAGTGCCTGACGGGGCGGGTCCAGAAGGGTGGGAGACCCCCGAACTGTCGGGGACGGGCGGGACCGATAATTAGGAAGGAGGGCCCAGTAGGACCCAGGAGGAGGAATATGGGAGGAGAATATGAGGAGCACCCTTAGTAAACGGGAGCCTGAAAAGGACGGGGGGGTGAGGGGGGAGGGTAAACGGAAGGGGAGGGGGACCAGAGTCCAGGCGGCTGCTGGCTACAGGCAATAAAATGATGGGATGGAGCAAGAGAGGAGAGAGGCGAGAAGAAAGACAGGTTGTGCCCGGAGACAATCGCTGGAATACACTGGCAACTGGGGACCGGGTTGGGCACCATGGTAATAAAAAGGATATAATAAGCTTGAACGGGTGCAGAGGAGAGCAACCAGATTATTGGGAATTGGGGGACTAGAAGACAATGCCGATTACAAAATTTTGGGGGAATTTTCAGTTTATAAAAAGACGCCTGAGGGGAGACCTCATTACCATTCCAAACTACACTGAACGGCAGTACAAGGATCTCTCCCCAAGTCTTTTTATACCTATGCCTGTGACCAGGACAAGGGGCATCCTCTACGCCTAGGAGAGGCGATTCTACCATTCACCATAGACAATGTTCTTTTACTGTACGAGCAGTGAGCCTAAGGGAACTCCTCTGCCGCGAGGTTGTTATGGAGGACTCATGCTACATGTTCCAGATATCCTGGATGACTTTTCTGGAGAAAGACAAAAATATCACTTGGTTAGGGGAAAAAACATTTATTCTTCTTAAAGGGTGGACTTGATGACTTGCGTCTTTTTCCGGCCTTCTATACGATGACCCCTATGATACAGAATCAACAGGCCCAATCTCCGGAGTCGGGGCAGGCAGTTGGTCAAGGCAGCGGAAATGGATCCAAAGTCGGGACTGAGCAGGAGCTCCTTGCACTAGGACAGTATGTTGCCCGCCAAACTGTGTGTTTTTCTTTAGGATATCCCCTTACCACATCTGCTTTGCTAATGTCTCTTACAGGGTTGAATCACCTCTCTGCTTAGAACTTATCCAATACCAATAAACAAGTCAGTTGTCTGTTGGTGGTACCCGCCACAGCTACTGTACCTTATACTACAGGTTCACCGTAGACGTACAGCTAACTATGGTTGGTCTATTATCACATTTATATACATATAAATCATTTGCATCAAGGATATGTAAAGCTATAATCAATTTCCATTCCTTGGTCATGAGATTCCTATAGGAATCTGACTTTCCTTCCGTCATGATTGATGTCCTAGGAAAAGCAACGACTATGATAGAGGCGTGGATCACACTGTAATCACACAGGGAATTCATGAATACCTTTCTGTAAAGCAAATCACCATAATCACCAGTTCTGCGTCGCCGGCTGGAGCTCTGATTATCTCGCTGTTTTGCTGTTCTGTGCCTCGTTGCATCTCAGAAGCGTAGGTACATTTCATCTTCATTGTACACTATTGTTTCTATACTCTCAATTCATTACAGTCTTATACCTTTGTATAATAAATTGCATTCAACCCCTGAGAAGCATCTTATACCATGCACAACACTGATGCTGTACGAGTCGATCTTCTGATATATATAATTCCTTCTACCCTTTTAGAAATCATGTGATAAGTTATCAGAAACTTATCTTTAACCATGACATTTACTCATATGACGTGTTTTATGGAAGCTTCTGCCTTCCCTAACATGTACTAAACTATGTAAGAGGTCGAATGGTATTTCTGAAGAAATATGTGTTCACCTTTAACTTGTTCTTAACCATTACTTCTGAGCTGATTTTTATACTTCTATTTCTTTTTTAGTCTTATATATTTTGCTTTTGTTCAATCACTGCTAAACACCTTTTTAACATTTTGTCGTCAACATATTGTAGAAAGCTCTTGTCCTGCAGGAAGACCCAACATTGGTTGCTATTTTACGGGAAAATAATCTTTTTTGATCACTTTTCATACAAGTTTTTTTTCGGTTACATAACAGAAAAACAATCCTTTCATTTGGTGTTACATACTTTTTTCTGGTGTTCCCTCAGTCAACTATGTTTGGCTCGGTAGCCTAGGGGAATGACCCATTGTCCTCAGTTTCTCCCTCCCCTCGTCCCTTTTTTCTTGGGTGAGATAAGCACTTTCGCTCTGGCACTCTCCAGCCACAGTATTACCCTTCTAGCTATATCATTTCTATTGAACATTCAGCTTGGTTCAGACATTTTGAGCGAGGTTCTGTCCATCAGATGCATTTAGGTCTGAAACGAATCTGCCCTTTGTCTTCCGCAGCTATACATTTGCATCACTTTTGTTTGAACTTTATCTTTTGATCATTTATAAATACTATTTAAACACCATGGCCTGCTAAGGCTGGTTTCACATGATCCATAGATCAGTCCTTGGCGCTCCACAGACTGATCCAACTATGCTGGGATGAGTCTCCACCCTCACAGCAATATAATGCAAGGAGTTCAGTTCCCAGGATGTGATAGCCCATGGACGGCACTTCTTCACATCCATGATCACGGACCAGTGAAACCGCCTAATCCCTCTATCATCAATCAATAAACTAAGGGCTTATCACAAAGTGTGTCGTTTTTAAAAAGGATCAGTAGGGATAGTACATCAAGTTTTGTTTCACTTCCGTATGTCATCCGCGTTCCTTTTTTTTACCTCTGGCAAAAACTGATGTTTTACCGTTAGGGAGGAAGCCCTAATACCACCTGGTCTTCAGCTAATCAGTGATAAAAACTGACTAACCGCATTCTTTTTTAGACTCAGGGTCTCATTTACTAAGGGTCGCACGCTGTCACTTTTGTCGACTGTGTCAGCTGCCCAACACTGCATAATTATCTTGCGCACGGTCTGAGGATCGCCGCACCTTGGCATATAGATGGACAATGCCTTTTAAGTGAACTGTCCGACTTTGTAAGTACCTAATGGGCCGCTTGTTGAGATTTTATCATACACCACCTTATGATCTTTCTTTTGTAACCTACCATTTTACCATCTAAATGGTTCGCCCTTTTCGTTTTGTGTTTTGATTTTTACTCTCCTCCTCAAAAGGTGATAACTTTTTTTTATGTTACATGTATGTTGTTTTAGATTATAACATACTGGGCCTGTATGATTGCATATCTCAAAAACAATGCCGATTTTAATGTTTTTTGGCCCAGAAGTGTTGTCGGATCATTTATAATGCATTTTTCCGCCATCAAGAACACCTGTTTCCGACTATTTCGACACCTCCTGGTTTTTTGTTTTTTGCTCAAGTTGGCGTGGCCTAACTTTCCACTTATCCTCCACATGTAACTGGTTTTTGTCTTGCATTTTAGGCACATTTTTGAG
The DNA here is from genome assembly GCA_019512145.1 of Engystomops pustulosus. NCBI lineage: Eukaryota > Metazoa > Chordata > Amphibia > Anura > Leptodactylidae > Engystomops > Engystomops pustulosus. Next base: position 68,461,203 of record CM033649.1, read on the forward strand.
TATGTAGGGCAGGGTGGTACTGTGAGAGGGCAGAGTATGTAGGGCAGGGTGGTACTGTGAGAGCGCAGAGTATGTAGGGTCTAGGATGGTACTGTGAGAGGGCAGAGTATGTAGGGTCTAGGGTGGTACTGTGAGAGGGGTGAGGCCCAGCAGTAGATATCACTTCCTGTCCTGTGTCTCTCTTCCTCTTTCTCTCACCAGAAGACCATGGAGAAACACAGGAGTGAGGATCTTCACAAGGGTCATTGGTGCCCTTAAAGTGGACTGGTTCTGTTAGAATGGCAAGCCAGGGCGTGCCGCCCCTTTATTGCTGCCTTGCCGGTGGGCTGTACGTCAGGTAGCTGGGGATCTCACAGAATATGTGAATCCCATTCCTAGCAATTCACCCAACTCCTCCTTTAACTGTTTTAGTTAAATTATTTAGTTAAATGATTTAAATAAAGCTGTGGCCTATTTGACACCATAAAATAAAGTGTTTTGTGTTTATTTAAACCGGACACAGTATTTCCTTTTGGGATGTTATGATGAAGTGAGGGTCCATCCCATATCCAAAAGTCAAGTTGTACTGTGAGTCTGGCTTAAACATGAAAACATTTCAACACAGTCTTGTCTCTGACTGTCATTCACAGTATGGTGTGCTCCAGAGGTGAAGACTAGAGCTGAGCAAACACTAAAATGCTCGGGTGCTCGTTATTCGAGACAAACTTTTCCGAGAGGCTGAGTGTGGTTGGTCTCGAATAAACGAACCCCATTGAAAGTTCAATGGTGAGCCTCAAGCAGTTTTCACGGGTGGGCCCAAGGGTCTGCAGCAGGTGACGCTGGGCAAACCCCACATTCGAAACCTAGAGAAAATGATGGAAAACACGACGGGAAAATGGACAGGGAAACGGCGTAGGGGCAGGCCTGCACGGATGCCTTGAGGCGCTTAATCGGAGCCCAAAATTCTGGGCTCACGCATGCGGATCCAGATGTGACCGTAATTGCGCTGGGATAGCTTTCCAAATCCAATATTCTGCCACCCTGCCCCTCTCGAAGCCTGGGCATTGCAAAGGGGTCAGCTTTTGGGCCAGCGCGGCAGCTCGGCTAGAGAGTGTCTGGCGCCATACCCGCCTGGATCCGGCTTACCCTTTCCACCCTTCTTTTGGCGGGGCTCGGCGTCCCTGTGGTCCTTTGCCTGACATACGATATTACCGTCCCTCTACGCCTCTTCTCGGCCCCCGCGGCTGGCCAAGGAGAGGAAACGAAAAATGCGGGAGCAAGAAGCGAGACACGATGTTCCGGCATCACCTACAACAAAGTTGACAGGTAGATATGGAGAACAACAAGTATGGTGCGAGCGTAGTGACAAGTCCCACTAACGGATTGGATGTAACACGTACTGAAAAAGAGCTGGAGCTGGTTTGATAGGGAACGACCCTGGGGGCAGCATGGAGAAGACTCCTCCAGGATAAGAGAGGACACGTGCGCACATTCTGTACATTGCATGATAAATGTGGGTGCACGGTCCGAACCCTGGTTAAATTAAAAGGACAGATGCCCCTTCTCTGCAGACCATTTTGTCACATGCATATGCTGAAGCTTGAACACAGAGTCAAGGACACTTTATAAAATGTGTAAGGAGTAGAGATGAGCGAGCACTAAATGCTGGGTGTCGTTATTCGAGACAAAACTGTTCCAGATGCTCCTTTGAGTTGTATCTCTAATACGAGCCCCTTGAAGTCACTGGAGACTCGAGCATTTTCAAAGGGACCATGGTGCGGGAAATAAATGTGTTATTTAATTGAAAAAAGAATGTCTTCTGATAGGATCAGCCAGGTATTGCAAACATCTGCAATATATCTTCACTGTTCCGCGCGTTTTTATTATCTCCCGACAGTTAGCAGATTGTGAAGAACAGTGAAGAAGAATAAAAAACAGGAACACAGGATCATTTAAGTGGGAAAATAAACACAGGAAGAAAGTTACAGATGTTCGCACATTGCTTACTTTCGGAGAGAGGGAGATACGCGTCCCGGGATCAGCCTACTCTTTCTTCCCATGAAGTCTCCCCGATGTCTCCATGCTGCCCGACCGATGTCTCCTGGTGCCCGATGTCTTCTGCTCCCAGATTGTCTCCCCTGGTGCCCGATGTCCCTCCCTGCTGCACGCGGATGTCTCCCTGATGCGCCGAGATGTCTTACTGCTGCGCAAGATGTCTCCCTTGCTGCGCCCGATGTGTATCTGCTGCGCCTGATTGTGTCCTGCTGCGCCCGAGGCTCGCTGCGCCCGATGAGGTGTCTCTTGCTGCGCCAGATGGTCTCCCTGCTGTGCGATTCGTGTCTCCGCTGCCGTCCGCGGTATCTCCGACATAGAGTAAGAGATGTGCCGAACCTCTGTAAATCTATTCTCACTGTGTTCTTCACTGTGTTCTTAACTTAAATGATCCGGTGTGTCACTGTGTTCATGTTTTTATTCTATTCTCATTGTTATTCACTGTGTTGTTATTAAATGCTCGATCTCGAGCAGGGGAAATTTACTAGTCGAGCAACGAGCCGTTTTCGAGTACCTTAATACGAACGAGCATCAACTCGGGACGGTATACTCGCTCATCTCTCGTAAAGGAGGTCTCAATCAAAAGAAATGTGCAAGGTCAGACAAAAAAAACTTGGCGAGGTTTTACCCCCTTAACGCTTGCGCCGTTAGCTTATACGGCGAGAGGTTGAAGGGTTGTATGAAGAGGGACTCACGGGCTGAGTCCTCTTCATACACAGGTGGGGGTTTTGGAATAATGCATAAAACCCCACCGCTAATAACCGCGGTCTGTGCTAGCAACGATCGCGGCTATTTAACCCCACGTTGCCGCCGGCAAAGTCGCCGGCGGGCATTTTAAAAGACGGCGGGCACGGGCGCCGCCATCTTTTTCGATCGCCAAACCCTCCGAAAGTCGATCACTACAGAAAGTATTGCCAGTATATGTAACAGCCGCCGATCTGACCATATAGGGTTAATGTTTCTACCCTAGATGCGTCCTAAAAGATTAGTGAAGAAAAAAAAAAGAAAAAAAAAAGTTTAAAAAATAAAAAATTTACTAAAGATTATTAAAAGTTCAAAATCAACCCCGTTCCCTAGAACGGATAAAAACATAATAAACAGTTAAAAATCACAACAGGTTAGGTATCCCGCGTCCCAAAATGCCAGATTATATCAAAATATAAAAAACGGTTACAGGCGGGGGGCGGGTGGACCTACTCCGCGGAGGGAAATGGCCGCCCAAAAGTCGAAATGGCGACTTTTACACCTTTTTACATAACATAAAATATGGAAATTAAAAAATGAGAAAAATGTAGCAAAGCAAGTAAAAATGGTGTTCTCTTCCCTACAACGCCCCCCTCTTCTTCTTCCCCTAGTGGTAGCAATGAAAACGTCGCCTTATTTCGCACAACAAGGACCCCCTCCCCCCCAGCTCTGTGAGCCAAAGTATGAAAAAAGTTTTAGGTCAGCAGATGGGCCAAAATTTTGTTTTTCTTTTTTGTACACATCGTTTAATTTTGAAAATGTATTAATATTAAACACAAGAAACTGTTAAAAATGTGGTATCCCCGCGATGATCGCACCGCACCAAAGAATAAAGTAGGCGTGTTTATTGGAGCGAAGAGTGCAAGTCGTATAAAAAATGGCCCACATTTGGAATTTTTTTCAGGATTCGCACGTAACGCATGTAAATAAATAACTTTACGGGGGAAAGAAAATTGTACGCACAAAATAGCCCTCACACAGGTAGGTACACAGAAAATGAAAAAGTTATGGATGTGAAGTTGGAGAGCGAGAATGAGCCGGACAAACCCTCCGTCCTCTTAAGGGTGTTAATAAATGTCGGGAACTGTGTAGAGAGAGGAGATGATAGAGATTGAGCGAGCACTAAAATGACTAGGGGTACTCGTTTATTCGAGATGAACTTTCAGATGCGCGAGTGCTCGTCTCGATATACGAACCCCATTGAAGTCAATGGGAGACTCAAGCATTTTTCAAGGGGACCAAGGGTCTGCACAGGGAAGCTTGGCCAAACACCTCGAAACTCAGAAAATGATGAAACAAACGAAATGGACAGGAAAACAGAGGGGGCAGCATGCATGGATGCCTCTGAGGCTGCTTAATCGGAGCCAAAATTATGGGCACAGCAATGGCGTGACAAGAGTGACCGAATGAGGCTAGATAGCATTTAAACAATCCAATATTGACCCTGAAACTATAGAAGACGGGCATGCAGAGGCAGCGGCAGCAGCGGCAGGGCTAGAGAGTGGCATGGCGAAATACCCACAATGGACTCAGGCTTCAAACCTATTTAAAAAATTCCTTTTGGCGAGGATAATGTGTAGCACTGTATGTATCAGTATTTGCCTGGTTAAGGCGGCAGAGAGGACCAAAGGAGATGAGCAAGAAGCGCTGAAATGATTTCCATGTGAACAAAAGGTTGACGGTATATTTAGTCGTAACACAGTATGGTGGCGACATAGTGACAAAGTTCCATAACGGATCTGGTGAAACACATGAAAAATAGCCTGACACAGCCTGTTTGATAAGGGGACGACATGTGGAGGCAGCCAGGGAGCAGACTTCCCTGATTAAGAGCGACAGTATGGGGCATCCAATTGCCGAGTATGATTGAAACTTCAGGTCTCCAGCATTGCGCGACAGATGCGCCGAGTTCCATTATGTATCTGGTTGAAACACCTGAAAATTCTGCCTGACAACGCTCGTTTGATGAGGGGATGATGTGTGTATTTCCTCTCGCGCTCCAACGTCTGGGGTTATAGACAGTTGAAAGTTGCACATGGAGACATTGGTGGACGTGTGGAGGATCGTGGAGGTGAAAGGACAAGAAACACGAGGGGCAGTATGCATGGATGCCTCTGAGTGCCTAATCTTGGGATGGAGGGCGGTCCCCTGCCAGACAAGCTTTTGCCTGTCCAAGCCCCTGTCTCTCGGCTCCTCCCCACCCAAAAAGGGCTGGGGCCAGAAGCGTTTACTTTGAAAAAATTGTAATTTTCAAAGCAGGGGTCATTGAATATTTCATCTAGGAATAAGGAATGCATGCGGTTCTATTTTATTGTTTTTCGGGAAATGGTTCCATGATTAAGAGCGACAGTATGGGGCATATATTGCGCTGCTATGATTGCAACTTCAGGTCTCAGCATGGCGGCGACAGATGCGCGCGAGTTCCTTATGTATCTGGTGAAACCCCTGAAAATTCTGCCTGACACAGCTCTTTTGATTAAGGGGATGAAGTTGCTGTATATCTTCTCGCGCTCCAGCGTCTGGGGTATAGACAGTTTGAAAGTTGCGCATGGAGACATTGGTGGACGCTGGTGGAGGATCGTGGAGGCAAAGGTGTGGTTTTCGACGGGAGGTGTTTGGTCGGGTCCTGGGCAGGGGGTGACTAGCAGATGACACAGGGAAGGAGGCAGTGTGGTGTGGCCCGGCGGAGGTGAACGGCCGGTTCCATGAGTGGGGTGTTTGCACTCATATGCCTGCGCCATACTGGTGGTGGGTAAGCTGGTAGTGGTGGAACCCCTGCTGATCCTGGTGTGGCACAGGTTGCACACCACAGTCCGTCCGTAACCGCTGTTTCTTTAAGAACCTCCAGACTTCAGAAAATTAGCCCTCGCACGGGAGCTTGACAACATGGCTCTTGCCCTGCTCTCCGTCTGGCCCCACCACTGCCTTTCCAACCTGTTCTCGTCGAGGACTCGCCTCCGTCTCAGAAGACTGTGTTCACCGGACTGAAACCAGCTTGGGTCTGTCATCATAATCTCGAGCCTCAGGTCTGCTCTCCCCCTAGGACTTCCTGCCCTGACAAACAACTTCACACATGTCTGACAACCGTGTCTCCTCATGCCCGACACATTTACACACTCTTCACTAGGTCACAAGACTGCGACTGGTGAAAAACCTGGGCATCGGAAGGAAAGAGCTACAGCAGAACCGGACAAGTGGTTTGTGACTCTGGGAAGGTCCAGAAAACAGTTCCTCAGAGTATGCCGGTTCAAATGCAAATTTTCCCTGTGAGGGGGCAGACTGGGGGGAAGGAGGCTGAGGTGGGGAGAGCTGGAGGGGTGCTGATTTCGGTGACATGGGTGGACTGCGTGGAAGACTGACTGGTGGACAAATGGCTAGAAGCATTGTCGCATCACACGACATCACCTGTTCGACTGTTCTGGCCTCAACAGTGCCTACCAAGTACACCAGCAACTTGAGACATGAACCTAGGGAGTGTAGCTCTGCTCCCTCATCAGCAGGTGGGTGTCTCACACCCGCCAGGACCACGGCTCTGACCCCTGACAGTAGTGATGCCCCACGCCTCGTCTCTACCCCTACGCTAGCCTCGGGTTCACACTTTTAAAAAAAAGTGTAAACTGTTAAATTTTTTTGTGGTTTTTTTGTGCTTTTTAAGTGTTTTGTATTATTATTTTTTAACAAAACGATCAGAGAAATCCACAGCAACCAACGAAGATGATGATGATTGTTGGCTAGTTTGAACCTACACTGACAGCACACACTGGATTTTGTGCTTTGCCTGTGATGACTTTTAGTTTTGAAAAAAAATAAAAGTAAAAAAAAAAATCGTCAGACTGTGCCTAATTTATCCAACCCCTAATAAATTGTCCCACTTAGATGTTTGAGATGGATATGTGTGTCACTAAGAAGCTAAATAGAACGTCCCAAGTCTCCCTGCAAATTCCTCACAATATGGTACTAGCTGCACATAATATGCCAGCAAGGCAGCCACCAAGCAAATAAAAAAATAAATATAAACGCTATTCTAGCCTAGAAGGGTGTTGGGTTGTTTGTAGACTCACTCCTGCTAACCAAGCTAATAGAACAACCCTAACAGCTTTCCCTGACCAGCAGCAGCTCTTCCTAGCGGGCATCAACAGAGAATGATCCGAGCACGGCGAGCAGCGGCTAGCTATCCCAGGGTCACCTGATCAGGCCAGCCAACCACTGCTATCGACGTGTAAGGTACCACATCATGCTGGGTGGAGTGCAGAGTCTCCTGGCTTGTGATTGGCTCTTTTCTGTCGCCAAAAATCAAAACGGCGGGATGCCATTTTCTGCGCGGGACGAGGTGGAAGTATTCGTCCGAGCAACGAGAAGTTACGAGTACGCTTGCTCGAACGAGCCTCAAGCTCGAGAGTGTGTTAGCTATTTAGAAGAAAACCATCTTAGGGCCCCCTAGGCAACTTCTCCACACCAACCACTAGTTCTGCCCCCAGCAGCACTCCCATGGCCTTCAATGAAGCACTAGAAGACGAGTTGCTGTTGTTCCCAACAAATTAAAAATCTATCAAAATCAAGCACAATAAAACAGGGACTGTTAGGGTGGGTAAACAAGAGACAGTTGATAGTGTGCCCTGAGCTTGCCCAACCTTGTCCCTTCCTATAGCTCCCCACGCTAAACCGTTGGGCGACTACTTGAAGACTCTGAATACACTAGATAAGGTGGGAAGGGAAAAAACACAAACAGACAACCAAATATAAACACAAAAGAGTAGTAAACAAGCCGGAGTCACAACAAAAGGGCATGTCAAGAGCAAAATCAGAGGAAGCAACGGTCAACGTAAATACTAGCCGAGATCACAACAATTCAGAACAAAGGCAGGTCAAACCTAATGTAGAGAAGAGAAAGGGATTCTACGCTGGCACAGGTGCTAGTGAAGCTGCAATTATGCAGCCAGAACCTCACCTCCAGAACCTGGACATTTTGGGAATTAACACCTCATGGTGCAGAATAACCAAACACAATAGCAGGCACCATGCGGACGTACCACAAGTCCCAGTTCAGAACACAACTCCTAGAAGCGCGAGGTCTAGCAGTGTTGCCTGGAGCGCGCACCATGGGACGATGTTAGACGAGGGGTGGAGTTACGGGACCTGACAGGGACACTTAGGGCTCTTCACTTGGCGTATTTTCACGTCTTTGTTCAGTGATTTCACGAAGTGCCTCACAACAACATTGATTTTATGGATATTTTTACATTGGCTGTTTTTCACTCATCGTTGTCTGTGGAAAAAAAGATGGAACATGTCCTATTTTTTCACTGAGCGGATCATGGAAGGCAATAGAAGTCAAGGGACCGCCAAAACATCCGTTTTTATTTTCATGACTGTGTCTGAAAAACCTGCAGTGATATTTTCAAATCAAAGTTAAACCTTCAGTTTCTTTTGCAGACATGGAGACAAAAACGGGATGCATCACTGAGACACAAAAGGAACAAAAATGAGACACAACGGAGACAAACGCAACAGATGCGCAACTGTAGAGGAGTACCCAACACATTTGGAGAGCCATTCCTCATAGATCCAGACTGTGACTGTGTTTACATTAATAAGTGGGCGGTGGTTCCTGACTCCTAGATTGGCGCACATCATCTTGACTCATACAGCTTGGCTTTTTATACAACCCATCTACTATACAGGTATGGGGGTCTTAGCTATGAGGAAAGATTAAAACAACTAGATTTATTTAGTCTGGAAAAGAGACGACTACGAGGGGACATGATTAATTATATAAAAATGAGGGTCCATACAAAAAATATGGTAGTAAATTGTTTCAATTAAATCAAATCAAAAGGAGAGGGGCACTGTCTCTGTTGGAGAAAACAAGGTTTAATCACCAGCGACGACAGGGCTTTTTTTACTAAGAACTGTCAATCTGTGGAATAGCCTGCCTCAGGGCGCTGGTCACGCAGGGACAGCAGAGAGCTCAAGAAGGGTCTAGATGCTTTTTACACCTAAATAACATTGATGGTTATGTTATATATAATAGTTTCCCTTAACTAGAGCTGAGCAAACACTAAAATGCTCGGGTGCTCGTTATTCGAGATGAACTTTTCCAGATGCTCGAGTGCTCGTCTCGAATAACGAACCCCATTGAAGTCAATGGGAGACTCAAGCATTTTTCAAGGGGACCAAGGGTCTGCACAGGGAAGCTTGGCCAAACACCTCGAAACCTCAGAAAATGATGGAAACACCACGGAAATGGACAGGAAACAGCAGGGGCAGCATGCATGGATGCCTCTGAGGCTGCTTAATCGGAGCCAAAATTATGGGCAACAGCATGGCGATGACAGAGTGACCGAATGAGGCTAGATAGCATTTAAAACATCCAATAATTGACCCTGACACTATAGAAGACGGCATGCAGAGGCAGCGGCAGCAGCGGCAGGCTAGAGAGTGTCATGGCGACATAATGTTGTAATCATTATTTATCCATCTGGTATTTTTGTAGCAGAAATTCATATTCCTGGATACCCCTTAAACGGCTGACCATATAGTTTCTCAGAGATTGCAAAGATCTGCTCAGTGAGGACAAAAATTTAGTACTTAAAGGACAGCCTGTCACCAGGTTTGCGTCACTTTCCTGTCACTACTAACCTGTTGGAGCAGCTCACAAGTTCCATCCAGCCTTTATCTAGTCAGTCTTATTATCATTGCAAAATCATCTCTTCTTTATTATGTAAATGAGGCTGGTCACATGGTTAAGGCAGTGGTGTCCCCCCTGTCACCCCTCCCCTCTCCTGTGTGTATTGTATAGTAAAGCATTGCTAGTGTCTGTGCTTTATCTGCTGACATCTCTCCCTCCTAATCCACATGTGTGGAACAGACATCAGCTCACACAGTACCTAATGTTCTGCTATACATGGCTGCCTAACTGTTGTATCTCTCCTATTACACACAGGCAGCGGGGGGTTGTGGTCGCCAGCACCAGGGAGACATCATTATACAGCCTCACACCATTAACAGGCTGTCAGTAGAGATGAGCGAGCATACCTCGTCCGAGCTTGATGCTCATTCGAGCATAGCATACTCGCAAACTGCTCTCGGTGCCGACGAGTATTTCGCGCCGCGCGAGACAATGCCATCTTGCAGCGTTTAAATTTTGGGCGGCAGAAACAGAGCCATCACAAGCCAGGAGACTCGGTCATATACACACCATCACGTGGTACACTTACATGTCAATAGCAGTGGTTGGCTGGTCTGATCAGCCTGACCCGTGGAATAGACTATCCCGTGCTGCGTCTGCTCTGATCATTCTCTGTCTGGATGCCGTTAGGAGAGAGCGTGCTGCTGGTCAGGGATAGCGTTAGGGTGCTAGTAGATTCCTGTTTAGGCAGATGATTCCAAGAACCCAACAGCCCTTGTTGGGCTACTTAGCGTTTTCAAAGTTAAAGTGACAGACCCTTCCACAGACAAAATCCTTTTGTGGTTGTCAGTGTATGTTAAAACTAGCCATAGCAATCATCTTCTGTGGTTGCTGTCTGATTTCTTCTGCACGTTTTGATCTATTAAAACAACAAAAAAAAAAAAACAAAAAAAAAAAAATGTACAGTTTATATTTCTGTTTGTCTATATATGACTTAATTTTGAACATGTTACCCGAGGGCTATGGGTAAGGACGAGGGCTGGGGCGTCCAATTACTGCAGGGTCAGAGGCCGTGGTCCTGGGCGGGGTGAGGACACCCACTGCTTGATGAGGGACAAGGAACGCCGCAGAGCTACACTCCCTAGCTTCATGGTCTCAAAGTTACTATGGGACTCGTGGTAGAGCACTGTTAGGGCCAGACAGTGCGAACCAGTGATGTCGTGGATTGCGGACAACTAATTGTCCACCAGTCATCTCTCACCAGTCCACCATGTTACCAAGTGAGCACTCCTCCAGCTCCTCCACCTCAACCTCCTTTCCCCAGTCTCGCCCCCTCCCAGGAAATTTGGCATTTGAGCCAGGAACTGTTTTCTGTACCCTTCCCAGAGTCCACAAACCACTGTCCGGTTGCTGCTGAGCTCTTTCCGGGTGCCCAGGTTTTCCACCGTCGCAGTCTGTGGGTCTGATGACATTCTTGACCTAGTGAAGAAGTGTGTAAGAGGTGTCGGACGATGAGGGACACAGTTGTCAGACAGTGGTGTAATTTGTTGTCAGGCAGGAAGTCCGAGGGGGGACGACTGAGGGATTGGAGGATGATGAGGTGACAGACCAAGCTGGGTTGATATGCCGGGGTAAGACAGTGCTTGTGAGACGGAGACGAGTCCTATACGAGAACAGGTTGGAAGAGGCAGTGGTGGGGCCAGACGAGCGGCAGGGCCAGAGCTGGGGCAATCATCCCAAATGTTTCATGTAGTGAAGCTCCCGTGCGAGGGCTAGATTTTTGAAGTCTGGGGGTTTCTTAAAGAACAGCGTGATGACCGACGGCCTGTGGTGTGCAACCTGTGCCACACCAGGATCAGCAGGGGTTCCACCACTACTAGCTTAACCACCCCAGTATGCGCAGGCATATGAATGCTAAACACCCCACTCAATGTAACCAAGGCCGTTCACCTCCGCCCGGCCCACCACTGCTCCTTCCCCTGTGTCATTTGCTACTCTGCTAGTCAGCCCCCCTGCCAGGACCCCGGCACAAACACCTCCCATGCGAAAACCACACCTTCGCCTCCACAATCCTCCACAGCGTCCACCAATGTCTCCATGCTCAGTGTTCAGCTGTCTATACCCCAGACGCTGGACGCAGAGGAAATACAGTTCCACCCACTCCCACGCCCAAGCCCTCAACGTCCACATCTCCAAATTACTCACCTGAGATTCTGCCCTATAGGCTGGTAGAGACCGAGCCTTTCGCAACCTCATAGCGGCTGCCCGCCCCTCAGTATTCGGTCCCCAGCCCCACTACTTTCCCGTTGTGCCGTCAAGCCCTGCACCAGCACATGTCAGACAACATCATCTGTGCCCTGACCAAAACGTTTCTGACAGATCACCTAACCACGGACACGTGGACAGTGCTGCCGGGCAGGCCACTATGTATCGCTGGCGGCACTTGGGTTAACTTGGTGGAGGCTGGGACCGAGTCTGACCCAGGGGCCGCTCATTTACTCTGCGACCCGAGGTTGCGGGGTCCTCGTCGGTCCGGTCTCTCAGACTTACTATGCCTCCTCCTCCTCCCACCCCTCCTCCCCCTCCTCCTCCGAATTACCATCCTGGCATGGTGCCATCAGTCGGTAGCTCTAGGCACAGCAGCAGTGCCGTCGCTAAGTGACAGCAGCGGTGCTCAAACTGCTGAGCCTAGGCAATAAGGCACAACACGTCCCACGAGCTATACAGGTCATCACGGCGCAAGACCGATCTTTGACTGGCACCGCTGAACCTGAAGCCAGACATGGTGGTGTGTGACAACGGCCGTAACCTGGTGGCGGCTCTGCAACTCAGAGACTGACACATGTGCCATGCCTGGCCCATGTGTTAAATCTTATTTGTCAGGCGGTTCCTCAAGCATACCCCAATCTGTCTGATTGCTTGGAATCTCACAGGTCATTTGCATACAGCTTTAGGCCTCATTGGTTAAGTTACGGCATGTAGAGGCAATGAAGGTAGAGGCAATGCTTCTAATGGCAGTTTTATAAAAATACATTTAGTTTAGGGGGTTATTTTGCCTGACGGGTTCTCTTTAAGAAAACGTATGTATTTTTAACAATCGGGATGAACAATAAAGCTACGGTACTTTTAACCTCATCTGGTGTGGTGTGGTTTTTCTACATTTCTTTACAATTACCTCATAACATGTTTATTCTTTGCTTTAGAATATATACCGTTTATGAAAAAGCTTTACATGTTGCTGTTTTACTCATGTTGGGATATATTCACATGACTTTGACATTTAGGAAATTGGGTGTTGTTCTCTTATTTTGATCTCCATTGTAAGTCCAGATGTAAGGGAACCTATACATAAACTAACTTTATTCCTCTTTTTAACAAGTAATGTAGTGAAAAGAACAGAACTGGTTTTTCTTATTTTGGGTAATGTTTCGTTTACAGCAGATGTGAGTTAATGAAGAATCTGGCATTTTCAGTCACACATGATCACATCTGAATTAATTTCAATAGACCTAAGATAGAGTTTTGGGTGCAGTCACACGTTGCATTTGTATTGCGTTACAAATGCAATGCAAATGCCCGGTTGCAGAGCTTGGCCACATCGCATATGTGTTTCCAATGAAAAGCATGTGATCGGTAAACCTGCCCGGGTGTCCTTTGCATTTAAACAATGCAAAAAACGTGGGCGCTAGTTCCTATCACATGAGTTTTCATGGAAATGCATATGTGATTGGGCTAGGCCTGCTCCCGGGTGTTTGCGCCCCATAGGGCATACGAATAAATGGGGGAGATTTACAGAAGTGACTGAGGTAAAATATTCTAGTTTGCCCATACAACCAATCCGAGCTCAGGTTTCATTTTATAAAAAGCTGTGGGAAACCGAAAATGAGCTTGATGGTTTCCATGGACAACTGGAACAGTTCTGCTTCTGATAAATCTCTACCAATCGTATGCCCTGAAAGGTTACACCTCAACAGTGAAAGACTACACTGTTATTTATAAGAAGCCCCTGGAGCGATAAGCAAAGGGGACTGACTTTGGCATGGGGGGACCTAGAACGCGGAATTTTTTATGTAGGTGTATTCTTAATTAGGTGGTTCTGCTTGAGAGGGCAGGGTATGTAGTGGGCAGGGTTGGTACTGTGAGAGGGCAGAGTATGTAGGGTCTAGGTGGTGGTCCTGTGAGAGAACAAGTATGTGGGGTCTAGGGTGGTACTAGAGAGGGCAGAGTATGTACTGTCAGGGTGTACTGAGAGGGAATAGTATGTAGGGTCTAGGGTGGTACTGTGAGAGAACAGATATGTGGGGTCTAGGTGGTCTATGAGAGGGCAGTAAGGTACGGTCTAGGTGGTACTCGAGAGGCGATATTTAGGGTCTAGGGTGTTTACTGGGGGGTGATAGAACAGAGTGATTTGGGGTCTAGGTCGTACTATGAGAGGGCAGAGTATGTACGTCTAGGGTACTGTGAGAGGGCAGTATGTAGGGTCTAGGGTGGTACTGTGAGAGAACAGAGTATGTGGGGTCTGGTGGTACTATGAGAGGGTAGAGTAATGTACGGTCTAGGGTGGTACTGTGAGAGGGCAGAGTATGTAGGGTCTAGGGTGTACTGTGAGAGGGCAGAGTATGTAGTTCTGGATGGTACTGTGAGAGGGCGAAGTATGTAGGGCAGGTGGTACTGTGAGAGGGCAGAGTATGTAGGGCCAGGTGGTACTGTGAGAGCGCATAGTTTAGGGTCTAGGATGGTACTGTGAGAGGGCATAGTATTAGGGTCTAGGGTGGTACTGTGAGAGGGGTGAGGCCCAGCAGTAGATATCACTTCCTGTCCTGTGTCTCTCTTCCTCTTTCTCTCACCAGAAGACCATAGGAACACAGGAGTGAGGATCTTCACAAGGGTCATGGTGCCCTTAAAGTGGACTGGTTCTGTTAGAATGGCAAGCCAGGGCTGCCGCCCCTTTATTGCTGCCTTGCCGGGGCTGTACGTCAGGTACTGGGGATCTCACGAATATGTGAATCCCATTCCAGCAATTCACCCAACTCCTCCTTTAACTGTTTTAGTTAAATTATAGTTAAATGATTTAATAAGCGCTGGCCTATTTGACACCATAAAATAAAGTGTTTTGTGTTTATTTAAACCGACACAGTATTTCCTTTGGGATGTTATATGAGTGAGGGTCCATCCCATATCAAAAGTCAAGTTGTACTGTGAGTCTGGCTTAAACATGAAAACATTCAACAAAGTCTTGTCGCTGACTGTCATTCACAGTATGGTGTGCTCCAGAGGTGAAGACTAGACTGAGCAACAACTAAAATGCTCGGGGCGTGGACGTTATTCGATGACTTTTCCAGAGCTCTAGTGCTCGTCTCGAATAACGAACCCCATTGAAGTCAATGGGAGACCTCAAGCATTTTTCAAGGTGACCAGGGTCTGCACAGGAAGCTTGGCCAAACACCTTCCAAACCCTCAGGAAAATGATGGACAACCCACGGAAATGACAGGAAACAGCAGGGCCAGCCATGCATGGATGCCTCTGAGGCTGCTTAATCGGAGGCCAAATTATGGGCACAGCGATGGCGATACAGAAGCAGTGACGCGAATCGAGGCTAATAGCATTTAAAAACAATCCAATAATTGACCTCGACACTATAGAAGACGGCAATGCAGAGGCAGCGGCAGCAGCGGCAGGCTAGATAGTGTCATGGCGACATACCCCAAAATGGCCTCAGGCTTCCAAACCTATTTAAAAAATTCCTTTTGGCGAGGATACTGTAGCACTGTATGTATCGTATTTTGCCTGGTACGGCAGAGAGGAACCAAAGGAGATGAGCAAGAAGCGCTAAATGATTTCCTATGTGAACAAAGTTGACGGTATATTTAGTCGATAACCAGTATGGTGGGCGACATAGTGACCAAGTTCCATAACGTATCTGGTGAAACACCTGAAAAATTAGCCTGACACAGCTTGTTTGAAAGGGGACGACATGTGGAGGCAGCCATGGAGACGACTTCCATGATTAAGAGCGACAGTATGGGGCATCCATATTGCGCAGCTATATTGAAACTTCAGTCTCCAGCATGGCGCGACAGATTCGCCGAGTTCCATTATGTATCTGGTGAACACCCTGAAAATGCCTGACCCAGCTCGTTTGATGAAGATGATGTGCTGTATTTCCTCTCGCGGCTCCAACGTCTGGGGTATAGACAGTTGAAAGTTGCACCTGGAGACATTGGTGGACGCTGTGGAGGATCGTGAGGTGAAATGGACAAGAAACCAGCAGGCAGTTATGCTGGAGTGCCTCTGAGGCTGCCTAATCTTGGGATGGAGCTGCGGTCCCCTGCCAAGACAAGCTTTTGCCTGTCCAAGCCCCTGCTCTCGGCTCCTCCCCCCCACCAAAATGGGCCTTGGGGCCAGAAGCGTTTACTTTGAAAAAATTGTATTTCAAGCAGGCGGTCTTTGAATATTTCATCTAGGATATAATGGAATAGCATAGCGTTCTATTTTAATTGTTTTTTTTTCGGGAAATGGTTCCATGATTAAGAGCGACAGTATGGGGCATCCATATTGCGCTGCTATGATTGCAACTTCAGTCTCCAGCATGGCGCGCGAATGCGCCGAGTTCCATTATGTATCTGGTGAAACACCTGAAAATTCTGCCTGACAGCTCGTTTGATAAGGGGATGATGTGTCTGTATATCTTCTCGCGCTCCAGCGTCTGGGGTATAGACGTTTGAAAGTTGCGCATGGAGCCATTGGTGGACGCTGTGGAGGATCGTGGAGAGGCAAAGGTGTGGTTTTTCGCACGCGGGTGTTTGGTCCGGGTCCTGGGCAGGGGGCGACTAGCAGATGACACAGGGAAGGAGCAGTGGTGTGCCCGGTGCCGAGGTGAACTGGCCTTGTTCCATGAGTGGGGTGTGTAGCATTCATATGCCTGCGCATACTGGTGGTGGTTAAGCTGGTAGTGTGGAACCCCTGCTGATCCTGGTGTGGCACAGGTTGCACACCACATCCGTCGGTCAACCGCTGTTTCTTTAAAGAACCTCCAGACTTCAGAAAATCAGCCCTCGCCACGGGGAGCTTGACAACATTTGGCTCTTGCCCTGCCTCTCCGTCTGGCCCCACCACTCCTGCTTGCCTCTTCAACCTGTTCTCGTCGAGGACTCGCCTCCGTCTAGAAGCACTGTGTTCACCGGCCTATGAACCCACTTGGGTCTGTCACCATACATCTCTACCTCCGCTGTCCCTCAGTCTGCTCCCCCCTAGACGTCCTCCCCTGACAAACAACTTCACCACTGTCTGACCAACCGTGTCTCCTCACTCGTCCGACACCTCTTTACACACTCTTTCCACTAGTCCACAGACTGCGACTGTGGAACCTGGGCATCGGAAAAGAGCTCAGCAGCAACCGGACAAGTGGTTTGGACTCTGGGAAGGTCCAGAAACAGTTCTCAGAGTATGCCGGTTCAAATGCCAAATTTTCTCCTGTGAGGGGGCAGACTGGGGGGAAGGAGGCTGGAGGTGGAGGAGCTGGAGGGTGCTGATTTCGGTGACCATGGGTGGACTGCGTGGCAAGACTGACGTGTGGACAAATGGCTAGAAGATTGTCCATCATCCACGACAACACCTGTTCGACATGTTCTGGCCTCAACAGTGCTTCTACCATTCCCCAGCAACTTGTAGACATAGAACCTAGGGAGTGTAGCTCTGCTCCCTCATCAGCGGAGTGGTGTCTCACCCCGCCAGGACCACGGTCCTCTGACCCCTGCAGTAGTTGGATGCCCACCGCCTCGTCCCTCTACCCCTACGCTAGCCTCGGGTTCCACATTTTCAAAATTAAGTGTAAACTGTTAAAGTTTTTTTGTGGTTTTTTTGTGCTTTTTTATGCTTTGATTAATTATTTGTTTAACAAACGATCAAAAATCCCACAGCAACCAAGAAGATGATGATGATTGCTATGGCTAGTTTGTAACCTACACTGACAGCACACACTGGATTTTGTGCTTTGCCTGTGATGACTTTTAGTTTTGAAAAAAAATAAAAGTAAAAACAAAAATCGTCAGACTGTGCCTAATTTAACCAACCCTCATAAATTGTCCCACTTAGATGTTTGAGATGGATATGTGTGTCACTAAAGAGCTAAATGAACGTTCCCAAGTCCCCTGCAAATTCCCTCACAATATGGTACAGCTGCACTACTAGTGCCAGCAAGGCCAGCCACAAGCAAATAAAAAAATAAATATATAGCTATCTAGCCTAAAGAGGGGCTGTTGGG
This sequence comes from Engystomops pustulosus, assembly GCA_019512145.1. Lineage (NCBI taxonomy): Eukaryota > Metazoa > Chordata > Amphibia > Anura > Leptodactylidae > Engystomops > Engystomops pustulosus. The sequence continues at coordinate 68,478,870 of CM033649.1, forward strand.
TTGTTGTAGACTCACTCCTGCTAACACTAAGCTAATAGAACACCCTAACGCTTTCCCGACCAGCACAGCTCTACTCCTACGGGCATCCAGACAGAGAAATCCGAGCAGCGCGGCAGCGGCTAGTCTATCCCAGGGTCCACTGATCAGGCACACCACCACTGCTATCGACGTTATAGGGTACCACTCATGCTGGGTGGAGTGCAGAGTCTCCTGGCTTGTGATTGGCTCTGTTCTGTCCGCCAAAAATCAAAACGGCGGAGATGCCATTTTCTCGAGCGGGCTAAGTATTCTTCCGAGCAACGAGCATTTACGAGTACGCTAATGCTCGAACGAGCATCAAGCTCGGACGAGTGTGTTAGCTCATCTCTAGTGAAGACCCATCTTAGGCCCCCTAGGCAACTTCTCCACCACAACCACTAGTTCTGCCCAGCAGCATCCCATGGCCTTCAATGAAGCACTAGAAGCCAGATTTGCTGCTTGTCCCAACAAATTAAAAATCTATAAAATCAAGCACAATAAACCAGGGACTGTTAGGGTTGGTAACACAGAAAGACAGTTGTAGTGTGCCCTGAGCTTGCCCAACCTCTGTCCCTTCCTATAGTCCTCCCCCCACGCTAAACCGTGGGCGACTACTTGACAGACTCTGAATACACTAGATAAGTGTGGAGCAGGGAAAAAACACAAACAGACTAACAATAAAAACACAAAGAGTAGTAACAAGCCGGAGTCACAACAAGAGGGCATGTCAAGAGCAAATCAGGAAGCAAAACGGTCAACGTAAATAACTAGGCCGAATCACAACAATTCAGACAAGAGCGTCAAACCTATGTAGAGAAGAGAAAGGGATTTCTACGCTGGCACAGGTGACTAGTGAAGCTGCAATTTATGCACCAGAACCTCACCTCCAGAACCTGGACATTTCTGGGATTACACCTCATGGTGCAGAATACCAAACACATAGCAGGCACCATGCAGACGTACCACAAGTCCCAGTTCAGAACACAACTCCTAGACAGCGCGAGGTCTTAGCAGCTGTTGCCGGAGCGCGCACCATGGGACGATGTAGCATCAGAGGGGTGGAGTCTACGTGGACCTGACAGGGACACTAGGGCCTTTCATCACTTGGCGTTATTTCACGTCTTTGTTCAGTGATTTCACGAATGCCTCACAAAGCCATTGATTCTATGGATATTTTTACATTGGCTTGTATTTTCACTCATCCGTTGTCTGTGGAAAAAAGATGAAACATGTCCTATTTTTTCACTGATGCGGATCATGAAGGCAATTAGAAGTCAATGGGACCGCCAAAACATCCGTTTTTATTTTCACTGATGTGTCTGAAAAACCCAGTATATTTTCAAATCAAAGTTAAACCTTCAGTTTCTTTTGCAGACATGGAGACAAAAACGATGCATCACTGAGACAAAACGGAACAAAAATGAGACACAACGAGACAAACGCAACAGATGCGCACTGTAGAGGAGTACCAAACACCATTTGAAGAGCCTTCCTCATAGATCCAGACACTGTGACTGTGTTTACATTAATAAGTGGGCGGTGTTCCTGACTCCTAGATTGGCGCACAATCATCTTGACTCATACAGCTTGGCTTTTTTTAATTCCCCATCTACTATTACAGGTATGGGGGGTCTTAGCTATGAGGAAAGATTAAAACAACTAGATTTATTTAGTCTGGAAAAGAGACGACTACGAGGGGACATGATTAATTTATTAAATAATATGAATGTCCATACAAAAAATATGGTAGTAAATTGTTTCATTTAATCAAATCAAAAGACAGGGGGCACTGTCTCTGTTTGGAGAAAACAGGTTTAATCACCAGCGACGACAGGCTTTTTTTCTAAGAACTGTCAATCTGTAGTAGACCTGCCTCAGGCGCTGGTCACACAGGGACAGCAGAGAGCTTCAAGAAGGGTCTAGATGCTTTTTACACCTAAATAACATTGTGGTTATGTTATATATAATAGTTTCCCCTAAATCCCTTCCTCCTCATCCAATCCCTTCCCTTTCCTTGGGTTGAAGTTGATGAATAGTGTCTTTTTTCAACCATAAACTATGATACTATGATAGGTAGATGCAGCAATCCACATAATATACTACTACATGCCTTGCGTGCACTCAACAACTACAATGTAATCTGGAGCAGAAAGGATGGTTTTTAGCACACAGTGGGAGGCGGGAAGTGCTCTTTTCACACTGTAAAACTGGCAATGGGCAACAGTGATGCCACCCGAGGTAGAAGCTGAAAACATAAATCTAATCCATACCACATATCACCCCCTTTATCACTGCTGTCTTATTATGGGACAGAATATTGAATCTCACCCCAATATCTCTAACAATTATTGTCTTTCCTTGATTTCCAGAAGTAGCCACTACAATACAGGCAGTCCCGGGGTTACGTCAAGATCGGTTCATAGGTTGGTTTTAAGTTGAATTTGTATGTAAGTCGAACTGGTATATTTTATCATGTAGATAAAAATTTTGCCCCTGTGACAAATGGAGTTTCAAAATTTTTGGCTTGTAATTGGCACCAAATACTTTACAATCAGCTTCATTACATACACTTACGCTGATTCATTCAGTCCTGGGCTATAATAAAGCATTTGGAGAGCTTCCCAGAGGTCACAGTGGGCAAGGGGTCCCGCCTTTAACTAGGGGTCATCTGTAAATCGGGTGTCCTTAAGTAGAGGACGCGCCTGTATATGATTGTTTTCCACTAGCAGTTGTAGGGATGTTATCCACTCCCAAAAATAATCAGACATAGTCTACTAACAATTTGGGACACTAAACACCACCCTCAGGGTGGATGGACACGTGGCGTTTTTGGCCCTTTTTAATCTCCGTCAAAAAATCATGTGTTAAAAAATGCATGCATTTTTGAAAAACACAGTGCATTTTTGACAGGTTTTGACCATTAGCTTAATTGAGGAACTGGTCAAAAACAGCCACAAAAAAGCATTCAAAACGCCAGTGTGTGCCATTACCCTTAGGTTCTTATGTGCCGTGGTTTTGTGTCCTAAATTGCCCCTCTTGTATTTTTTCAGCATTCGAAGAAAAATTTAAATACTCACTATCGCTATACTCCCAGTTCACTTTTTTGACATTGAAATGGTTGATTTGGGACCTGAACACACAGGTTATGGACCTAGTAGTTGCTTATGTCCCAATCTTTGATTTAGCAGTAGCTAGGATGTGAGAAAAATAATTTTTCACAGTTTATACAAAGCTCCACCTCTGGTTTCAAGACCATTGTTTTTAAATTTATAGGATTATGTTTGGATACTACATAATTTTTTTGTTAACTTAATTTATTGGCAACTCCATCATAAACCTGTTATGGAAGGCGACTGGGTTGGCCTGCCTGGAAGTTTTCACGCTCCTCCATGTCACGTAAGAAGATGGGGATTAGGTATCTACTAGGGCAGTAAACACTAGTTTTAGAGAACGGTGCCCAAACTACTACCATAAACCTACTTTATTTATCGCAAAGTGCCAACACAACAATATAAGCAGTAACTTATTGGCCTACTGCTCTGCCACAGCTTTCAATTGTATCAGCTCCAAGGGCACCAATACAGTTGAACAATTGATTGGTTAACCATGTGCTTTTTGCTTCAGGATCCCTTGGAAGAAGATAGAAATTTTGTGGGCCTGCTAGTAGAAGTCCAATGCTTATCCCGCCCTGTGAACACCTCTCACTCCTGTCTTGCGGTTCCAGGAAGTGAGGATGTGGTTTGCTTTAAAAAGAGCTGAGTGTGTACTTTCTGCAGGGTGATGCCTCCTCTCTGGCACACTCAGTAATTGTGAAACACCTAAGGCCCAAAGATGGGCTTTGAGGTCACCATCGCACGCGGGCGCTATAGGTATACCACCCACTGTCAGAGTGTAAAAAATAAAAATCTTTAGGGGATACTATAACAAATGCACAGGGGATCCTGTAATAAGTACTGGAGCACTTATAAAACTAATGGTGGAGGTTGGACCAATATAAAATTACATTGGGGCATTATAATAATAAAATTAAAGCTGTAGCACATATTTTAATCCATGATAAGGAAGTTAATGAAGTTAATGATCATCCTTTTCTCATCAGGGTGTGTTTGGTGCTTGGCGCAGCAGTCAACTGGCCACCCGTCCGCACTGGCGAGAAAACCCGCCTCTATCCTTTCCCCCAGCCAGACCCTGGACGATGCTAGTAGCTGACTTCATGTCCTCCTGTGGCAGTTCTTGTCCCTGCTTAATGACCCGTCCTTCTCTGCTCCGTCCCTGCGTGTACCCGGAAGGAAAAAGTGGTGGCACTGCACATGTGACAAAACTGGGACTCGACTACAAGCTTTCCCTTAACCCTTCTTGGGTTACTGGGTGGGAGCGACAGTTCCAATAACAATTATTATTTTTTTTAATCCACAAATTATTTGCACATATTCTTAAGCACTACCTTTTAATATTTCAAATAAAAAAAACTGTCATATAACAAATATTCTTTACATAATAAAACTAGGAAGTAATATATATCCGACATGGTGTAACATTTCTTCTAAAAATAAAAACTACAAACACATATTTGTGAACTGGATATATAGCTCAAAAATGTTGAAAATCTACACTTCTATATTTAGACGGCATGGAACATGAAAAATGCAATGAAATGATAAAAGGTTGAAAAGTAAAGAAACACAAAACAAACTGAGGAGTATATTACATCTATATAACGGTGCTCACTATCCTTTGGACAATTTGTCTACCATTATTGAGGGGTTTTGCCTTTTATTAATTCCATGACATTGTTTTATTGTAAGCCATCAGTACAAATACTGTGTATACTCGAGTATAAGCCGACCCGTCAGTAATAAGCTCGAGCACCGCCTATTTTACCACCAAAACTGAACAATCCTATTGACTGAACATAGCCGGGGTGGAGAATGATTGGTCACAGCCTCCCCAGTATATAGCTGCTGGACCCTGCGTCGTAGTATACTAAGCCAGCACCTGCCCCCCCAGGATATATGCCTGCCAGCCCTTATCCCCCAGTAATAGCCAGCCCCTGCCCCATATAGCCAGCAGTGGGGGAAGCCTGAAAGGAGAGTTTTTGATATATTTTTTTACTCGAGTATAAGCCGAGTTTGGTTTTTTCAGCACATTTTTTGATGCTGAAAAACTAGCTTATACACGCGTGATACTATGGTAAGTCTACATTTTTGCTGTCGCTTTTTGGTTAAGCATTAACCAGGTAAAAAGAAATATGTAAAATATCACTGATTTTTTTTTTTCTATATACACCACCCTGATTATGGATTTGAATATATCAATATCTGCTCTTGACGTCAGATTTTACTAGATTGTTCTTCTCACGTAAAAAATTTCAGCTCGGCTTAGTAATGGCTATTTTTTTTTTTTTTTACATATTTTACATTTGGTATTTTTTTTTCATCTTCTCCTTTGTTAATATATAAAATTCTTTATTTATTATAGCGCCCACAAATGCCGCAGCGCTTGCACAGAGCTTGCCAAATCGGGGTCCCCTGTTCCCCAATAGGGCTCACAATCTAATCAACCTACCGTTGTTAGATTGGTTATAAAGTTTTGCAGAAGAGCCCTTATATTAGGGGTAATGTATGAGTGTTTTTGATAATATTCAGAATTGTATTTTAAATGATCTTTTATAGTATTTTTCAAACAGCTGTTTGTTCCAGGTCACTGTATGGGCTCAATTAGCAAGTTGTGTAGATTGAAGATCGGTACAGTGATTTTGTTCTTTTTTTTTTCCTTTCTCAACTTTTCCAGATGCTCGAGTGCTCGTCTCGAATAACGAACCCCATTAAAGTCAACGGGAGACTCAAGCATTTTTCAAGGGGACCAAGGGTCTGCACAGGGAAGCTTGGCCAAACACCTCGAAACCTCAGAAAATTATGGAAACACCACGGAAATGGACAGGAAACAGCAGGGGCAGCATTCATGGATGCCTCTGAGGCTGCTTAATCGGAGCCAAAATTATGGGCAACAGCATGGCGATGACAGAGTGACCGAATGAGGCTAGATAGCATTTAAAACATCCAATAATTGACCCTGACACTATAGAAGATGGCATGCAGAGGCAGCGGCAGCAGCGGCAGGCTAGAGAGTGTCATGGCGACATACCCCAAATGGACTCAGGCTTCAAACCTATTTAAAAAATTCCTTTTGGCGAGGATAACATGTAGCACTGTATGTATCAGTATTTTGCCTGGTTAAGGCGGCAGAGAGGAACCAAAGGAGATGAGCAAGAAGCGCTGAAATGATTTCCTATGTGAACAAAAGGTTGACAGTATATTTAGTCGATAACACAGTATGGTGGCGACATAGTGACCAAGTTCCATAACGTATCTGGTGAAACACCTGAAAATTGAGCCTGACACAGCTTGTTTGATAAGGGGACGACATGTGGAGGCAGCCATGGAGACGACTTCCATGATTAAGAGCGACAGTATGGGGCATCCATATTGCGCAGCTATGATTGAAACTTCAGGTCTCCAGCATGGCGGCGACAGATGCGCCGAGTTCCATTATGTATCTGGTGAAACACCTGAAAATTCTGCCTGACACAGCTCGTTTGATAAGGGGATGATGTGCTGTATTTCCTCTCGCGCTCCAACGTCTGGGGTTTAGACAGTTGAAAGTTGCACATGGAGACATTGGTGGACGCTGTGGAGGATCGTGGAGGTGAAATGGACAAGAAACAGCAGGGGCAGTATGCATGGATGCCTCTGAGGCTGCCTAATCTTGGGATGGAGCTGGCGGTCCCCTGCCAGACGAGCTTTTGCCTGTCCAAGCCCCTGTCTCTCGGCTCCTCCCCACCCAAAATGGGCCTGGGGGCCAGAAGCGTTTACTTTGAAAAAATTGTAATTTTCAAAGCAGGCGGGGTCATTTGAATATTTCATCTAGGAATAATGGAATAGCATAGCGGTTCTATTTTTAATTGTTTTTTCGGAAATGGTTCCATGATTAAGAGCGACAGTATGGGGCATCCATATTGCGCAGCTATGATTGAAACTTCAGGTCTCCAGCATGGCGGCGACAGATGCGCCGAGTTCCATTATGTATCTGGTGAAACACCTGAAAATTCTGCCTGACACAGCTTGTTTGATAAGGGGATGATGTGCTGTATTTCCTCTCGCGCTCCAACGTCTGGGTTATAGACAGTTGAAAGTTGCACATGGAGACATTGGTGGACGCTGTGGAGGATCGTGGAGGTGAAATGGACAAGAAACAGCAGGGGCAGTATGCATGGATGTCTCTGAGGCTACCTAATCTTGGGATGGAGCTGGCGGTCCCCTGCCAGACGAGCTTTTGCCTGTCCAAGCCCCTGTCTCTCGGCTCCTCCCCACCCAAAATGGGCCTTGGGGCCAGAAGCGTTTACTTTGAAAAAATTGTAATTTTCAAAGCAGGCGGGTCATTTGAATATTTCATCTAGGAATAATGGAATAGCATAGCGGTTCTATTTTTAATTGTTTTTTCGGAAATGGTTCCATGATTAAGAGCGACAGTATGGGGCATCCATATTGCGCTGCTATGATTGCAACTTCAGGTCTCCAGCATGGCGGCGACAGATGCGCCGAGTTCCATTATGTATCTGGTGAAACACCTGAAAATTCTGCCTGACACAGCTCGTTTGATAAGGGGATGATGTGCTGTATATCTTCTCGCGCTCCAGCGTCTGGGGTATAGACAGTTGAAAGTTGCGCATGGAGACATTGGTGGACGCTGTGGAGGATCGTGGAGGCGAAGGTGTGGTTTTCGCACGGGAGGTGTTTGGTCCGGGGTCCTGGGCAGGGGGCTGACTAGCAGATGACACAGGGGAAGGAGCAGTGGTGTGCCCGGCCGGAGGTGAACGGCCTTGGTTCCATTGAGTGGGGTGTTTAGCATCCATATGCCTGCGCATACTGGTGGTGGTTAAGCTGGTAGTGGTGGAACCCCTGCTGATCCTGGTGTGGCACAGGTTGCACACCACAGTCCGTCGGTCAACCGCTGTTTCTTTAAAGAACCTCCAGACTTCAGAAAATCTAGCCCTCGCCACGGGAGCTTGACAACATTTGGCTCTTGCCCTGCCTCTCCGTCTGGCCCCACCACTGCCTCTTCCAACCTGTTCTCGTCGAGGACTCGCCTCCGTCTCAGAAGCACTGTGTTCACCCGGCCTATCAACCCAGCTTGGGTCTGTCACCTCATCATCCTCCGATCCCTCAGTCTGCTCCCCCCTCGGACTTCCTGCCCTGACAACAACTTCACCACTGTCTGACAACCGTGTCTCCTCATCGTCCGACACCTCTTTACACACTTCTTCCACTAGGTCACACAGACTGCGACTGGTGGAAAACCTGGGCATCGGGAAAGAGCTCAGCAGCAACCGGACAAGTGGTTTGTGACTCTGGGAAGGGTCCAGAAAACAGTTCCTCAGAGTATGCCGGTTCAAATGCCAAATTTTCCTGTGAGGGGGCAGACTGGGGGGAAGGAGGCTGAGGTGGAGGAGCTGGAGGAGTGCTGATTTCGGTGACATGGGTGGACTGCGTGGAAGACTGACTGGTGGACAAATGGCTAGAAGCATTGTCCGCAATCCACGACATCACCTGTTCGCACTGTTCTGGCCTCAACAGTGCTCTACCAAGTTACCCAGCAACTTGAGACATGAACCTAGGGAGTGTAGCTCTGCTCCCTCATCAGCAGGTGGTGTCTCACCCCGCCCAGGACCACGGCCTCTGACCCCTGCAGTAGTTGGATGCCCACGCCCTCGTCCTCTACCCCTACCGCTAGCCCTCGGGTTCAACATTTTCAAAATTAAAGTGTAAACTGTTAAAGTTTTTTGTGGTTTTTTTGTGCTTTTTTAATGCTTTTGTATTATTATTTTTTTAACAAAACGATCAGAAGAAATCCCACAGCAACCACAGAAGATGATGATGATTGCTATGGCTAGTTTGTAACCTACACTGACAGCACACAACTGGATTTTGTGCTTTGCCTGTGATGACTTTTAGTTTTGAAAAAAAATAAAAGTAAAAAAAATAAATCGTCAGACTGTGCCTAATTCAATCCAACCCCTAATAAATTGTCCCACTTAGGTGTTTGAGATGGATATGTGTGTCACTAAGAGCTAAATAGAACGTTCCCAAGTCTCCCTGCAAATTCCTCACAATATGGTACTAGCTGCACTACTAGTGCCAGCAAGGCCAGCCACAAGCAAATAAAAAAAATAAAATATATAACGCTATTCTAGCCCTAAGAAGGGCTGTTGGGTTGTTGTAGACTCACTCCTGCCTAACACTAAGCTAATAGAACACCCTAACGCTTTCCCTGACCAGCAGCAGCTCTCTCCCTAGCGGCATCCAGACAGAGAATGATCCGAGCAGCGCGGGCAGCGGCTAGTCTATCCCAGGGTCACCTGATCAGGCCAGCCAACCACTGCTATCGACGTGTAAGGGTACCACATCATGCTGGGTGGAGTGCAGAGTCTCCTGGCTTGTGATTGGCTCTGTTTCTGTCCGCCAAAAATCAAAACGGCGGGAGATGCCATTTTCTCGAGCGGGCGAAGTATTCGTCCGAGTAACGAGCAGTTACGAGTACGCTAATGCTCGAACGAGCATCAAGCTCGGACGAGTGTGTTAGCTCATCTCTAGTGAAGACCCATCTTAGGCCCCCTAGGCAACTTCTCCACACAACCACTAGTTCTGCCCCAGCAGCATCCCATGTGCCTTCAATGAAGCACTAGAAGCCAGATTTGCTGCTTGTTCCCAACAAATTAAAAATCTATCAAAATCAAGCACAATAAACCAGGGACTGTTAGGGTTGGGTAACACAGAAGACAGTTGATAGTGTGCCCTGAGCTTGCCCCAACCTCTGTCCCTTCCTATAGCCTCCCCACGCTAAACCGTGGGGCGACTACTTGAAGACTCTGAATACACTTGATAAGTGTGGGAAGGGAAAAAACACAAACAGACTAACAAATATAAAACACAAAAGAGTAGTAAACAAGCCGGAGTCACAACAAGAGGGCATGTCAAGAGCAAAATCAGGAAGCAAAACGGTCAACGTAAATAACTAGCCGAGATCACAACAATTCAGAACACAGAGCAGGTCAAACCTAATGTAGAGAAGAAGAAAGGGATTTCTAACGCTGGCACAGGTGACTAGTGAAGCTGCAATTTATGCAGCCAGAACCTCACCTCCAGAACCTGGACATTTTCTGGGAATTAACACCTCATGGTGCAGAATAACCAAACACAATAGCAGGCACCATGCAGACGTACCACAAGTCCCAGCAGTTCAGAACACAACTCCTAGACAGCCCGAGGTCTTAGCAGCCGTTGCCTGGAGCGCGCACCATGGGACGCTGTTAGCATAAGAGGGGTGGAGTCTGCGTGGACCTGACAGGGACACTTAGGGCTCTTTCACTTTGGCGTTATTTTCACGTCTTTGGTTCAGTGATTTCCACGAATGCCTCACAAAGCCATTGATTTCTATGGATATTTTTACATTGGCTTGTATTTTCACTCATCCGTTGTCTGTGGAAAAAAATGATGAAACATGTCCTATTTTTTTCACTGATGCGGATCATGGAAGGCAATAGAAGTCAATGGGACCGCCAAAACATCCGTTTTTATTTTCACTGATGTGTCTGAAAAACCTGCAGTGATATTTTCAAATCAAAGTTAAACCTTCAGTTTCTTTTGCAGACATGGAGACAAAACGGATGCATCACTGAGACAAAACGGAACAAAAATGAGACACAACGGAGACAAAACGCAACAGATGCGCAACTGTAGAGGAGTACCAACACCATTTTGAGAGAGCCCTTCCTCATAGATCCAGACACTGTGACTGTGTTTACATTTAATAAGTGGGCGGTGGTTCCTGACTCCTAGATTGGCGCACAATCATCTTGACTCATACAGCTTGGCTTTTTTAATATACCCATCTACTATTACAGGTATGGCGGGTCTTAGCTATGAGGAAAGATTAAAACAACTAGATTTATTTAGTCTGGAAAAGAGACGACTACGAGGGGACATGATTAATTTATATAAATATATGAATGGTCCATACAAAAAATATGGTAGTAAATTGTTTCATATTAAATCAAATCAAAAGACGAGGGGGCACTGTCTCTGTTTGGAGAAAACAAGGTTTAATCACCAGCGACGACAGGGCTTTTTTTACTAAGAACTGTCAATCTGTGGAATAGCCTGCCTCAGGCGCTGGTCACAGCAGGGACAGCAGAGAGCTTCAAGAAGGGTCTAGATGCCTTTTTACACCTAAATAACATTGATGGTTATGTTATATATAATAGTTTCCCCTAAATCCCTTCCTCATCCAATCCCTTCCCTTCCTTGGTTGAAGTTGATGAATAAGTGTCTTTTTTCAACCATATAAACTATGATACTATGATAGGTAGATGCAGCAATCACATAATATACTACATACATTGCATTGTCGTGCACCTCAACAACTACAATGTAATCTTGGAGCAGGAAAGGATGTTTTTAGCACACAGTGGGAGGCGGGAAGTGCTCTTTTCACACTGTAAAACTTGGCAATGGGCACATGTGATGCCACCGAAGGTAGAAGCTGAAAAACATAAATCTAATCCATAACACTATATCACCCCCTTATCACTGCTGTCTTATTATGGGACAGAATAATGAATACTCACCCAATATATCTAAAAATTATTGTCTTTCCATTGATTTTCCAGAAATAGCCACTACAATACAGGCAGTCCCGGGGTTACGTACAAGATAGGTTCCATAGGTTTGTTCTTAAGTTGAATTTGTATGTAAGTCGAAACTGTATATTTTATCAATGTAGATCTAGACAAAAAAAAATTTTGCCCCTGTGACAAATGGAGTTTCAAAATTTTTGGCTGTAATTGGACCAAATATTATCAATACAGCTTCATTACATACACTTTACAGCTGATCATTGCAGTCCTGGGCTATAATAAAGCATTTGGAGAGCTTCACCAGAGGTCACAGTGGGCAGAGGGGTCCGCCTTTAACTAGGGGTCATCTGTAAATCGGGTGTCCTTAAGTAGAGGACCGCCTGTATATGAATTGTGTTTCCACTAGCAGTTTAGGGCTGTTATCCACTCCCAAAAAATAATCAAGACATAGCTACTTAGACAATTTGGGACACTAAACCACCGTAAGGGTGATGGCACACGTGGCGTTTTTGGCCCGTTTTTAAGCAGTCCGTCAAAAAATGCATGTGTTAAAAAATGCATGCATTTTTGAAAAACACATGCATTTTTGACAGGTTTGACCAATTAGCTTAATTGAAACTGGTCAAAAACGCCACAAAAAAGCATTCAAAACGCCATGTGTGCCATTACCCTTAGGTTCTTATGTGCCGGTGGTTTTGTGTCCTAAATTGCCCTCTTGTATTTTTCAGCATTCGGAAGAAAAATTAATACTCACTTCGCTATTACTCCCCAGCTTCACTTTTTTTAGACATTGAAATGGTTGATTTGGGACCCTGAACCACAGGTTATGGACCTGTAGTTGCTTTATGGTCCCAATCTTTGATTTAGCAGTAGCTAGGATGTGATAAAAATAAGTTTTCACAGTTTACTGCAATAGCTCCACCTGCTGGTTTCAAGACCATTTGTTTTTAGAATTTATAGGCATTATTGTTTGGATACTTACATAAGTTTTTGTTAACTTAATTTATTGGCAACTCCACATAAACCTTTATTGGAACGACTGGGTTGGCCTGTCTGGAAGTTTCACAGCTCCTCCATGTCACGTAAGAAGATGGGGATTAGGTATCTACTAGGGCAGTAAACACTAGTTTTAGAGAACGGTGCCCAAACTACTACCAAAACCTACTTATTTATCGCAAAGTGCCAACACAACAATATAAGCAGTAACTTATTGCCTACTGCTCTGCCACAGCTTTCAATTGTATCAGCTCCCAAAGGGCACCAATACAGTTGAACGAATTGATTGGTTAACCATTGTGGCTTTGCTTCAGGATCCCTTGGAAGAAGTAGAATTGTAGGGCCTGGAGTAGAAGTCCAATGCTTATCCCGCCCTGTGAACACCTCCTCACTCCTTCTGCGGTTCCAGGAAGTGATGGATGTGTTGCTTTAAAAAAGAGCTGAGTGTGGACTTTCTGCAGGGGGATGCCTCCTCTCTGGCACACTCAGTAATTGTGAAACAGCCTAAGGGCCCAAAGAGTGGGCTTTGAGTGTCACCTCTGGCACCGGTGCTATAGGTTCACCACCACTGTGAGAGTGTAATAAAATAAAATCTTTAGGGGATACTATAACAAATGCACAGGGGATCCTGTAATAAAGCTACTGGAGCACTTTAATAAAACTATGGTGGAGGTTGGACAATAATAAAATTACATTGGGGCATTATAATAATAAAATTAAAGCTGTACATATTTTAATCCATGATGAAGTTAAATGAAGTTAGATGAGCATCCTTTCTCCAGTCAGGGGTGTTTGGTGCTTGGCGCAGCAGTCAACTGGCCACCCGTCCGCACTGGCGAGAACCCGCCTCTATCCTGTCCCCCAGCCAGACCCTGACGCATGCTAGTAGCTGACTTCATGTCCTCCTGTGGCTAGTTCTTGTCCATGCTTAATGAGCCCGTCTTCTCTGCTCCGGCCCTGCGTGTACCCGGAAGGAAAAAGTGGTGCACTGCACATGTGCAAGAACTGGGACTCGACTACAAGCTTTCCCATTAACCCTTCTTTGGTTACTGGGTGCAGAGCGACAGTTACAATAACAATTAGTATTTTTTTAATCCACCAAATTTATTGCACATATTCTTAACACTACCTTTTAATATTTCAAATAAAAAAAAACTGTCATATAACAGATATTCTTTACATTAATAAAACTAAGAAGTAAAAATATATACCGTATGTGTAACATTTCTCTAAAATAAAAAAAACTACAAATATATTTGTGAACTGGTATAATAGCTAAAATGTTGAAAATCTACACTTCTATATTTTAAAGCATGGAACATGAAAAATGCAATGAAATGATAAAAAGGTTGAAAAGTAAAGAAACACAAACAAACTGAGGAGTATATACATCTATATAACGGTGCTCACTTCCTTTGGACAATTTGTCTACCATTATTGAGGGGTTTGTGCCTTCTTATTCCATGACATTGTTATTATTGTAAGCCATCAGATAAAATACTGTGTATACTCGAGTATAAGCCGACCCGAGTATAAGCCGAGACCCCTAATTTTACCACCAAAAACTGGAAAAACCTATTGACTTGAGCATAAGCCGAGGGTGGGAAATGCATTGGTCACAGCCTCCCCAGTATATAGCTTGCTGGACCCTGCTTCGTAGTATATAGCCAGCACTTGCCCCCCAGTATATAGCCTGCCAGCCCTTATCCCCCAGTATATAGCCAGCCCCCTGCCCCAGTATATAGCCAGCAGTGGGGGAAGCCGGAAAGGAGAGTTTTGATATATTTTTTTACTCGAGTATAAGCCGAGTTTGGTTTTTTCAGCACATTTTTTGTGCTGAAAAACTAGGCTTATACACGAGTATATATGGTAAGTCTACATTTTTGCTGTCGCTTTTTGGTTAAGTATTATACCAACTGTAAAAAAAGAAATATTGTAAAAAATATCACTGATTTTTATTTTTCTATATAACACCCTGATTTATGGATTTGGAATATGCAATATCTGCTCTTGACGTCAGATTTTTACTAGTTTTCTTCTCACGTAAAAATTTCAGCTCGGCTTAGGTAATGTTTTTTTTTTTTTTTACATATTTTACATTTGTATTTTTTTTCATCTTTCCTTTGTTAATAATAATAAAAATTCTTTATTTATATAGCGCCCACAAATGACGCAGCGCTGCACAGAGCTTGCCAAATCGGTCCCTGTCCCCAATAGGGCTCACAATCTAATCAACCTACCTTGTTAAGATTGGTTATAAAGTTTGCAGAATGAGCCCTTATATTATGGGTAATGTAATGAGTGTTTTTGATAATATTCAGAATTGTAACTTTAAATGATCTTTTATAGTATTTTCCAAACAGCTGGTTGTTCCAGGGTCACTGTATGGGCTTCATTAGCAAGTGGTGAGATTGAAATCGGTGACAGTGATTTTGTTCTTTTTTTCTTTCTTTAAGATTGATTTTCCGTTAAATGAAAGCTGGGGGAACAAATAAAACATACTTTAATATCCAAACTGAGAAAGAAGAACTCTGCAAATTGGCAGATTATTAATGAATATTCTGTGATTTAAAATATTTTCCGGAATGTGGGGAAAAAAAATTACTAAACAGTCACAGCCACAAACAACCGCATTCCCTTTAAGATCGATGAATACATTTTAGTATTTCATACCATAATTCTTAAGAATAGTTTATATATTTGTGTTATATATCTTATGCTAATATTAAATGATAAGATCTAGGCCAACTACCAGAATCCACCCTGAAAAGAAAACTATCTTATAAAGCATGTAGGCCAAAGGAAACAATAGATGCAGGAATGAACTTTAGACTGCATAGCTTCCAGTGATTACATCATTGGTATGTGGTAACAGCATAGTTCTCCCTGAGAGACAGTCCAAAAATACATGAATAAAACTATTCAAAATTAGATTTTTTTTTTGTGTGCAAAGGATGTGGTAGTGCGGAGTGACCTTACAGGCTACAGGAATCTGACTGCTGTACTGTCCTAGTATAAAGGAGCCATAGATGAATATTTATAAGCAATGGCAATTCTTTTTTTGTTATCCATACTGCATTATGTCTTAGAAGCTAAAGGGAAATCTATGACTATATGGGAGTTTCTCAAAAAGACATAATTTGGGTTTTTATCATATGCTGCATTGGCGTATAATAGCCCCACCGACCCTCTAGGGATATTTCAAGAGGCCTCCGGTGGGTGGCGTTGCAGCATTTATTTTTACACCAGGTCGTATGAAAAGTAACCGGCTGCAGCTAGTGTGCCGTCACAGTGACAGGAACGCCCCACACCAGCCCCCCAACCAACCTCATCCACTCCATGTCTATGCCCCTCCATGCCTCGGCATACCCCCTGGCATGGAGGGTGTCGGAAAGGGGAAAATACTAGAAAGTGATAAATACCCTCCAATAAGTGGGTAAGCTATTGAGCATTGTCTACACAAAGTAGTATTTCATTACTTTTATGGGGGTTCTTTGTACGAAAAAAACCCTGACCCCTGTTCCTGTAATGTGACCATGAGCTGCTCTGATGACATTCCCACCTTGCCGGCAGTTACATGACCATCGCGCCCAACAGAAGCAGGATCAATGATGCTCAGCAGTGATGGCATCTGACCAACAACGGAGGAAAGTCATGCTGGGGGACAGGAAACTGGAACTAGGTTTTAAAAAAATTACTTGCTATGGATTTTTTAGCTATGCTGCCACCATATTTTTCAAAATACAGCTAGTGACAGGTTCCCATAGAGTCCTAATTAAATGTGATCCTTCTTTTAGCTAAAATTGTTTCCATCACATCCTCATAAAATAAACTTTGCTATCTTACCTGGGATACAGCCAGATACAGCAGCAAGTCAGAGTAGGTATGTCCTGCTTGGTCAAACGCAGCAGCCCCTTGCGTCCTCACTCACTGCTACTCCTCCCCATGCCTTATTCTCACCATCCAGTACTTCATGTCATGTGACCAAGGTGATGCCATCTAAGGTCCTTTACCCACTAACATTTGCAAAATCTACTTCATGTATGTATCTGATCTCATGAAATCACAACATGGAGGTATGGGTAGGAGTGGAACTCCATGAAGAAATGCTTTGATTTTGATTTGATCAGATACATACATGGGATAGAGTTTGCAAATGTTACTGGGAAAGCACCATAGATTAAATCACCCTGGTCAAATGACATGTGCTAAATGGTGAGAATGGGGCATGGGTAGGAGTCACCAAGCACGACATATCCCCTCTGACTTACTTCTGATGCCAGTTATAATAACAAAGTTGATTTTATGGGGATGTGAGAGAAACAATTTTTAGCTAAAAGAAGGGCGGCATCTAGTTAACAGGGCTATATGGGAAACTGTCACTAGCTGTAATTGTGAAAAATGTGGTGACAGGTTCCCTTTAAAAGAACATCTACCACCAGGATAAAGATTGCAAACTAAGCACACTGCCATATTGGTGCATGCCCCCTCTGGCAGGATCTGCTAAAATAAGCTTCTTATGCCATGGTCTTTAAGAAAAAAAGTCTTTACAGATTATACAAAGGAGCCTGAGGGACTCCAGTCTCCATTAACACCTATGTAGCCCGCAGCCCCTTACGCTCATTTGCATAATTTTAAAAGCATTTTTTTGTAAAAACCTGGGCACACACCAGTATGTCAGTGGGCTTGGTTTACAAGCCTACATCCTAGTAGTAGATGTCCTTTAGGATCTTTCTGAAGATAATCGGCCATGCATTTAATCTCATAAATCCCATTACACAAATACAGATTGATAGACGTATCATTTGATTCTGATTTATAAATCTTCTTTGTAGATTATATGAATTACTTACAGTTAGCAATGCTGGCTACAAGGCAACATTTCCAGCAACTTGCGATGATCCCACAAACCATTAATAGAGAGAATAAAACGCCCATTCCAATGATGAAGTAAAGGCTGTAAAAGATAGAGAAATTCATTATTTCAGATATACTATTCCTTTATTACTTTTTTGCAGAGTTTTTTTTAGTTTTTATTTGCAAATAATATGGGCCAAAGACATGTCAACCGGTTGCACATATCTACTGTAGATACTTTTTTTGCTACAATATTGTATCATTTGAATAGCTGGAACATATTGCAGGCAGTCCTCGGATAACGTACAAGATTGGTTCTTTAGGTTTGTACTAAGTTGAATTTGTATGTAAATCGGAACCATATACTTTATAATTGTAGCTCCAGGAAAAAATTTTTGTTTGTTCTTGTGACAATTGAATTTTCAAAATCTTGTGCTGTAATGGGAACAAGGATTATCACACCTTACATCTGATCATTGCAGCCGGGGAATAAAGTAAAGCATCCAGAGAGCTTCTCCAGAGGTCACACTGGGCAGAAAGTCTGTAACTAAGGGTCATCTGTAAGTCGGATGTCTTTATGTCGGGGGCCACCTTTAGTGATTTTACATATTTCATGTGGTTGTAGCATGGCTACTTCTGGACAGATGCGTGATGGCTCCCCATAGGTAAATATGAAAAGTTGTGTTATATAACAGTGTAGTGCACCTTTAGATGGTATTAGATAATGTTTCCTGAAAAATATGAGTTTTATATACCAAATAAATCATTCTCTCACATTCTCTCAAAGTTTTTCCTTACTGACGGCATCAAATGCTTAATTATTGAAGGTCCAACTTCTAGGGCAGTGATGGCGAACCTTATAGAGAATGAGTGCCCAAACTAAAACCAAAACCCATTTACTAATGCCAAAGTGCTAATATTTAAGTGCAATTTAAGCAGTAACTTCTTGCTCCCTTCTCTGTCATAGCTTTCTATCGTATCAGTATCCTCAGAACACCAATACAGAAGAAAGAAAGGGTGACACATTCAGGTTCCCCTGAATAGGAAGAATTTTCAGCCCAAGATACAATAATAATCCATATCTGCCCACACCTGGCCATTCCTCCTGTAGTCTCAGGCAGTAGTGTTGCTTTAAGATGGCACTGAGTGCAACAAGTCCTGGGCTGTCTGGGAATCTGTGAAGATACCTAGTGTCCTCTTTCGTGATGGCCTGAGTGCCAACAGAGAGGGATCCGAGTGCCACCTTTGGCACCCGTGCCATAGGTTCGCCACCACTATTCCAGGACCAAGAACAAGGGTCTTTCATAGAAGGTGGCAAAACCCCATTCACAAAGGGGACCTGGGACCCCCTGCCCATGATTGCCTGTGAATCCAGACAGGGGATAAGTAGCGTTAAGCGTTATGACTTCAACACAATATTAATAAACACTAAGACAATCGGGCTCATTTACTAAGGGTCACTGCGTTCACTTTTGTTGGACTTTGCACCTTTTTGGGAATTGCACGGACTGGACAGGTATTTAACAGGTGTCTGCACTGGGATTGTCTTGCATGCAATCGTTTTCTGTTGCGGCTGCGCTGGCTTCCATGTGAAACAAATTGGGGGGAGTGCCGTTGGACAATCCGACTGATTCAGAATGAGTGCGGGATTTAACTTTCAAATTGTGTCGCAAGACAATGCAATTACATAAACCAGGAAGAAGAAGGTGAACTCCCATGGACCTGAGCGGGAAGCAACACATGCAGGATATCGGGCGCACAATCTTAGTGAATCGCTGAGTGCATTATCGTCAGACAACGCACTTCCTGTGAACTCCGTGGACATGGTAAGTAAATGTGTCCTAATAAATGTTTTTCTACTTACTTAGTAATAATACACATGAACTCGGATTGATTCAAATTTCCACCAATAATGCAGTATCTGTTTGTACATGTCCCACCACAGGATGTGAGAACTATGCATTGTTGTGTTGAGACTATCCTGGCATTGCTATCCACATACGGTGCACAGTCTTCAGAAAGCACTGGAAAACAGTGGAAAAAATATAGAATTTTGGTGACAATGCTGTGACATTATCTCACACATATGTAGAAAAAACTGTCAGTGTTCCCTTTTTGTAGGATATTTTAAAGAAACTATAAGATGACATGAAGGGCAGAGTGATGGCGAATATGCCACCAATACCTGAAAGCTGCACAGAAAACTGCAATATTTATATGGTGGGTATAAATCTATATGTATTTTGGAAACAGTTTATCAATAATACTTCTGTAACAAGGCAGCTTAGATACGGCAGCTCAGCTATATGTAAGATGTCTACCTATAGAATGACAGCTTAGATACAGCAGCTCAGCTCTATGTAAGGTGGCTGTCTATAGAATGGCAGCTTAGATACAACAGCTAAGCTCTGTATAAGATGGCTGTCTATAGAATAACAGGTTAGATACAACAGCTCAGCTATATGTAAGGTGGCGGCCTATATAATGACAGCTTAGATACAGAAGCTCAGCTATATGTAAGGTGGCTGTCTATTGAATGACAGCTTAGATACAGAAGCTCAGCTATATGTAAGGTGGCTGCCTATAGAATGACAGCTTAGATACAACAGCTCAGCTATATGTAAGGTGGCTGCCTATAGAATGGCAGCTTAGATACAGAAGCTCAGCTATATGTAAGGTGGCTGTCTATTAAATGACAGCTTAAATACAACAGCTCAGCTCTGTGTAAGGTGGCTGCCTATACAATGACAGCTTAGATACAGAAGCTCAGCTATATGTAAGGTGGCTGCCTATAGAATGACAGCTTAGATACAGAAGCTCAGCTATATGTAAGGTGGCTGCCTATAGAATGGCAGCTTAGATACAGAAACTCAGCTATATGTAAGGTGGCTGCCTATATAATGACAGCTTAGATACAGAAGCTCAGCTATATTGTCAGGTGGCGGCCTATAGAATGACAGCTTAGATACGGCAGCTCAGCTATATGTCAGGTGGCGGCCTATAGAATGACAACTTAGATACAGAAGCTCAGCTATATGGCAAGTGGCTACCTATAGAATGACAGCTTAGATACAGAAGCTCAGATATGTAAGGTGGCTGCCTTTAGAATGGTAGCTTAGATACAGCAGCTCAGCTCTACGTAAGGTGGCGGCCTATAGAATGGAAGCTAAACTATAAAAGATTATGTTTATATATATTAATATATTATTCTTCCTGTAATCTACTCACCAGGCCACATAACTGAAGAACATCTTCACTGACAACAATGTACCAAAGAAACCATCCCAGAATATCTTATATGACAGTAAATATTGTAATACCCATGGAAATTCTGATTATTATTCTACAGGTTATAGCATTGCCCCTGTTGTTCTATATGCAAGGCTTTTGTTCTGAAAAGTTTCCATCCTTTTGTATTGTATCTTGTGTTTAGTTTCCTGTTGAAACCCACATTGACGGAAATGGTGAAATAATACAGCGTAAATCATCTACCGATACAAAATATACACATTAACACAATTTATTCAAGTTCACTTTGCCCAGATTTTGTTGGGTTTTTTTGTTGTTATTTTTTCTTCACTGGAGACAATTTGTTTTTTCATTTCTTTCTGGTAACAGTGCAAACCCATAAGCCGCTGCCCACGGCTTGTCTTCCTCACTGGTTTCCCGGGTTAATGCTGTGGATTTCTGCTAAAACAAGTGAAGTTAGAAAATGTCTAAGCCTTGTTTCTCTTCATGAAGTCTCACAAACAATCCAAGGGCGAGGGGACGTTATATGATACCCTCCCGCCCACATTGATAGATCCAACTTCAGCATCCACCTCCACACGATCAAATAGCTCTTGTTGCAACCTATTGGAGCACATTTACTAAGAAAGTTGGAAGCTGTAGTAAAGGTTCTCTGCCTGTGTATAATGCTCGCTAGTGGCGTAACTAGAAGCTGATGGACCCCAGTGCAAACTCTGTTCCATGCCCCCGACTGTAATGTATGGTTTATAGTAATAGTCTTCTCATATGGGAAAGTGGCACCATGAGGGCTCCCTAAACCTCTTGGGCCTGGGTGAGACCTCTGCACCCCCTCAAGTTACGCCTAATGCATAACTTGTTTCCTGCAGATTATATTGCATTTTCATGGTAACGGGTCAGCCTTAAATGATTATTTTATCTATGCAATATATGGGACATCAACAGTTTGGGGTAGATTTATCAAGCTGTCCGAGACTGATGTAATTTCGGCAAAATAACTGAAATGGTCTGAAATGCCTTGTGCCACATTTACTTAAGGTTTTTGATACTTTTCAGGCACTTTTCCAATTAATATGATAAAAGGGGCATCACAAAAAGGATGCGTAAATTTGAAGTGGAAAATCAGTGTGCTAAAAATTTTGAAAATTGGGGAAATGTATCACTCCAAGAATGGGATAATTCAAAGCCAAAAGTCGCACAAGTTGAACAAATATCTGGGCTACAAAGATAAATAGGGCAACAGCTTTAAATCCTTGAGGCAAACTGCAAAAAGTCGCCTAAAAAAATGAAACAGAAGCAATAGGAGTGATACATGTCCACCCCAGACTTAGTTTTGTGAGCTACTATTTGGGGCAAAAAAGTCGCACACCATAAAAAGTTGCAAAAGTGAGACTAAACAGGCAACTCATTACATGTATCACAAAGGTAAAAAAACTTAAAGTACATCGCAATGATTATGTAGGCCGACTTCAGGAAACCTGAAAAAGTGGCAGCCGAAAGACTATGATACATGTGCCCTATAGACTGCAACATACAGCACATGTATCATCCAGCATGAGACACAGTGATCAATCTGGCACAGCAGTCTGACTCTGTACTGTTCTGCACTGGAGGGTCCATTGTTAACAATTCAATACTTAAGAGAGGAGGAGGTAAGGTCGCTGTCCATGTATATCTTGGAAATATCCCTTTAAAAGCAGCACCGTGAGTAAAATGCGAGTCATATCTTATGGCTCCTGTGTTGTAACTATTGCAATGTCAAGGGGCATTGTTTGTACAAAAAACACAAAATAGTACCAGTACAACTAGCACTCTATACTTCCTCCACCCTTCTCCTTAACAAAGAAGATAGTGGCCACTAGGGGGCAGTCAGGCCTATGCTGATGTCTATGTTCATTGCACAGGAAAAGGAGCTGCACAATGTATTTTGTATTAGAAGAATACATGTATTTCTAAGCCATTTCTAAGCATGCTTGTATCCTATTGTTTGTGAACTGACATAGAAGTAAAGGTCCTGAGAGTGTACGGGGGTGGAGTAGGTAACTCCCATGTTTGGTTGCTTGTCATGTTGTATTATTCTGCTATGTTAGTTATTTTTTATGATGGACAATGGCCATACCTGGACAAAACTGGACTGCCACCATTGCATCTCACAAATACCACAGCAGTTGTCAAGATGTAAAAATATGGGGCACAAAAACATTGAAAACCCGAAAATTAGAAACATCCAGTAATATGGCAATATTACCCAAACACCAAGGGGAGGGATACTGTACTACAGGTGTGCGTTTTTCCGAAGCGTTTTCTTCAGGTTATGCCATCGAACTTTATCAGGAAATAAAGTCACAACAATGAGATGGTTGTTGTTAAAAAATGACAATGATATAAATAAAAACTTCCTAGCAGATCAATACCCATATGCAGTACAATAAATAAGGTAAGAAAAATCATTGCCAAAATTTATTGCTGCTTTTACATTTCCTCTCAATTTGATGGCAGCTTTTATTTCCAACACTTTTCCTACACATTTGGACCAACAAAAAGCAAGTCTATGAAGTTCGAACCCTCTTCCTGAATGTGGAGTGTAATTTCTGATGCTCATTTTTTCTTCTTATGGTGCAAATACATTAAGGCCATTCGCCACAATGTAAAATCAGTCCAAAACTCAGCTAAAATCAGTCATCAGAAAACAGACTTAGTACCACAAATGAATAAGTACTCCCCAATATCTCATTGAGCCATTGCTGCAAGACAATGGGGCACATTTACTAAGGGTTTACTAAGGTTTCCCGACGATTTCCGTTTTGCACCGCATCGCGATCAGATTTTGGCGCCGGCTTGCACGAGACACAAATCGGGGGCGGGCTTTCAGACAACCCGACGGATTCGGGCCTCGGCGCGGGAGCGACAGATTCAGGAACTCTGGCGCATGATCTTCATTAATCGTGCCGGACTTCATCCTCGTTGGACCGTCCGAATTGGGGATCGCAACTGGGCCAGGTAAGTAAATTTGCCCCAGTGTATGCAAAAGTAGCAAAATTTCAGAAATCAGGTATAGATAACTCAAAACAAAACTGATACTTGAGGGTCAGAAGCCCATATTTCCCTTTAAAATGTACCCAAATGTGTGAACCTGAACTAAGATCTGTAAATCTACCATAAAATGTGTGAACCCATCCTTAGATGTTTAAGAGAAAACCGCTCTTCTGATTGTACATTCTGTAGTTTATACCTGCAAAAAAAAACTTTTATTCTTTTATATGTTTGAAATGATGTGATGTTTCTGTATAATGTAAATGATCTTTCCCAGTAATGACATTTATCCCCTCCGGGACCTCTGTTATTCTGTTCTCTGAGAGTCCCAATACTCCAGCGACCAGTCACTTATTACCTATCCTGTGGATATTGTAAAAGTTTTAAAGTAGCCCCTTTAATTAAAAGTATACTAAAGAATGCATGAAAGAATGGACACCCCTTGTACAGAAATTACATCCTAAGATATCTTTCTACAGTGTTGTACAATGAAGATGCTCTTAGAAGTTTTTTCTCTTTACTAAACTTGTACTGATCTAAAAGAGAATAGAAACAATAGTTGTACACTGAAGATGAAATGTACCTACCTTCTGAGATGCACACGAGGCACAGAACAGCAAACAGCGAGATAATCAGAGCTCGAGCCATGGTGATGCAGAACTGCGAAATGAGGATTTGGCTTTGCACCAGGCTACTTATGAATCCGCTGCCTCTACATGCTCACACCTCCTTTTCTGTGGTTAGATGTTAAGTTTTGTTTTCCTAGAATTAATCTGAAATATCAGTTTCATTAGGATTTATAGATGTACAACACAAATTGATCGACAAGTTATGGACAAAAAAATCACATTGATTATCCTTTAGATCCTGCAAGATGCTTTGGTTGATTTTATATGTATTTATAAAATAAAAGTCAATTAAAGGGAACATATTGGGGCTTATTTACTAAAGATCCCGCGGCCGCATTTTCGGCGGTTTTCCCGACTTTTCGGGGATCGCGCTGGGGATTATGTCGCACGTGATTGTTTTGTGTCGCAATCGCGCCGGCTTTCACGCCACACAAATCGGGGGCCGGGCCGTCGGACGATCCGATGGATTTGGACTACGCCCGGGATTTAACATTTAAATTTGTGTTGTAAGCCAAGCACTTGCATGCACCTGGAAGAAGAAGGTGAACTCCGGCGGACCTGATCGGGGAAGCGACACATGGAGTTCATCCTTGTCGGGCAGTCCGGATCGGGGATCGCGCAGGGCCCGGGTAAGTAAATGTGCCCCATTATGTCAAAAATGGGGAGTGAATATGTTAAATATATTTAATATAATTTTAAGAAATATACATTTTATTAATAAATTCAATCAGGGAGATTGATCAGAAGTCTCTTAGAGCAGAACTCCTCCAGTTGTCCATGGCAATCAGAGCTCAGCTTCCATTTCCCCACAGCTGTTTGTAAAATAAAAGCTGAGCTCTGATTGGTTTCCAATCCAGCTAGAACAGTTTTACCTCAGAAATGTATGATAAATCTTCCAATAGGTATATTTATCATCACTTTATCTGGTTTCTTGTACTATTTTGCAGACCAAAAAAGCTCAAATTGTAGTACAAGAAACTAATGTGGTGATGAGTTGTGGCAAAATGACTCTCCTTATTAATGCTCAAGTTTGTAATCTACATGCTGTATGCGACTTACTTACCTTAAAAACCTCATTATGAAAAAACCTTTAGACGTTATATATATAATTTATTATATTTTCCTTAGTTTGGACCTTTTGTTAGTCACTTAATTTCCCTTGAACTTGAGTTAATGGTAGTTGTGAGCACATAAACGTGATGTGAGCTGAGAGATTACTGATAACAGAAAGTCTAGTTTATAAATAAAACACATTGGGGCACATTTACTAAAAATGTAGGAAACTGTACTATAAGTAGTCTGCTCGTGTATAATGCATGTATAATCCATATTCAATAAGAACGTGCCCAGAAATCATGAATATGTAGTTTCCCTGCACTGGCCGACAGAGTTCGCCACCTTTTTTGTGATGCACCTTTACCATAGGGTGTGCAACAGAATTTGCATGTTAAATCTGCCACATGGTCCGACTGAGCAACGGAATGCTCCCTAATTTGTGTCACACGGTGGCTAGTGCAGCTGCGCCACAAAATGGTTGCTTTGCGACCAGGTGTGAACCAAGCCTGTCTGCTGCCCGAGGCGAGCCATGGAGAGACGCCCCCCCTCCCATATATGTAATATATCAGGGAGTGTCAGGACCAGATCCATCATATTGGTTTGGTGTCAAAATAAAGCAATGCAAAATGCATACAGCGTGCCGCCATGTAGTATAAAATGCATATAGCGTGCCGCCAGGCAGTATAAAATGCATACAGTGTGCCGCCACGTAGTATAAAATGTATACAGCGTACAGCCATGTAGTATAAAATGCATACAGCATGCCGCCATGTAGTTTAAAATGCATACAGAGTGCCGCCATGTAGTATAAAATGCAAATAGCGTGCCAAATGATAGGACTCGCTCGGGTATGTCCTTTAGTATGTCATACCCTCCATTACACGTCTTTCCCCCTGGACTGGATGCTTTGAGGTGGACATTCTGGGCAGACCCTGGTTGTCACTTTCCTTCCCCTACTTTCCTCTTCCTTTTTTCTGTTCTTTTCCCTGGAAAATTGGCAATAAAAATAGGTCATAGGACCTGACATATTTTCTCACATGTTTTATTCCCCATGGAATTTTAAATCTGGATCATATTTTCTTAAAACTCTTCTTGTGTTCTTCATTTGTTGTCCCTAAAATGGATAGAGCTCAGTTATCCCATCAAGCTATATTCCATCTGGACCCCCAGCCTCAGAACACCCCCTCTCTTATGCTCTCCTGGGCTCCACTTCACAGAATCCTTAGCGATTTACTGGCCATGCGCCTTGCATCTGCCAGTGCATTCCTTTGTGTCCCCAGCCGGCTCCACAGAGGGCACGGCGCATGCGCCAATATTATGTGCTGCACCATCGGCAGTATAAGCTGTGTCTGCAATGGTGCATGCAGTTCCCTCTGTGGAGCCGTCTGGAGACACACATGGTGCAGCACAAGGAGAGGATAGGAGGGACGGTGGTCCGAAACTAAGCGTACAGAATTTATTCAAACAGCTACTGGGCACATACATCTATGAAGAAGTTTCTTTTTAAGGCTTATGGGGCTTTATGATTTGCTTTAACATATTCACATATTTATAACAGGAATAACACAGGACCATTTCGGTTTTAAGAAAAAAATATCACTTATTGTTGGGAATTTTATAGGAAATAATACTATTAATTAAAATTGATATAATTTTAATGCCAACTAATGGGTTTTATTTTACTTGTATGTATCTTCTGTATCTTCTGGGGCCTATTTTAGCATTTAGTTATGTTGTTCTTTTGCAATTGACTCCTCTGTTCCCGGTCAAGTTTCCCACCACATGTGAGAGTAACCACTAACCTTTGTGTAGAACTTGAGGTGACAGTATTGACCAAGCTGTCTCACAGGCCTAGTCAAAGCTCTGCTTCAGACAAGCCTATTGTAACATATCTGTAAAGCTACATGCACACTATACAAAGTAACATAAGACAGCGCTGCCTATACATCCAAGATTGTCCTTAGTGTGTATGTAGGTGAACAGGACTTCAGGGAGTCTAAGGTGGTGCTCAATCTTCTATATGCAGTACAATAGTACAAACATGAGCCATGTAAAGTGAAAAAGACACTCACCCTTATCTTGCTGCTTGATTAAAAGTGCATTCCTCTTTTCATGTTAAATATAGTAATACATACCGGGGGAGAAGGAAAGTGCTAAAAGTTTAAAAGAACAACAAAGCAACGTCCTTTTTCGTGAGTTCACTGCTTCATCCGGCTCGTTGGTTTCATGTGTATATACCCAAGCCTCCTTTTAAATGCCTCTAGGTCAATGGTGGCGAACCTATGGCAAGGGTGCCGGAGGTGGCACTCAGCGCCCTCTCTATGGGCACCCAGGACATCACCAAAGAGGACTCAAGGTATCTACTTGCACTCCCTGGCAGCCCAGGTCTTGTCACGCTCAATGTTATCATAAAGCAACAGCGCTGCCTGGGACTACAGGAGGAGTCGGAAGGTGTGGACAGATCAAAATTATCATTGTAGCTTCTTCTCTAGACAAAAATTGGTCCTTCTTCTATCTACTGTATTGGTGTCCTCAGAACACTGATACGATTAAATGTTACAACAGAGCAGGGAGCAATAAGTTAGGGAATAAATTGACATGATGGCATTTTGGGATAAACAGGTGGGTATGGGTTGTAGTTTGGGCACTTGGTCTCTATAAGGTTTGCCATCACTGCTCTAGGTGAACCCCCACTGTACCCGATTGGTTACTGAAACAACCCTATTATTGGCCCAAATAAATATGTATACTAACCATTTATAAAACATATGATACATCCCGCTGATTCTATTACTTGTAAATTAGAATATAGTTATTTATTATAATCACTGAACAATGGATGTGAAAAACTTTGCCAATGTGAAAGAGCCCTTACACGGATCCTTCAGTATTCCATTTGTATTTAATAAGTATTTGATCAGTCTTTGAGCTCATGCACACGACGTCGGGGGGATGTATGTAGAGCCACAGCCTTGAGTCGTACATACATCTCCCATAGACGGCTAACGGGCTCGGTAGTTTGCGCTTGTTGCGCTCAACTTTCTGAGCCGTATGCAAAAAGATAGAGCCTGTTCTATCTTTGGGCGTATCGATGGCCATACGGCTACTATGGAAACCTCAAACCACATGGATTGTAAATATGCTAGAAGGGATTACATAAAGAAAATAACATGCAGTAACAAAGGCTCTAACAAGAGGTATCCACCTGACCAATCAACAGCAAAGTCCAGGAAACGCATGGGAGAGAAATTGACCCACATCTATCCACACCTGGTTTAGGCTTTAACAAAAGTATAAAATACCTGCGTATTAAACAGACCTACACTGCTGTTTTTAAGCAACGCTGAGGCAACTCCCTTCTGATGAAAAGCCAATAATGTGTTTCCTGTTAGCAAACTTTAGAAGCCGTCAAGGACAAGGGCTCCATTTTCTTAGCCTCCAGTAAACACACATTGTACAATACATCAATTAACGTAACGTAACGTCATGAGATAAGCATCATCTTGACATTAAAAGTCACAAGTGGATGCGGCCTTATTCTAACCTGTCTCTAATCCCACAATCACAATTATTTCATTTCTACGGCTAAAATTGTAATACCTAAAAGTGAAAGTGTCCAATAGTGTTTGTACATGATGCAGAAGAAATGTGAAGTGTCCTTGAGTTTTTTCAAACTATTACAGAGATCATACATTCCAGCTGTAGATAAGAAGCAGAATACGGGAATAACAAGGCACATAAGACTCTGTCTACACAATCTAGAAGTTTAACAAAAAAGCAGAAAGGGAATCTGTTCCCCCCTGTTTTTGCATGTGGCGGCCTTTTTCCCCCTTCATCCTCATAGACTGTAAGCTCTTGTGAACAGGGTCCTCATTCCTATTGTTTTGCCTGATTAGGTTATTGCTCTCTAATGTCTTGTTTCATTTGTATATGAACTCCCATGATCTGAATATGATGCCGCTATATAAATAAAGTTTTATTATTATTCAACATATTTGTTTCTAAACATGTAGCCTTGTCTTGCTGCCCAGAAAAATATATTTTCATTTTATATCCAAAATAGGGGTATAAAGAGTTTGTGTAAGAAGTCAATGGGAGGTATTTATCATATGCTTGTGCACCGGCAAATGATAGCTGGCCAACCCTCCGGCACAGCCAGATACATCAGGAGACTCAGGCGGCGACCCCTGGCATGGAGGTGGCAGAAAGGGGAAAATAATCGCAAGTGAAATACTAGCATTTGCGATTATTTCATGGCTTCTAAGATCCTGATAAATACCCCCCATTCTATCTATGTCTTAGCTCCACCTCTATAAAGCATTAGACTGTTCTAGCAATGGCCAGCCCTTAGCTTCTCCATCCACCAAAATATAAGCACTATTAAATATTTGGCGCATGCATAATAAATACAATCACTAGCACAATCTCTTTACTGTGCGTGCGCTAGGGGTTCACATGCACGCAATTTATAAAGCGCTACGGAATTTGATGGCGCTATATAAATAGAGATTATTTGTAACATGGAAATCAAACAACACTGAACTTGGGGGATGTACTCCCAACTTCATTACATATGCACCACATAGAGGTTTAGCCACAAGGATTTTGGTAGGTGGAATGGCTGATGACTGAGGGGGGGGGGGGGCTGGTGCTTTTCAGGGCCCACAAACACTTGTAACATGGTCTTTTGTTTATGGCCAGAGTAGAGTACAGCCTGGGCCCCAGATTTGGGCAGGAATAGAGCCTGCTCCATAATTTGCAGCCCAGTCGGCTCACAAACAAGGGTGTAAAAACTGTGAGTGTGAGCCCATACAAAGATACTGGGGCGTGTGCTCGCTGTTTAAATAGTGGCTAGCACATGTCCAAAATGCCCCTCCTTGTGCATGTAGCCTTAGGCAATATAGAAGCAGACTTGGAGCATGGGAAGCTTAACTTTTTTTTATAAATTTTCAACCCCCACCTGACTATTCCCATAGTTTAGATATAACTTCTAATGTATTTTTCTAGTAAATGAGACAATGCCAAAAGTTGCTGGGAGAAAGCTGCACTGCTGTTGCTTCAGGCAGCGTATGATAACCCCCCCTCGGTAGTCTTTTTCTTGTCACGTTATTTCCGATCACTCTAGTGTATACAAACCGCACTGAGACCTAGTCACACCTTGTTCAGTTTCGCTCTGTATTTACCCATCATTAGGATTTTTATCAACAAAAACCTACGGGACAGGCGATAAATTTCTATACAGTTTATAGAATTGATCTCTTATTGACTGTCCCTTCTATAGACCTTGACAAATGAAAATCTGTATTTTATGCTCGGACCTATGCAGTGCAAATGAAAGAGCAGACCAGACATTGTGGGGAATGTATATTTGCAGTTGTATATGTGATTTCAAAAGTTTTGCCTTTCTTATGTTTTTCTCAGAGGAAAAACAGAGGAACTAGTCGCCACAAATTTGCGAGCTGTGCAACTTTTTTTTTTGTTAAACGTTTTGTTGTTGTTTTTTACCGTAATAAACAATAAGGATTAATATACTATCAAAAAGGAGAGCAGGCATAATAAAGGTAACAATAATAATTACAGCCCTGTCATACCCACACCTACAACCTCAATAGTGCAACTTTTTAACAAAAAAATTTGTCTCAAAATTTGCACATCCGCTGCAGATATTAACACTTCGTGTACCAAAATGTCTAAGCCACTATGATACAAAAGACATCCAAGGAGTACATAAGTCTAAAGAACTGGAGTAAGATCCTGCCACACAATATACCTGCCCCTGTGTGTGTACAACATGAGGTTTCACTGCTGGAGCCGCTGGCGAGATTACAGGAACCCATCACCCAAGCTTCCTCTTTGTGAAGCTAATGAAAGTTTCTGGCTTTGAAAGCATTTTTCCTGAATGCATCTTAGCGGTTAACCTCTTACCATCACAATTTTTTTTTAAACTTTTTTTAACCCCTACATTGTAAGAAACATAATTTATTTACTGTCATAATAGCTGTACAGTATCCAGTATCTGCTCTGGTACAGGGGGGTCTCCAGTATTGTACATCTGCATCGTGGTCCTTTATTACTATAATTATATGTGGGTGTCTCCAGTTTTATAGGTATGTTCTAGATGTCTCCAGTATTATAGGTCTTCTCTGGGGGTCTGCAGTATTATACATCTGCTCTGAGGGACTCAAGTATTATGGGTCCACTTTGGGGGTCTCCGGTATAATAGTCAGCTTGATGGGGGCTCTAGTATTATATGTCTGCTATGCAGTTATCTGGTGTTATAGACTTCTTGCGGGGTATCTACAATATAATATGTCTGCTCTGGGGGTCTCCAGCACGGGTGTAACAATGGGCCCGCATTTGCCCTCAGGAAAACAGCAAACTATGGGTCCATAAGAGGGGAACAGAATCAATTGTATGTGTGTAAGACATGAATACAACTGATTACAACAGTGGCGTAGGCAAAGACAAGTCTGTGTTCTCTGCCTGCACTCAATGCATGATGTCATCTGCTTGCGCCGCATCATACAGTGCACATGGGCGCAGCACAGACCCAAGGATGAAGCAGATACAATGGGAATCGCCAGATCATGGGAGGTAGGTAATGTGATTATTTATATTTTAGATTACGAAGGACACTGTGGGGACAATATTAAGGGTAGGCTGCTGCTGAACTTTTCATTAAGGGGAGATTGCTGCTTAACTTTTAAATAACCCCTTCCTGCACCCTGATGTGATTCTACGTCATAGGAAGTGGGTTGTTCTTAGCTTCTGAACATTCACTTGTATGTGACACATAGAAAGAGAGATGAGAGATAATGAGATGAGATGCATATTACACACAATGGCACCCTCAACTCTGCTACATCTCAGCTATAACTTACACTGTCAGCTCTGCTGTGCCTCCCTCCCCTGGATAAAGACCTTATCTGTCTGTAGCTTGTAGAGCAAGTCTCCTCACACTGTTGTTTGCTGGCAGGAAGTATGTGTGTGAGGTGGTCTTAGAATTCAGGGGGGAGGGGGCTATGCAGAGAGGAGCTCACTGCAGTGTCAGGCAGTAGAAAAATCTGTCCTGCCCAAACCTAGACTTCTGATTTACGGTCAGATCCCAAAATTCTATACACCAGGACTGATAGACAGGTTGGAATTATATATGTGAAATGCTATATTTCTGTTATTAACAGTAAATTAGAGAATGTGTTATTTTGTTATCCTGAGTATATTTAAAGGAAACCTACCATTTGATTTCATGCATTATGAAGCAAACATACCTTTAGAATGGTGTTGCTACACTGATGCAGGATCATATCTTGGTTAATCCCTGAGCTGAGTGGTTTTGCTGAAAAAACTATTATACCATTCAGGACCTTGGGAAAGCTGGGACAGACTGACTTACACATTACACGGGAGCTTGGAATTGCAAATGGCTGCTAAAAAGACTAGGCATGACTAGTCAAGCCCTAAACCTGAGCTGAATGACTCATACACAACAGCTAGGGGATGGTGCAGCAATTGATTATTCTGTCTGGCAGGAAGAAAACTGCAGGAGATGATGATGCAATCAGAGAGAAACTCCCCTGATATGAGAAGCGGCAAAGCAAGCGCCAGAGCAGAGATAGAAGCCACAGAGCTTCATTATCATAATGTTATATCTGTTTTATCAGCAAAACCACTCAGCTCCGGGATTAACCAATATATGATCCTGTATCAATTATGAAATTATAATGAAGCTCTGTGCCTGGGCTCCGCGCTTTTCCTTTCACATTAGTTATGCACTGCACCGGAGGATGATGTAATAACGGTTCTCCCTGCCAGGCAGAATAATCGATCAAATCATATCAATCAATCATAATCATCCCATCTGCAGTGTATGAGTGATCCAGCACTTCTCCACAGAGATTGCGATATTATACCATACTTTGTCTTTGCGTGATTTCTTTGAGCTCACTCAGTGGATTTTATTAACAATTAGAGAATCTGAGGTTGTGTAAACAGGGGCAGAACTCAACAAAACTCTGATGGAAAGTTGAAACTTGTCAGGTTATTCACTGACAAAACTCAGAGGTTCTCAATGTTTTGGATCCTGGGCTCAGCACCACAGATGTTGGTGCTATTATTTAGGTCTCTGTTTAAAGTGTAACTGGAAGGTTTTTTCTTATATCTGTAATAGCTGAAAACTGCCATTTTCCAATATACATACAATATCTTATTGAAGCTATTTCTCTGATACTCCTTGGTTTTCTCTGTCCCTCATCCTCTCAACCTTCTGTCAAGTATTTTGGTTGTGAAGGACAGTCTGTAGAGTGAACAAACCCATGCTGTGGAAAAGGTAAGGACTATGCAGTTTTCTCCTCTGTCTCTGCTCATTGGTTACAGGAAGCAGCTCCATCATGTCTGCTCTGTCTACATTCTGCTCTTCACACAGCGCACCTTCCCCCTGCACCTGCTCAGGTTCATAATCTAGTGTGCACAGAAAATTACCCATAAGCCTACTCCATATCCATGTCTCTTCCTATATTTCATTCCCCATTGTCTACTTCCCCTTCACTATCGTTCACTGGGTTTCCACCGCTCAGCAAAGAGGTTGGGTACAAAAATCAAGTTCCTTTTTATAAAGCAGTAAATATCAGTGTGGGTGAGGGGTGGTTAATAGATTCTATTTTTCAGAATTCAATATCATTCCTTATGTGCAGTTATTGACCCATAGTCCAATATATAGATGTGAAGTAGTCTGTGCTACCTGAATCTATAAATGACTACAGATGAATAACAAACCTTGTATTTTATTATGTATATATTTTTTTTAATGAATCAAAGTCTAAATAAAAGAGAAACAACATTTATTATCAAAAACAAAGTGCAGCTAACAAACAGACATAATTCAAATAAAAACTAAAGGGTAACTAAAAAACTATGATACAAAATCATAAAACAAACAGATAAACATTTTCCTTGAAGCCTACTTTACAGTTACAGCTAAATTTGACCGCACACAGTCAAAGCCCAAACCATCTTCGGCAACAAAAGTTATACAAAATATATCACAATCTTACATGCAAAATCTTGTGACTATTGGGTAAAGGTGGCCTGGGCTTTGGCTGCTTACATTTATACCTTACACCATACCTTCGAGATTGTATCCCTTGACAACTTATGGGTGGGTTGTTAGCAGTGTTGGACCAGAGTATCCTCCGGTGGGCCCAAGTTCTACCCTAAAACTAGACTCATAAGACAACATAATTTAGATGCTAGTTGGGTCTGTTTCTTAGTTTTTTGCCCTAAAAACTATTTTATGGGATGGGCCCACGGCACCCAAGTGTAACATTTGTTGTGAGGGCATGCTGTCAGCTGTAGTTCTGCACACACCGGAGTGTTCCAGCTTCTCTAGACATGTTGTGGCCTTACTTATCTCATAACAGATAGAGCAGTTTTGGGTACACAATAAAATCAAGTAAACTAAAGCATTAGTATGTATGTAGTCCAGAAAGAAGTCACTTTCTGTATTCAGCTTTCCAAGTTACAAAAAAACAAATCATATAACATAAAATATGTGTTTCCAGTCATTTGAAGAATCATTCATGGCAAAAAAAACATTTTTACCATCTACAAAAAGTGAACGCAACAGAAATGTGCCATAAAAACCCCTATAAGCCACCACCTTCTTATTTGTGGAATAAAAATCACCACATAAAAATAAACTCTGACCTAATAAAATAAAGAAATCATAAAAAGAATTATACAGATCTCTTTATTGTCTATAAATCTCAAAATGATTAACTTTGAACCAAACACTTTTGGACAGACCCGATTTCTAAAGATGTGGTCCCCTTGGGCTGTGTGCTCCTACCATAGCTCTTCCCTACAATTGTTATTGGATAATATCTGGGAATGTTTTTTCTCCGCTGCGGTCGCCATGTGCTTGTTGCATAATGTATATATGGACAATTCAGTAAGAAAATATATACGGGACAATAAAAAACTGGGTGCAATTATTTCACTTGGCTAATTCTTCAACCAGATGACATAAGGGATATTTATTTGAAGATGCAGTAGTATCACACGTCCACCCAGCCAACAGACTGGCGCCATCTATGCGGTTTCTTCATAGGCCATGTTATCTGCTCCTGTACGAACACATAGGTAAAAGCTTAGTCAACAATTTGTTTTACAGAACTAAAATACATGTAGAGCTCTACAGGGCATAATCTGAGTTACGGCAAAATGTTGTTGTGTACCCAAGAGGAAAATGCAATAAAAGCAATTGAAATAACCATGAAAAATATAATTCTCCAGCCCATATGAAAGGTACATATAAATTCTAGTGAAGGTAGTCCCCATCCTGGTGGCTGTATATGCAGGGTAAGCCAGTGTCAAAAGATTGCTTTGTGAGTGAACCATAATCACGGCATTACAGTGGTGGAGAGTTATCATATGCAGAGGCTCGTGTGCCGGCGTATAATGGAAGCCCCACTTCTCTGGTGCCAACAGATACATCAACTATCAGGTAGGTGGCTTCTGTAATTTTGCGCAAAAACATGCGAATGTTCAAGATGAATGTTTCAGGATCTAGGTGGCAAGCCGACCACATGAAGGGAGAAATAATCGCAATTACGGGCATTTCACAATGTAATTCACATGATCAGAAGAACAAACAGTGGTCCACCGAAACCAGTATAAAAAAATCCATCTCTGATTCTTTTTGAAGAGTCCTTAAAGGAGCTTTTCCATTTTGGCCAAACAACCAATCAGTTACCTCCCAAAGAGGTAAATAGGAGTTACGAACGTATTGTTGCAGAATAAACTGTGCTCTTCAGGAATAACAGAAGTGGAATGATAAGAAAACATCTGTCCATTATATATAGGGAAATTAAAATTTTAGAAGCCAGCAATAACACAGGCCTTAGCTGCTGCAGAACTGCTTTGTGAAGAAAAAAAAAAAATTAAAAAAAGGAAGGTTGAAATTCCTCTACTCCATTTATTGACCGACAGGAAACACCGCAAAAAGATCTGAGAATCTGATCTGTATGATGATAATTATAATGTATTATGATGATTATTAGAGATGAGGGAATCTACTCATAGAATCTATGAACCAATCTGGGATGTTTCAGGCACCCAATCAAATCCATAGATTTGGTCAATTGTTTCAAAATGGCAGCTAGTTAATACAGTCATTTTTCCCCAGAGTTTAGGGTGTGGGGGAGGTGTGCGGGAAAATGAAACAAATTGTAAAAATGTAAACCAGATAAGAATTTATGAAAAATCTGTGTTTAAGAGGACTAGAAGGGGTTATATACCAGTTTACAGGTCAACAGGAGCAACAAGATTAAACAGATTAGATTCAGAACCAATCCAAATCTTTAAAAAAAAATTGACAAAGCTTCTGCAAATTGAATCCTGGATGATTCACTCATCTCTAATGATTATGATGTAAAAGCCAATGAGATGCAAGACTCTAAAATACATGCAGCTGCTGAAGAACCTCCTTTAGAAAGATGATGGGAAAGGAATTTCCTGCAAATGTAATGTGCAATAGTCCGTTCTTGGCAGGATGAGATAACTAGTGATTATGCAGTAAATTTCTGACATAAGATTGTGATTTTTATAATATTATCAGCAGTGCATAGATTTTGGACGCTTTTACGTTAGTGGCGTTAGCAGCATACAGACATGCAGCATGTCGATGACAGAAGACGGGCACCATATTTAGTCATGCCTGCGGTTGCTGCATACTCACTAAAGCTTACTTACCACCTTATTTAGTTGGGTAACTGGTATAACCAGTTGCCTCACCTGGATATGGTGGTGGACACGGTCCAGCATACATGGGTTGGTTTGCTACGGGCATGTACCCTGTGGCCGGTGTGGAAAATGGAATCTGTACCACAGGGGGATGGCGAACGACGTTAGTGACTGCCATCCTGCTGGTCACAACAGCTGTAGAAAGACAAGACAGTTAGCTGGTATCACTGACTATACAGACTGAAATTACTATATCTTATCTGGTTCATATATATGGAAGTTAAAGGGAAGCAGTCACCCGGTTTTACCCCAGTAAACTTCTAGTACTCACAGCTAGGGTATGAAATTCCATCTTTTTTTGTGAAATCTCACTTGTTTACCTATAAAAAAAAAATCTCAAATATGACTCTTCTCCCCTTATTTTCACATGAGACGAGTCAAGTTTAGTGGTTGCAGGGGGTGTGTCCATTTAGAAAACTGTATCTTTAGTTCTACAGTACCTACAAATATGCTTTTTATGTCATATTAAAGACAAGAATCTCATCTTTCGGTTCCCATCTGATTCTGTGATATACAGAACTGGACATACAGCCAGTTAAAAAATAGGTGGGAACTGGATCTTTGTCTGCAGCTTGCATTGCCAACTATTACTTTAGCCGTCAGTTTCTCTGGTTCTGTAGCTTACAAAGTCATAAGCCTTATGTGATCTGAAGGAGGAGATGATTATCTTTATTATGACAGAAAAAGCATGTTTCTCAGTACTACAGAACACAATGGGACTTATTTATTTATTTAAGGGTCCGCACTTTTGTCGGATTTTCAAAATTTTCGGGATATGCGCCACTGTGACAGGTATTTAACTGGGGATTGTGTCCCACATTATCGGATTTTGGCGCAATCGTGACGACTTTCATGTGACAGAAATTGGGGGCAGGCCATCGGACGATCCGATGGATTCAGACTAGGCGCTGGATTTAACTTTAAAATTGTGTCGCAAGACATGCACTTCAAAACCTGGGAACAAGAAGGTGAACTCCGGCGGATCTGAGCGGGGAAGCGACACGTGCAGGATATCAGGCGCACGATCTTAGTGAATCGCACCAGAGTGCATTATCATCGGAAGAATGCACTTTGGGTGAACTCCTCGGACAGGTAAGTAAATGTGCCCCAACGTGTGAGCTTCTTAAGTGAAATTACTCCTGCAACCACTAAACTTGACCAGTCTCATGTGAAAATGAGGTGAGAAGAGTCATATTTGCCTGACTTTGGGGAAGATTTTTCATAGGCAAATGTGTGAGTTTGCACATGAAAGAGGGAATTTGAGAAAGGAAATTTCATCCTACCTAAGGGCACTAGTAGTTTAGGGAGTTAAACCTGGTCCCAGGTATTTTAGTGAGATATCTACAAGGTTATATATTTCATGCACTTTAGTTTTCATCTTTACTTTTTGTCAAAGATTATGAAGAGTCCCTGTATTTATGGATTTACATGCTGTATGATATATTTATGCTGTCAAGACCCAAACCATGGTGTGCAGTGCAGGACCATGCTGTACCCCTATCAGTGGGGTCAGAATCTGCTAGGAAATAAATATTGGCATGGCTTGATCTTGTCTATTTCATGTATAACAGGGGAATTGTTACCTACTCTCTGTCTATGCACAGTCTATGAGTGACAACTACACTGACCATGGTGAAGTAGATGTTACCCAGTGCAGGGCTGGCATATCTGGGCAATTGCTAGGGCCCAGAGTTGCTGTAGATAAGGAATTCATTAGGGTGAGGGGGCTGTATCTAAAGATTCCATTTGGTGTGAGGGGCTCATATAAAAAAAAACCATGATGGGGCTTTTTGGTATGATAAACTAGGGAACAGGAGACTGAAAAGGGTCCCACTGAGGCTCTGTCGACCCTGACCCAAGGCATACATTTTTTACATTTTTGACTGATCATGCCATGGCCATAGAAAAGTAACACCATTGTGTTGGAACTTTGTACAATGCCCTTTTCTGAATTCTAGAGAGAACGAATTCATTATCTTTATGCAAATGAGCTTCTTCATGTACCAGGTGCACATTTCAGTATTATTGCTTCACACACGCAGATTATATGTACTTACGCTGTGAACGTCCGGGACAACACAGTCCGAAGCATGCACAGAGAGTCTTGCAGCAACAAGCGATAATTCCAACAACCACCAACAAGAAGATTACAATACCACATCCAACCACAAAGTAAAGGCTGATAAAAAGAAAAGGAAGGTTATTTCACTTCTTATGTATGATGTCTTTTATACCATTAATTATAGGATATTATATTTGAAAAATTCGGCCTTTAATATAAAATGTCAAATAAAAATAATAAAATCACAGGACTATTTCATTCGGTAGAATAAAAGACATCTTAAAGGGAACCTGTCAGAAGATTTTACCCTAGTAAACTACTAGCCCCCTCAGGTACGGTACGAAATGTACTTTCTAAAATCCCTTCTTTTATGTGAAATCTCCTGCAAAGTCATATTAAAATTCTGTGAAGTCTTCGGATGTAAAGGATCTAGAAACAGGTTGTTGATTTCATATTAAAGATACGAATCTCATCTTTCAGATCACACAGGCTTGTGGTACTGGGATCTATAGAACTGGAGATACAGGCAGTTAAAAATAAAGATGGGTACTGGATCTATATCCAACTATATATTTGACAGTTTGTATCTACAATTCTCTAGCTCAAGAAACCACAAGCCTTTGATCCAAAAGAGAAGATTCTTATCTTTAACATGACACCAAAAGCATGTTTGTAGGTGCTATAGAACGGAAGATAGGGTCATCAAAAATAAAATTAAACAAAATGAAACTTTTCCTGCAGCCTCTAAACTTGACTCATCTCAATTTATTACATTTGTTATTAATGGCCTCCTTTTTTCTAAAATCATGCTAATGAACAGGAGGGGCTACCCTGGACCCTCTGTGATCTGGCTTTACATGTCTTCATAAGATAATAAGGCAATCAGTTGCATAGAATGGGATACTTACTTGTTCACAATACACATGAATTGAGACTGGTCCAACTGCATGCCCGGGATAATGCTACAGTATCGGTTTGTACAGGTTCCAGAACAGAATGACAATACACACGTCTGTCCTTGATGGGGGGAAAAGTCAGATCCCACGTAAGGGGCACAGTCATCGCCAAACACTGGAAAAAAGGGAAAGAAATCATGTAAAAGCAGTAATCTGGGCCGAGTATGAGGTTACCAAAAACCCACACATTACTTTTACTTCTTCATTTTACAAGTAGAGTGGTAATCGGCCTGGAACAGAGAAACTTTTTCACTTCTGTGTATTCTCCGGTTACACAATGCTCTGTTATAACAGATGTCACTTCTTGAAAGAATTGGGCGTTTCCATTCCCAAAAACATGATCACATCTGGGATTCATTTTAACGGACCTAGTTTATTGTGGCAGAAGATAGACGAACAGAAAAGTCATAGAGAAGAATTACGTCTTACTACATGGTTACCTACATAAGTTACTTATAAGTCGCCATATAATAATAATACTTTATTTATATAGCGCACACAGATTACGCAGCGCTGCACAAAGCTTGTCAAATTGGTCCCTGTCCCCATGGGGCTCACAATCTAATCAACTTACCAGTATATTTTGAAGTGTGGGAGGAAACCGGAGTACCTGGAGGAAACCCACGCAACCACGGAGAGAACATACAAACACTTTGTAGATGTTGACCTGGGTGGGATTTGAACCCAAGACCACAGCGCTGCAAGGCAGAAGTGCTACTCACTAAACCATGCCACCCTATACACACCACACATATTCCCTACATTGCTGCACTATGAGAATTGCAAAGTTCATTATATATCATTAGCATAATTTTTAACATCAATTTTAGAAGGCAGGAGGCCATGGATAACAAATTTAAGATTACCACGTGCCTGGATCTATGTGGTTTATCATGATGGATTTTGATTGTAAATTTCCTTTTACTGTGATAATTATTGTAAAACACCATTATTAGATCTCCATGGCAGTAGAGGGTCAGGATGCCTACACGGGGGTCGGTTACACCTCTTTTATCTAAGCCCTGCTCCATTTTGGGATGCTACTACTTTTTGTGACATTGTACGTTCCAGGTACACATCTTTATCAAGAAGTGCTCATATCTTTCAAGACTACAGGAAATCTCAGCACTTCTATATATATTCCACAGCTGAAGTTACAAATGTAGATAAAGGTGTAATAAAATCCTACATGCAGAAAATATGCAAACAGCTATAAAAATGAGTCATCCTGCAATATTCTG
The DNA here is from genome assembly GCA_019512145.1 of Engystomops pustulosus. Classification (NCBI taxonomy): domain Eukaryota; kingdom Metazoa; phylum Chordata; class Amphibia; order Anura; family Leptodactylidae; genus Engystomops; species Engystomops pustulosus. The sequence goes on from CM033649.1 coordinate 68,520,455, forward strand.
CGTCTCCCCTGTGAAGCTGAAGAAGTGTAATCACATTTTTGCACTTGTCTGGACAAGTCCATCTGTAAGGCTCAGTTCACACTACTGTCCTTTCCATTGTTAAAAAAGTAAGGAATGGAAGATTAATGTATTAATTAAAAATTCTATTGACAATGTAAATTTTATGGCATCTATTGTGTTCCGTTTCGACAGGGATCCGTTTTCCATGCTTTTTTTTTGACAGAAAAAAGTATGTTGGCGGGGGGGGATTTGAGTATAATGCTTAAAAATGTTATACACGGACTACAGCGCTTTATGCAAATAGTGAATATATGCTCCGACCAAGCCCACCCGGAGCTGTTGCAGGGTAGTTTGGGCTTATCAATGTCATTTTAAAGTGGTAGGTTTCCTTTAATGCTTTCTTTACTATTTTTTAACAGAGGTAAGGAGCGCAGGGAAGGAACGGTAGTGTGAATATAGGCTTAGCCTTTACATGAGCTATATGAGGTCTTTGTATAATGCCCTTTGCCGGTATATCAATAGAGGTCTACAGCCACAGAACAAAAAAAAAAAAAAAAAAAAAAAAGGTTAGTTGATGGTTTTTTTTAAAATTTTAACTAAACCCGAAACTTTTTGATCGATGCATGGTAGACCACGATCATGGGAATAAGTACACAAGTGCTACATGTGAATGGATCACTATTGTGCATGTTCTGCCAGTACTTCATGAACTTTAATGGGATTTCATCTTATCCCGCAAGTCAATCGCATACACCAGTGGGGTGGGGTTCTGACCAATCATGAATGGGGTAGCAGGACGCATGCGGATCCCTTGATCTGGATAGATGATCACATTAAAAGGGTGTCCAAGTTTTCCTGGGCTTAGGGTAGGGGTAAGGTAATAAAACATATTTACAGTATCCCCAAACTCAAGGTTAGGACCCTTGGCTAGTTGTCAGTGGTCACATGCCCGCTGCAGCCAATCAGCAGCCTCAGTGACGTCACTGCTGAACATTACTGTCCCGACTTCGGTAGCCCCTGTGCTGGGACAGGCGACGGGTGGGCGTGCCAGGCGGGTGGAAGTTGTCGGTGCCAAGCATATCTGTAAACAAACAAGGACAGGGGTCCGACGGATGGCACAACGGGAGACCGGGAGCACCCGAGAAGGTAAGTACTTTTTTTTTTTTTTTTTTAAAGCCCCCATGTAGATTTTTTAATAAAGTTGGACAACCCCTTTAAAGAGTTTCCACATAGGCACTTAGTGATAGATTATGTTCTTGTGTGTAGGGTAAACTTTGTGACTGACGCTCTGACGCTTTTGTCACAAAAACACCGAAACTTTGTGTCAGCAGTTTCCCTTTTATGCCATATGCAGGCGTATAGAAACGTACTCCAGGATCCGGATGTGCACAATAATACTAAAGTGTCTAATAAGAAAAGAGTCTGAAGTGCAGAGCGAGTTGTGCCTTGTTTTGTGCCTATAGAGCTGATACGACGTCCCATACATAGAACATACGCTTGGAGCTATCTCTGTATAGGACAACCGTGCGTCCTGCCACATGTTACGCAGAACATTCCATAAACTTGACATGAACCCATGCAGACTGCCCGCCAATACCCACCTAGTGGCATGCACACCAGGCACAGGGCAGCGACCAGCATGATCCCGTCTGCTTTCTGCATGTTTCTGGTCTTCTTGTGGTGGTGCTGCTTCTCTGTAGCTTCCTGCCAGCTCCAGAAGGTCTTCTCCACTGATCACAGTCACTAGGGGGAGGGGGTGGAGGTGGATCTTACATGTTAACTGGATTGTGGTCGGCCGTTATATCAGACCCTCGTATCTTTCTCTTTCAGGAACAGTTCATCTTTCTCCATCATTGTGTTCATTTGATGTGGAAGAAGAAGAAGCAGCAGTTCCAGATCAGCGATGTCATCTATGAAAACGTCCACAAATCTTAGATCCACATCTAACTGGTGAGACAACTCATGGGTGTAGGGATTATGGGTGTAGGGATCCACCAATGATGTGGAGCAGGACCCCCTAAGCTCCTCTCATCTCTCCAGCTACTATTCACATATGGGGCCTATAAATTAGTAGGTCACAAGCTCCCGCCACTTCCCTCCGCAATCTCTCAATAAGGGACCACCAGGACACAGCGGCAGTTGTGGGGACAGGTCTATCTAGTCGACTGATGGGCTGCACGTAGCAATCCAACAACATAGAAGAGACGCCACTCTCTTCTGAGGCTTGAGAAAGCGTTTTTGCGTGGAACGGCCGGTGGCCTTGCCGCGGCGCGCATCTCCCCTGCATGTTTGGCAGTCGCCTTCATCGGTGAGAGCCGTCTCTTCTATGTTGTGGAACTATAAATGAGACTTGCCCCAGTAACAATGAGTAAATCCTCATGGGAGTGTCCACAGTGAAAAGGGGCGGGGCTTTTCATGATTTGTGGGGCTCCTCCCCCTTATTGAGGCGTGTTCTTCCTAGAGCACACATTACTACTGTCCATGTGATGGGCACACGGGTGCCTGGCTTCTTACACAACATGGGTGACCACCATGGGACACGTATAGTCCCTCATCAGCCATAAATGGAGAAACTCTCCAGGCTCGTTGTGTGGAATCTGCTGGGATAGTCTGGATGAGATGAGAGTAGAGTAAATTAATGGACAGGATCTTTTTGAAGGAAGTGTCTTTATAGTGGAGGTTTCTTTTTCTGATGAAGGTTCCTCCTTGGGGGAAGGGTCTTCATGGGATGAGGTCTTTATGATTCGGGCAGAGGGGGTTTCTCATGGCTGCCCTTGTTGGTATGTGATGATCCATGTCTGGTGTTCACCATGTGTAACAGTAAAGGTCGTGTCTTGTGGTTTTCATGCAGATGAGAACAATCCAGTCGCCTTCTCCAGCTCAGACAATAAGGCTGCCGTCCTGTGCTCAGATCCTACAAAGACCTGGCCTTAAATCTGCTGCGTCTTCTGGACTTTTCCCTCATGAACTTTTTCAGTACAGACCAAATGAAATAAAGACACTAAACAACAAGAGGAAGGAGTTGGAAGGTGGCGGAGCAGGTGCAATGTGGGAAGTCTCGCTGTCTATTGATTATACCTCATTTTCCACGCGTTGCGAGGACACCGGGCTGCATCGTAGCTCAATACCAAGGCTTCTCCACCTCGTGCCCACAGCTGTGTGTCCCTTGTGAAGCACAATGTCCATGTTGTGTCCCAGGCTGGAGAGAGCAGTAAGGAGCCCCAGCATCTCAGAGACTTCACCGTTGTGTGTATTCCTTTGTGCTATGTGAGTGTATGACACGGGATGGGTCACAGGGCCGATGCCTCTGTATAACGGAGCAGGAGCAATGTATGAAGCAAATTGCACATAAAATAAAACAATGAAGAAAATGATATGTGTAGCGTAAAACTCGTGACCCATCCAGAGCCTCAGAAGGGCAAGACGCATGGATCCCAGGACTGAAGGGAGGTTGTCCCTCGTACTTCATGTATCACAGGCAGATCATCAGTTGTCTGCTTTAGTAGCTCGACCCAACTACAAGGGAACGCGATGCTAGGAACCAACGAGTTGAAGAGGGAGGCAGTAATGAACAAGAGGGTGGATAGTGGTTTGGGGTGGGAGGATCCAACTAGTTGAGGGAGGCGGAAATTGACCAATCAGAGGTTAGGCCTAAAGGAAACCTGTCCACCTCACCGCCACCTTTAATCGTGCTCACGAGTACGTCCAGACCCTGACGTTTGACACGAATGCTCATGAAAAAGGTTCACTCCGGCACTGATAAGGCAAGTGCCATGACTAAGGGTGCGTATAGCACTTGAAATGCGCAGGCCTATACCCCACTGCATGTAATATCTGGTGATGCCATGTGGATATTTATTGTACAATCCTCGGAACTTGAAGGAAATAAAAAATTGAAGTTTTAAAGCCTTATCGGTGCCGGAGTGAACCTTTATCATGAGACTCATGGTCATTGTATAGTGGCTTTTGTCATGTTTGTGAGCAGTTTAGGTTGGCACATTCTGTAATGGCGCCAGGCAGGAGGAAATGCTCCCGAGAAGAGAGGAGAAGGTAAAGTGCATTTACCTGGCTCCCTACCAGGCTCCACACACTGAGTCCCGGGGGCAGGAATTCAACATTGGATGGACTTCTGCTGCTGCATATTTTCTGCAGCCCACCCTAACCCTCTGGCGTCAAGCGTGGGCAGCGGCTAGAAACCAGGGGAGGGACGTCTGCTTTCTATCTACCACCCATCTGTGATGTCAGAGGGAGGGACTGGACATGGGGGCTGGAAAAAAAATGCAGCAGGAGACGTCCATTCAATTTTGAACTCCTGCTCCCGGTACTCAGCGTAAGAGCTTGGCAGGGAGCCAGGTAAAACACACTAAATATAGTGAAACTACACTACTCACTATACTATGCAATTGTCATGTTACGAGATTCTGGAACAAGCGCATGGTGAAAAATGGGGGTTGAGGTTGCCTTTAAGCTTATTAAGTTAAGGTTAAAGGAAACCTACCATGTGATTTCATGCATTATGAAGCAAACACACCTTGAGACTGCTGTAGCTGCACTGATGCAGGATCAGATCTTGGTTAATCTCTGAGCTGAGTGGTTTTGCTGAAAAAAACTATTATACCATTCAGGACCTTGGGAAAGCTGGGACAGACCGGCTTACGGAGCTTGGAACTACAAATGGCTGCTAAGTAAAGCATGACTAGTCAAGCACTAATCAACCTGAGCTGGACTGCAGGGATTAACAAACCCAAACCTTAAATCTGGTACTTGACCCTGTACCTTGACCGACCATCAACCGTTTGGCACTTGACCGTGTACCTAGACTAACCACCCAACCGTCTGGTACTTGACCGTGTACCTAGACTAACCACCCATCAACAGACCGGGAAACTAAATGTTTGGGTAATGTGGGAAGGCCACAGCGTTTATTAACAACTAAGATAAATTATTAAATAATGTTATAAATTAAAACATTTCCCAACTTGCTAGGCCCGCTTGGCATCTTCAAAATCTTGAGAACCAACTTCGCCCGAAATGGCGGCTGCGGCCCTGCAGCCGGCATGTGGGCATCTTCCAGCGCCTTAGGGCCTGTGTAACTTCCGCCTTTGCTGTGACATCTGTAAGAAAACAGAAGGAAACAGCCAGAACCAAGGAAAGAAAAGCTGAAAAAAAAAAATTCAAGGGGGCGGGGGGGGGGGGAGACTTCTCGCCTCTTCGGTCCAGGGGGCAGAAGGAAAGAGCCCCCCCCCCCCACGTGCTCTCGGAGTTTATAAAACCACCGGGCGGGTCCTTACCCGCCCCCAAACACCGCCTCCTGTGACCTCACACTGGAGGAGTAAAGGGGCAAGCCCCACCAGCCTACCAGAAGGCCTGAAACCACCCCCTCAGCCCCTTCGCTATTTGCTTTGGGGCTTGTTAGATCACTCATACACAGCAGCTGGGGGATGGTGCAGCAATTGATTATTCTGTCTGGCAGGAAGAAAACTGCAGGAGATAATGATGCAATCAGAGAGAAACTCTCCTGCTATGAGAAGCGGCAGAGCAAGCGGCAGAGCAGCCACAGAGCTTCATTATCATAATGTTACATCTGTTTTATCAGCAAAACCACTCCGCTCAGAGATTAACCAAGATATGACCCTGCATCAGTGCAGCTACAGCCGTCTCAAGGTATGTTTGCTTCATAATGCATCACATCACATGGTAGGTTTCCTTTAAGCTTAGAGTGGGCTAGGCTAAAGTTTCTTTAATAATTTGGTAAGTGGCCTCTTATAAAGGTTGAACAAGAAAATTTTGCCTATAAGACTAATGGATGTGAAAAGATAAGGGGTAATATAGCGACAAACGGGAACCATGAAGATCTATCATCTCCTGGATTTCACGTGCACGAGCCTGGTATGTTATCTACTATGAGAAAAGGCCTTTTAATGGCAGAATTGGCTAGCAGCTATGGGAGGAGGCATGACTAAGTGAGGAAAGCAGCAGGATTTTTGATGGACTGAACCATCTCCTGTGAGATTGAGGGGACATGACTGATGGAGGAAAGTAGCAGTAAAGTAGTAGGATTATCAATCTTATTCTAAGTTGTCTGCTGTGAGATAAGAAGCTGAGAGAGGAAAGAGCAACACGACTTCACCAAACTGAACTTTCTGCTGTGAAATATTGTTAAAGATCTTTATCTAGGGCTCATATAGCCCTTCTACAATTGTAAGGTGATTGCCAAATTTCTGGATCTTTGTTCCAGGTGCTGAGATAACGGACACAGAATAGACACAGACACCTGGTCATGAGCTGTACTCAAATCACTTTTTATTTCAAGCAGGAATTTATCTATATTGGAACAGAAGAAACCTTGCAGAGGCCATGAAAGGTGATAAAATGCTGAAATGCTATAGGTTAGCTTGAATATACCAGAACCTCCCCTTTAAGCCATTTTCCCAAATGAATTTCATGTATAGTTTTTACTGGAATAATATTAGACATTTAGTATTAAACTTCTCTTTCCCTCTGTCTTTGTGTTAGCTCTGTATATGTCACAACATGCAGAAAAGCTGCAGAAAAAGACAAGGTAGCGAGGACAAAGTATTTTCTAAACAGTTTACTCAAAATGAAGTTTAAATCATGACATGGCTGACAGTGGACAACATGGCCCCCGGCTAAGACCAGATGGCCTCTGGTTGGACAAAATGGCATCTGGAGAGAAATATGATAGATCTCACAATATGAGGAAGCATGACCACTTTCCTCCCTCAGCCATGGCCCCTCTTTGCTCACTGCAGACAACTCATTTTTATATAAAAAAATCCTACTACTTTTCTCTTCCAGCCATGCCCACTCCTATCTCACAGCATGCAGGTCAGTCTGGTATTGAAAGTACTGCTACTTGCCAATCTCAACCATGCCTCCTCCTATCTCACAGCAGACAGCTCAGTCTTACTGCAAACTGATGATTGGAGATGGTCAAGGAAAGAAAGTAACAAGTCTTTTGACATCAGACTGAGCCGCCTGCTGTGACATAGGAGGCGGCATGGCTGAGGGAAAAACCACATATTCTGTGGGATGGAGTGTCCAGGGTTGATGGAAAAAGTAGCAGGACATGTAACATAATACACTGATCTGCTGTGCAGTAGGCGTGAGAATTGCTGTGGGAGGAAAGAAGCAGTCATTTCTATATGGGGCACAGTCCTTCTATAGGATGGGGCACAGCTGAGGAAGGACAGGAGCAGAAACATTGATATTAGTCTGCATTTGTCTGCTGTGAGATAAAAGGGGTTTGGCTAAGGGAGGAAAATAAAGACTTGATATCAGAAAATGCTGAGCCAGGAGGGGTAAGACTGATGGAGGAAAGCAGCAGGACTGAGCTGTGAGCCAGGAGGGGTAAGACTGATGGAGGAAAGCAGCAGGACTGAGCTGTGAGCCAGGAGGGGTAAGACTGATGGAGTTGCGTTATGTCCTGCGTTTTCCTTGCGTTTGAACGCATTACAACACCAGAAGAGATGTGATTTGCCTATTTACATTACTGTCTACATTTCTTACAGCAATGCTACCGCATGTGTTAACAAAACACATATGTTAACACACACGTTAACACCACGTTTACTATGTGTTTTGTAAACGCAGATGTTAACAGTAATGTAATTAGGCAAATCACCTCTCCTCAGCTGTTCTAATGCATTTCAAAACGCAATGAAAACGCACCTTAGATGCCTTGTGTGAACACGGCCTGACTTACAAAATTTTGCAACAGACAGGCAGGGCTTTGGATACGTGCGGATGTGGATATGGGAACTACTGGGGTATGACTTAACATTACCAAGCTTGTGTTCCTCTTTTCTTCTTCTGGAAGTGACTTAACATTACCAAGCTTGTGTTCCTCTTTTCTTCTTCTGGAAGTTGGGAGGCACAATTACAGGGATCTATGAGGCCATAAATTTGGATAATTGGGAGGCACAATTACAGGGATCTATGAGGCCATAAATTTGGATAATAGATTCCAGATTAAAGCAGGATACAGAGCTGTGATGTTCTCTCTGTAGTGAGGATGCATTATGGCTGCTATGGGTAGCCGGTGTATTTACACTATAGAGTAACATAGCGTTTCTTTTATTATACATTCTAGCTCTCATGTTTCATGGGCCCGTGGATAATAATAAAAGCTGTGACCTGTTTGGGTGCTATGGGTGACTACCCTATTTTCTGTGATATTGTTTCGTCTATAGACAATTATTAAGTGTCAGTTCTTCAACGATAACTAATGTAATAAAAACACATCACCACAGACATCTGGACACACAACTTGCACAAGAACCAAATAGTCTCCCCGGGAAATAAATATATAAATCACTTCATCTCACAGTGTTCAGTATGGCACGACTTCCTTCTTCCCACCTGCCCCCACAAAATGTCTACTTCCCCTACTGCTAATTTTCATTAATTTCACAGATTTATGATACCTGCACACAGTGAATAAATGGGGATGTATTTTGTACAGCTAGCACATGTCCTCATTTGCTTCTATGGGCTCATGCACATGATTGTGAATTTCACAGCCCCATGCATGAGATGACGTCCCAAAACACAAAAGATGGAGCAGGTCCTATTCCTGCAGCCATTTTCAATAGTCTTTGGGGTAGTACGGTGCTCACCCGTGGATGACACACAGGATGCAAACAGTTAAACGGACCAATGTTTGCATCCGTATAACTGCACAGCCTGTGGAGTTACAACACAGGGGGGGCTCTGGTAACACCCCCAGAACACTGGCTCATTGGCATAATTGTAAAAGTGGATTTTTAGAAGGAAGAAGGTCATGGATAACAAATATAAGAAGATTAGCACAGTCACAGTGCCTGATCTATGAGTAAGTGTCCCTGGTTTATTATTCTTGATTTTGATGTTAGTTTTCCTTTAAATGCTATATATATGTACTATATAATTAGAACAATCAGCTGTGATAAACATAACGTTAAATATATTAGCAAGGAGAGATTTAAGAAATATTAACCCCTTCACGCTCCGTGGCGGATATATCCGCCACGGAGCGCAGTGACTTAGCGCTCAGTGGCGGATATATCCACCACGGCGCTTATGCCGGCTCGGCTCTGGATCAGAGCCGAACCGGCATCGGGAGACACGGGGTGCCGGCTGTAACTAATAGCCGGCACCCCAGTGTAACACCCGCGAACAGAGTTGTCTCCGATCGCGGGTGCTTAACCCGTTAAATCGGGGGGCGCCGATCGTTGCTATAGTAACTCTGGGGTCCGATCTGGGGAGTGCATTGGATGTGACACAATTAGGAAATAATCCCGCGCTCAGCACGAATCAGTCAAGGTCGCCGGACCAGCACGCACCCCCGATTTGTGGGAATGGAAAACCGACAGCAGCGCAGCTGCGGCAAAATTCCGATTCAATGATCAGGGCCGATTCTAGCATATTTGCTGCATGAGGGAATATTTAAAATGCTGCCCCCTCCCCCCACCCCCCCCCCCCGCTCCCTTTGAAGTAAATCTCTTAAAACTTTACAAACAACCCTACAGGCAGCCCCTCGACCACTTGGACTGATACAGGGATTGAGAGATTTTAGTGTACATCTAGTACCTTATAGATGACAAGCTCTTCACTCAGGAGGACTTTATTCCGGGTTCTCCAATCCAGTGACGTATCATGTGAGTAACGGCCGGAATAATCTTCAGCTCAGGCGAGCATCTACACCAGCGGCGTCCTAAAAATACCACAGTCACTATACAGATGAAGTCTCCTGGATGAACAACCATTGCGCTCTAATAATATATACCCCTCACACACAACTGACCGCACTATCCCCACATATAAACACCATCCCTCAATATCCTGCTCTCATATATTTAAAGGCTGTTTCAAACCTTACCTTATTCAGCCAATTGATTACCTATCTTCCCACTACATCCCCACTTAAATATTTCTATAATCCCAAGACTTAGCTAATATAAGATACCCTAAATCCCCCCAGTTAGTAAATATACTGACCCCATAGTTACATACCATCCCAGCTTAGTAATTATACTGTATCCCATACTCCAACCACCAGCTAGATATATACTGTACCCCATAACATCCCCCCCAGTTAGTAATGATACGACCCATATACATCACCCCAGGCTTAGTATAAGACTGTATCCCATTAGACATCCCCCCAGCTTAGTAATATATGTTACCCATAGACAGTCCCCCCAGCTTTAGTTGTAATAACTGTACCCAATGTAACAGTCAAACCCAAGCCCAGCCTAGTAATAACTGTACTCACATATACTCCACCCCCAGACTTAATCATATACTGTAACCCATAATCGCCCCAGTTAGGTAAATATACTGTACTACCCATATAATACCCCCAGATATTGTATTATTATACTACCCTAGACATACCCCCCCTAGCTTACATAAATCTACACCAATGCGCCCGCTTATAATACACTAACAGCCATAAGTATATATTGAAATATCATCCACCACTAAAGTACTAAAAATAATTATGGCCCCAAATATATATATATGCATCCCCCCACCTTAGTATATAAAAAATAATTAGGCCCCAAATAAATAGATAGACCACCCACCAGTATAAAATCAATTATGGACCCAAAATAATATATATAGCTTCCCCCCCCTAGTTAAAATTAATTATGGCCCCAAATAATATTATATAGCATCCCCCCACTAGTATAAAATAATATCCACAAATAAACTATATAAGCACCCCCCAATAGATAAAATAAGTATGGCCCCAAATATAAATATAGCATCCCCCCAAGTATAAGATAAGTATGGCCCAAATAACTATATATAGCACCCCCCCACTAGTATAAGATACGTATGGCCCAAATAATACATAGCATCCCCCCCCCTCAGGCCCAGATATACGATAATTCTGGCTCCCAAAATAAGACATAGAGCATCCCCCCCCTGATAAGATAAAGTAGGCCCCAAATAATAATTATAGCACCCCCCTCTTAGTATAACCATAATTATGGCCCATTGATATCTCATAGCGTCCCCCCTCTCCCAGTATTAAACGTTTTCTATGCTATGATAGTTACCCACCTCCCAGAGATAAAATAACTCCCCACATTTAAGTAAAAAGTACATGAAAAATAATAAAAATCATACTCACCTGCAGGCAGCTGCTCCCTCGGCGGGCTCCGGCTTCACGCGGCCTTCACTCGCTTTTGGTGCCGCGGCTACGACAGTGACACAGGCGCATGCACAGTCATGACGGCCTGTGTCACATGTAGGACGGAGGGGGGGGGGGCGTCGCAGCTGACGGAAAAAGGCGCTGCGTCCTCCGATATAAATCGCGCCTGATGTCTAAAGAGACAGGCGAGATTCGATTTATTAGATGGCGGTGGGGCGATTCGGGCGTTATATGGGACGCCCGAAATCGCCCAACTTTAGAGCGGCAAATTTCGCCCCCGCCCTTTAAAGGAACCGCATTCTGCCGCCGAGCGAGTTTTCCTCTCGCCTCATGGCAGGATGCGCCCTTGCTTGGATTTGACACCTGTCAAAATACCTAATCAAGCCGTTCAATCCCCAAAAAAAAAGAAACAGGTCCGACAAAAAGTGCGATCCATGGCCCTTCGAAATGACCCAAGTACATCAAATAATCGACATGGTAGAAGGTCTTATTAAAATTCCTATTTCTCTATATATTGACCTCTGGTGATGCTCTCTAGATGCAGGTAAATTACGGATCTTTAGCTCACTGACATATCAATGGTAAGAGTTATTTAAGGTGGACTGCATGAAGCTTTATGTCAATTGTTATTTCACATGGGGACAACCCAAATTTCTAAATCCAGTTTTCCAAAAACTGTTGGCTCACAGTCACTAGGGGGAGGGGGTGGAGGTGGATCTTACATGTTAACCACTTGTATACTTTGTTGTACTGATCAATTCTGCTACAAAGTTAAATATAACAATAAGGAATATGTTTCTTGCAAAGATATTTTAGCACAATAAGAAAACGTCAGAATATTAAAGAACATTTATTTTAAGCAATTTTAAACAATCACCCACTGAGTTCAACATCCTTGTCCCACAGGTTTACCCAGTGATGCCGTGTGAAGTGACATGACATCATGCGGAGGTCTGACATCACACAATGTTGCATTTTGTAAGACATAAACCTCCCATTTACATACTGCAATAATCACTAGATTTACTGTTTATTAACAATTGATGACCGGTGTAAGCAGGGCCGATTCTAGCATATTTGCTGCCTGAGGCGAATATTAAAATGCTGCCTCCCCCCCCCCCCCCCCCCCGCCCTGTTAAGTAAATCCTTAAACTTTACTAACAATTAACAACCCTACAGACAGCTCCCTGACACTGTGTGACTGACTACAGGATCTGAGAGGCATTAGTGGCATCTAGTACCTTATAGATGACAATCTCTTCCATCAGGAGGACTTTATTCCAGGTTCTCCAATCCATGACGTATCAAAGGTGAATTCACGGCCGGATATCTTCAGCTCCGTGCAGCATCTCCACCCGGCGTCCCTAAAAATACCACAGTCACTTACAGTATGAAGTCTCCTGGATAACAACACTGCGCTCCTAAATAATATATACCCCTCACAACACAACTGACCGCACTCTCCCCACATATAACACATCCCTTCATTATCCCTGCTCTCATATATTTAAAGGCCTCGTTATTCACCACCCAATTAAATTATATACAGCTCCCATATACAGATCCCCTACAGCTTAAATAAAATCTTGCCCCACATATACAGCCCCCCAGCTTAGTAATATACTGTATCCCATATACAGCCTCTGCAATACATGAGTATTGCAGAATATTATCATGAAGAAGCAATCAGATGATTGCTTCTTCATGTCCCATGGTATAAAAGTGAAAAAGTAAAAAAAAAAAAGTTATTCAATAAAAAAATAAAGTCATAAATCACTAAAAATGCCCCAAACCCCCAAAACATATAAAGAGACATATAACTCAAAAAAAAGTCTAAATCATAACACAGCCGGTGTATTTACACTATAGAGTAACATAGCGTTTCTTTTATTATTCCCTTTTTACTCCATTCCCTATAATACATGTAAGCAGTTATCTGAAATATCCTAAATGAAAATAAATCTTTATGTATATAGCACCATCATATTCTGCAGCGCTGTACAGATCATGGGGCACTGGTTTGCACAGGTCTATGCTCCCTCCCTCCTTTTTGTGGGAGTGATGCGGGATTGTTATCTAGTGGGAATTCAGATCTTCCCCATAAGTTTCATTTCTCTGGTTTCTCTGTGCAGCTTACAGGAAATGTGCTGCCCTTATCCTACCTGTTTCCTCACTGCAGTCTTTTGTTTCAGAAGGGTGAACAATGAGTCATTACCGTTTTTTTTTTTAATCCTTACATATTTTAATACTGTAATACTTGTTGTTTTTTTATGCTGGGTCCACACATTTCGGAGGCATTACATGCACCTGGATTATGGCCGAAAACTATTTCTATGGTTATCATTTGGATTTTTTTTTGAGGACAACATGACCATGGAGCAAAGACTGAAGTCCTAAAGGCATTCCAAAATTCTCCTGTCCGCTTTGCTCTACAGTGTTTGGCTCCACATCCGGCATAACACAGACACTGTGCATCCTGAACATGGGAGCCTAGTCTAAGGGCAGTTGCAGACAGATGAAATTAGCAGCCTGATAAACATTTTAAAGGAAATCTACCACCAGGATGAAGGATTGTAAACCAATCACACTGATCATGGTGTGTGCCCCCTCTGGTAGGGTGTGCTCTTGTTTTCTAAATAAAAAGGCTTTAAAAATTAATATTAACACCTCCATTAACACCTATGGAGCCTACAGCCTCTCAGGCTCATTTGCAAAATTTTAAAACCAGGACATAAGAAGCTAAAAGAAGAGCAGAGGGGCACACACCAGTATGTCAGTGTGCTTGGTTTACAATCCTTCATCCTGGTGGTAGATGTCCTTTAGACGCGTGTGTCAAACGCCATGGGCCCAAATCGGTCCTTTCTCCCTTTTCCTGCTCCTATGCTGCTCTAGGCAGGAGGAGAAAATAGGGTCTAGGATACTCCAATACTTCCCTTTCCCTATGCGCCCTCCCCTCTCCATAGAGAATAATGGCGCACGGCCGTCCAGCACGCTCTATCTTTTTTGCGGCCATGGCACAGAGCCCTGGAAGAACCATAGACAACTATGGGGGACGTATATGCAGCCATGAATTTGAGGCCGTATATATGTCCCTCAAAATTTTGTGTGCATGTGCCCTAATGCTGTATAAATGTAAGATGCATTTATTTAGTAATAAAATTACATTAACCCTTTTAAGGCAACCACAAAGCTGATGTGGCCCCCCGGTGAAAAGGAGTTTGACACCCCTGCTTTAAGGGGTTATACCAACATATGAGGGTACATAATAAGGTGCTTGGTGCGGTTCCCACTACCACGACCCCCACCTTTCATGAGGATGGGTCCCCCAGCAAACCAGAGAAAAGGAGTCTTGTTTTTGTTCTTACTAAGGGTGATGCCATACGTGGCTTTTTGAACACGGCAAAAACGCAATGCATCGTGTGAACGTGTTCTCAGTATTAGGATCTTTAGATTTTTCATACTTCCTCCTAGACCGCCCCCTATGTGCTAGCGTCGCGTTATGAACGGACGCCTAGCGGAAGGTGTGACCGCGACCTATAGGTTGCTGGTGTGTATTCATCCTGCTTTGAAGTTTGTGTATGTATTATTATTGGAGCCTGTTGAATACATTATCATGTGTATAACATTGGATGATGTACTGGAGAACCTCACCTCAGTATACCCACAACACCTACTTTTCACATTTGATAAAATGTGCAGTTTTTGTAAAATTGTAAAATTTTGTTTATTTGTGTCTTGTTCATATAGTTCTCAGATCATGCAGGTGGAGGCGCTGTCTGTCATCCTCCTCCTCTGCTTTCTCTCAGGCCATTGGCAGGATGGGGTCGCATCTCCAGTCCAAATTCTCTGCTGTTGTCTCGTGCACGTACATAGAACGTCGTTGCTGCAGAGCAGGAAGCAGGGACCATCGGGGAGGACCAGAGCTGATGTGCTGGATTTGAGAAAGCAAAGTAAATCATTTTTCACAAAATCTTATCCACATAATTTAAGAATTGTAATTTTATTACAAACTGCTACTTACCCTCATCTGGAGGCGCAGTTATGCAATGTGATGATTTCTCAGGGAGCGCGGTATTTCTGGGTTCCCAAGGTGGAGCTGGAGGATAAGATAGAACGATGGGTGTTATATCCAGCAGCAGGAGCTACGGCCATCACTGAGGACACTGCCTCATATTCAGTCACATAGTATCACCTGTAACTGGACTTCTCCTCTTATCTATGATTTTTCACAATTGAAAATTCTGGAGCTGGTTCTGATCCATACAGGATCCCGCTGCTGACTGTCCCACTGGGTTATCAGGCCATAAGCGGATGATGGGAATCCTCCTCCTCCCCTATGTATAGAAAAAGACAGAAGTGGATGGAAAAATCAAAGGAGACAATGAACTGGTTGAGGTAATAGATCATAGATGATCACAGCTACATTCAGGTCACACATGTTATGCCAAGTGTTGGTAGTGACGGCTCCCCTATGGATGACCCATTGGAGGTGTAAGGATACATCCGCATGGGAGGGAAATGCTGCAGATATTCCGCTGTGGAATTGTAGAAGGGAAATCTGCAGCATTTGCCATAAAAGCAAAATGGATAAGACTTTAGAAGATTCCATCCACAGATACATCGGATCAGATCTGTAGAAGGTCAGGTGATGTTGTGGATTTTAATTGGTCAAATTCACAGTAAGTCCAGACTTACCCCCAGCACACGGCCACTGTCCTTTACTGACTTTGTCTTCTTTGATGTCTTTCTCATGTGATGGGACAGGAGCCTCCTTGTCTTCAGGGCTTTCAGAGCTGCAGGAGGTTGATGAGGAGGTCAGGGAGGACAATTTTTCGATTTAGTAGTTGGTTTTCACATTGACATTGATCTTCAATCTGGTATATCACGTCCATCGCTAGAGGTAGATCTAGGAATGATGTTTTCTCCACCCTCTGGAGGCTGAGATCTCATAACTTTGTGGCACAAATTCTTGGATTTCTGAGACTCAAAGATGTCAAGGGGTCTTTTGATAGGTGAGGGTGGGGCACCATGGAAGGTGTTTGTAGGTGTTTGTAGGGGAGGGGAAATAAAAGGGCATTTCTTTGGGGGAGGGGGGTCAAGGATTTGTGGTGGAGGGGAATAAAGGAGGGTTTTTTTGAAGGAAGGTGGGGTCAGGTGTTTGTAGGGGTGGACAGTAGGAGCTGACACGCAGCAGGCAATGGACTGGTCTGGCACTGCCTCAGCGACACTGTCCTGATCCACCTCCATGGCGAAGTGGGCATAACAATTGAATAAAAAACATTAGTAGAAGCCAAAATGACCTGTGGCTTGTTATATAACTAAAAAAAAGAAAAGTCATAATTTCCGCACTGTTCAGGGCAGGCAGCAATAATGGAGTTTGAGTAAGCAGGCAGGTATTGGTTCAGGCTGCAAACAAGATCGTCAAAAAAACTGTCTGTAATCAGGACTGGCGGCCAACTTGCATAAATGGGAAACAGTCCAGGATCGGGGCAGGCAGCCATAATGCATAAGCGGGAAAACAGTCCAGGGTCGGGGCAGGCAGCCATCATGCATAAGCGAGAAACAGTCCGGGGTCAGGGCAGGCAGCCAACTTGCATAAGCGGGGAAGCAGTCCGGAGTCGGGGCAGGCAGCCAAGATGCATAAGCGAGAAACAGTCTGGGGTCAGGGCAGGCGGCATTCCAAAAAAACATAATCAATTTAACAAGCCAAGGTCAATACCAGAATATCAGTCAGAATGGCAGCTGGGCACATGATGTTACTGAAGATGACTCAACCACTAGATGTTTTTGGTAGGGCAGAAAGGATTGTCCCTTACGGAACTCTCTCTGTTGGAAGATGAGAGGATTTGTACCTCACAGACTTGCCTTCATCCCTTAGTTTCCCACAGTATATACATCGGACAGAGACGGGTCCTGCAGTTGCTCGACTGTGAGTTGTTATGGCATAGGGAGCACTGCGGATGCGAGATGTCACTGCTGCCGACCTACTGCGACGGTCTTTCCGATCTCTGAGATTGTATGTGTGAGATGGTCTCCTGGGATGTGGGACAAGGCTCTGCTCCTCACCTGATGTTATGGTGGGCTCCGGTACCTGAGGATCCTTCCGCTCCTGTAAATCCATGCAGGTTTTAGGTGCAGGTGGAAGCGGTGGTCGTTTCTTCAGTTGGAGGTATCGGCCAGGCTCCTGTCTAGGTGCTACAAACAGGTTTTTGATATATGGCACGATACTGCCCAATGCTGCGGTAAGTTGTCCAAAAATGCCAGACTGCCTTTGGTGCTGTTCAGGCTTTCGGCTGTATGGAAGGCCCCCGGGACGATGGAGGTGTCTCCGGGGTTGGATCTTGCCTCCAGCAGCAGCCATTTGGCCGCCACCTCCTCAACACACAAAGATGGACTGTGTGCGAGTGATCCTAAAAAAAACTCAAAAACTGTAAAAAAAAAAACTGTAAAAAAATAAATAGCAAAAGTAAAAGCCCAGTCGGACAAACGCTTATTCAGCAAGAAAGTGCTCAGCGCCTCCAATCTCCCTGATACCTGCCTCGCACTGACCGTCCTAGCCGAGGATTCCAGGATTGGAGGCAACGGGTCTATGATGGCATAAACCGCACATAGCAACCGGGTTCTACAGCAATATAAACATTGGTGGTTCCCATGACAACAGGGCTGGTAATAGTTATGGTCATGGCGGCCAATCAGAGCTCATCTTTCATTTTCCCACTGCTGCTTATAAAATATTGGCTGATCTCTGATTGGTTTTCATGGGCAATCTTCCCTATTTTTTATGTAGATGAGGGGAGAGCATGCTGGGATCTGTAGTGAGAATCAACATCGCCTCTGATAACTGTCACTTTTAAATAAAATCTGATAGATTTGTTTTATTAAGGGGGGGTCAATACACAACACAGGTAAGCTTAGGGGTTAAATGCAGGGTGTGGTGTAGGGCAGGGGGAGTACTTCAGTTTTTTACCTCATGTACGACAGCTAGTAAGCAATAACTATTAAGATAAAATTAAACTTCATAAAATATATATATATATATATATATATATATATATATATATATTGTCAGGATCAGTGGATCCTCTGGACCACCGCGGGAGATGGAACTAGCCGACACCTGGGACAGGAATCCAAGTGGCACCTGGTCTTCACCAGAGCCCGCCGCAAAGCGGGTTGGACTTGCTGCGGCAGGATACCACCAGGTCGTTCCCAGGCGTGACCAGCCCGCGGTGGCAGCCGAAGTCGAGGTACCTTAGCAGAAGACAGTCTCGTAGTCAGGTCCAGGCTCGGGGTCAGGGCAGGCGGCAGAGATGCGAGGTCAAGTCCAGATCCGGGGTCAGCAACGGCAGGTGGGAACGGGAACACAGGCACACGGAACACAGCAACACAGAGGAACTCGGGTAACACGGCTACACAGGACTCGGGAGCGGAGACACACAGGAACGCAGGAATACACAGGAACGCAGGAATACACAGGAACCCGCCCTGCCATTGACATATCACCTCCTTAGGCTGTGAGGCCACAAAGATCCGGCAGGGAACACAGGAAGAGGCAGGATTCTAAAGGTGAGGGTT
Source organism: Engystomops pustulosus (assembly GCA_019512145.1). Lineage (NCBI taxonomy): Eukaryota > Metazoa > Chordata > Amphibia > Anura > Leptodactylidae > Engystomops > Engystomops pustulosus. The sequence goes on from CM033649.1 coordinate 68,539,194, forward strand.
CAGCTAGGAGCGCGCTAGGAGTGGGGACCGCGCAGGCAGGCGGGGGAAGAGTCGCGAGTCTCACTTACGTAGAAAGGGAAGGCGGGGAAGAGGAGGAGAGGGGAGATACGTTCTTCTTCTTTTCCTTTATTTCTCCACCTCCTACTGGTAAGTGAGACCGGGCAGCAAGGAGGCACACAGGAGGAGCACGGATGCGCCCGCGATCCGAGACAGGGATCGCAGGAGCACCCGTGACATATATAAATATATATATATATATACATATATATATAGGATATTGGGGCACATTTATTTACCTGTCCGGACACGTTCCCTGAAAGTGCATTGCCCGACGATATACATACACTCTGCTGCGATTCACTAAGATAGTGCGCCCGATTTCTTGCATGTGTCGCTTCCCCGCTCAGGTCCACCGGAGTTCACCTTCTTCCTCCTGGTGCATGTAAGTGCATTGTCTTGCAACACAAATTTAAAGTTAAATCCTGCAGTCTGAATCAGTTGGATCGTCCGACGGCATGACCCCCGATTTCTGTCGAATGGAAGTCAGTGCAGCTGCGCCAAAATCCGATCCCTTTGGGGCACAATCCCCAGTTAAATACCTGTCAAAGCAGCGCAAATCCCGAAAACGTCAGAAAAACCAACAAAAGCGCAGCTGCGGACCCTTAGTAAATAAGCCCCATTATGTGGTTTATGAGGATATCAGGAATATCCCTCCTACTTGCAGGACCCTCTGCATTAGTAGAGAGATTTGGCTGTTCAGGATGTCAGTCCTATAGAGACAAATATACTTTATTCTATTCCTCTCTTCTATGGAAGACCATTTTACCCATAAAAAATTCTTGGCTGATGTAGGATCAGTAAGGGAGCGGAGGCTCGGCCAACATCTGGAGACCAAAGGACAAGTGCTGTGGTCTCCTCACAGTCTAGCAATGACAGCACTGAGCACTGCATAGTGTCTGTACGTGGTATTAGAGCTCAACTCCAGTTACTCAAATTGTATGTAACATCACATCGTCTTGTGAAGTGACAGTGGCACGAGCCTGAGCTCTTGGCTTCTGACATGTGATCAGTGGTTTGGACTCCAGCAGATCTGAGGAGAATATAAATGGTGAATAAAATATGCAGCAAAGATGAAAGACTAGCACTTTTCTCATTAGAAAAAGATGATAATATTGTTATCAAACAATCTGACAAGGGCGGCAACATTGTAATTATGCAAGCCACGGACTATTCTAGGATGTGTATTGACCTTTTGAAGGATAGAGAGGGGTATGCCATTTTAGCTGAAAACCCCACAGTAAAATATCTTAAAGAACTAGGGACGATCCTTTCGGCAGCCCTTACTCAGGGTCTCATCGGGTTTTCAGTATTTTATTGCAATCCATCTTTTTATTCCATCTATCTGCTCAAATAACGGAAGGTCTAACGGAACATGTAAAAATGGATACACCATTGCACGTCAACTGAACTCATTAACCCCTTAGCGATCCGTGGTGGATATATCCAGCACAGAGCGCATTGACTTAGCGCGTCCGTGGCATCTAACATGCCTCTGCGGGGTCTTTCTCCCACGATCGCGCCCCCCGCTGCTATGGAAGTGCTGGGGTCCGATTTGGTCCCCAGCACTGCCTGCGGGCACTGCCAGTAAGGTGGCGTCTGTGACGTCATCTTACTGGCACAGTGCCAGCCTAAGCAAATGCATAGGCTGACACTGCTAATACCCTGCAATGGTATTGCATTTTCAAACGCAATGAAAATTCAACCAAAGCGCAACGCGTCCTCAGGGTGTGGTCACACGTTGCATTTAAGGGGCGCGTTCACACGTTGCGTTTTGACCTGCGTTTTCATTGCGTTTGAAACGCATATACAACAGCTGAGGAGAGGTAATTTGACTAATTATATCACTGTTAACATTTCCGTTTACAAAACGCATCGTAAACGCGATGTTAACGCATGCGTTAACATTGCGTTAACAAACGTAAATGGTAATGTAATTAGGCAAATTACCTCTCATCAGCTGTTCTAATGCGTTTCAAACGCAATGAAAACGCGACCAAAACGCAACGTGTGAACGCGCCCTAACACATGCGTTTAAAAAAACGCATTGCAACAACTGAAGAGTGATTTGCCTAATTAAACAGCTGTTAACATGTGTGTTTACAAACGTTTTGTTAACGCAAACGTTTACAGCTGTTTAATTAGGCAAATCTCTCTTCAGCTGTTGCAATGTGTTTTTAAACGCATGCGGAAAGGGTGATGGCACACGGTCAGTTTTTCAGATGCAGTTTTTGAAGCCAAAAGCAGGTGTGGATCATAATAGGTGAGACCAATAACTGAAAGGTGCTGCTCCTCCTCCTACTTTTACTCCATTCCTGGTTTGGGCATCAAAAACTGCATCTGATAAACTGCACATGTGACATTACCCTAAACGCATCATGTGAACGCGCCCTCAGAGAGGTGGCCATTTTCGTTTGTGATAGGACACCACGCTCCAGTCACTCCCCCCTCAGGTGAGTTGTATCCCAGTAATCAGGCACTGTGCTGGGTAGTTAGACCAGTATATAACACAGTGCAGACAGCTCAGCCTGGAGTGTGCACTTTGTCTGTTTTGAGGGAAATATGGCACTTTTTAACATGATTGGTGAGTATGGTCTAAAATAATAGTGTTTTCTGATCCTATCACTGCAGGGGATCCAGGTAAACTATTCCTGATGCATAGTGGTACATAAAGTGAAATCTGTTTTCCTTTCATGATGTTAAAGTAATAGGATTAAACAATCTATTGTGTGTTCATTGTGTCTGAACAGATATGGGGGGGATTTATCATATGCTGGTGCTTCATGTGTGTGATAAATCCTGCTCTTCCCTGGATATAACAGGAGGCTCTGGCAGGTGGCTTTGCTTGTGGACCCTGCCTGGCGTAGAATTGTGCTACAACCTGCACTTAAATGGGCACAAGCTAAAGCTAGTGTCTCCTCGCTGTGTAGGTGGTGTAAGGGGGGGGGGAATCTGGCCAGGAATTGTTTATTTCAAGGCTTCTATGCTAAAAAAAAGCCACTGTAGTCAAAAATATTTGTATCATAGCCTTGGGTGAGATCTGAGGACAATAAAACTCGCCTTCCTGCACTCCTGCTATATTCACTGCTTCATATGTCTAGTGTTTTCCTTATTTTGACTGTTTTGTCGCACTTGGCTTAAATGCAATATTTCTATGTTCTTTTTGACTAATGTTTTTTTTAAACCTTGTTATAACCCGAAGAGGCTCAAGTAGGGTTTTATTTTGCATTTTGTTTCCCTTGGACAATTGATACATTCCCCTTGCACCTGGATCAGCTCACTAGCGTGGAGGTTAAGACCTCTGGGACCTTCACTAATCTGGAGAATGGAGGACTGAAAGTTGCTATAAATATTCTTGGAGATTAAAACCCCCCTGAGTGTCAGTGACCGCGCTCTGTTCAACTTTCCTCAAGTGGTTGGTGGACTCCAGTTTTCACATAACTGAACGTACTGCAGAACATATTCCGCTACATTCACACGGCTGTGTGGTCTCCCAGACCGGATCCTGGGTGGACAAGTGGGAGGGGTGAGCGCCCCTCACCCCTCCCCTATCCATTGAGACATGTGGCCGTCTCTGCTGCAATGTGGGGAAGCCCTGTGTTCACCACTCCATAAACAGGCGTCATTGACTTCAATGGGGGCTGTGATCTGTCTGAAAATCCCAATGTAGTCAAAAATATTTGTATCATAGCCTTGGGTGAGATCTGAGGACAATAAAACTCGCCTTCCTGCACTTCTGCTATATTCACGGCTTCATATGTCTAGTGTTTTCCTTATTTTGACTGTTTTGTCTCACTTGGCTTAAACGCAATATATTTATGTTCTTTTTGACTGTTTTTTCAAACCTTGTTATAACCCGAAGAGGCTCAAGTAGGGTTTTATTTTACATTTTGTTTCCCTTGGACAATTGATACATTCCCCTTGCACCTGGATCAGCTCACTAGCGTGGAGGTTAAGACCTCTGGGACCTTCACTAATCTGGAGAATGGAGGACTGAAAGTCGCTATAAATATTCTTGGAGATTAAAACCCCCTTGAGTGTCAGTGACCGCGCTCTGTTCAACTTTCAAGTGGTTGGTGGACTCCAGTTTTCACAACTGAACGTACTGCAGAACATATTCCACTACATTCACACGGCTGTGTGGTCTCCCAGACCGGATCCTGGGTGGACAAGTGGGAGGGGTGAGCGCTCCTCACCCCTCCCCTATCCATTGAGACATGTGGCCGTCTCTGCTGCAATGTGGGGAAGCCCTGTGTTCACCACTCCATAAACGGGCGTCATTGACTTCAATGGGGGCTGTGATCTGTCTGAAAATCCCAAATCAACCCATATGACACCTTTGTGTGCACAACTTAAAAAAAGGGGGGGGGGGGGGGGAAGATGTATGCTCGAATGGTTGTGAGTTCATTGAGACATATCAGACTCTCAAGAACCTACGTCATGCCTCCTCTCTTGTAGAGGAGGCGTTTGCGCTGTGAAGCCAAGAGCCATGCTGGATGTCGTGCAAATTTTTTTTTTTTGGGCCAATTACAAAATGTACATGCCTGTAAGTGATGGTCTCCCACTGCCCCCAGGTCTATACTACAGATGCCTGATGAAAATATATATATATATTTTTTTTTTAACCCCACCTGTTAGTGGTGGAGGGTATATAAAGAGTGTGGGTTGTTTTTTTTTTTTTTTTTTTTTTTTTTTCTCCCCTCTCTCCTCAATGGAAGGCATCATGGTACCAGCCGTGTGTGTGTCTATAGAAGTAAATCTGTAGACAAATGGCAACTTTATCTTCCCCTTGGATCAACACCCTTCTTCCACATACAAAGAATCTTTGAAAAAGAAACTTTAAGCTGAAGGGAAGAAAAACTAGTTGGACAAGTTGTATGATATCATTGCCAAGCCCTGGCGGTAAATAACGCTTTCCTTCAAGTATAAACTTTTCTATTCTGTATTGGTTCCCATGTAGTGAACCTGTTTAAACAGGCAGTCCCTACATTAAGACTTCTGATCATGAACAGCAATATACAGATACGGCCTGCTTGGGGAAGGTAATGATTTCTGCTGTTTGTGCTACAATAATAGACTGTCCATGGCATACTCCGCTAAGGGTACCCCATTACCCCTAGGAACTCCAGCCATATTGCAAACTGGAACATGCAAAAGCCCTTGTCAATGTTTGCAAACCATGAATGATTGAAAAATGGGATACCTCCATGCAAAGATGCCCCCTTTCCCCATGAATTTCGGGTCTATGATTTTTTTTTTTTTTTTTTTTTTTTTTCCCCAGAAGGTACCTAAGGTTCATGGTCTATGTTCTTAGTATCTGCATACGCTTGGGTCAGGAAACATTGAGTAATGTGCGCATCAAGCACATGCTTTCTTAGAATATTACTTTTAAGACATTTTGGGAATTTATTCAGAATGGAGTCTCAACAACCCGCCACTCCATATCTACTGAGGGGCTTCAGCCTGACAGATTTCTGCTATAGTCGCTTTTCTAAGTGGAGGGTGTGGGATGAAGAAAGAAGGCATAATACATTTTGCTAACTTGCTGTAGAAAAAAGTGGAATGGAATTAAGGGTAAATGTTTCTTTTATCTTTTTTTTTCTCTCCTAGACATGTTATTCTTGACGGATTTAATGCTGTTCCAAGTCTTGATGTAAGTTCAGCTTTTTTTTATACCCTATTTACTTGTGTGTTTTTAAGCTTTTGAGAAATATTGTCTAAACAGCGGTTTGTTTTTGGGGTTCTTCTACCTAGTGTCTATGGACATGTGCATAATGGACAAGGTAACCCCTTTTTATATTATGTAGCATTCATTGACTAGTATGAGCTTGTGGGGGCAAAGGAAATATCTTTTAAGCTTTTTGCCTCCATGCAAAGATGCCCCCTTTCCCCATGAATTTCGGGTCTATGAAGTGCCAGTTTGCACAGAATCCATATATGGCCAAACTAGGATAAAATGCACAATCTGGATTTTGTGGTGGTAAAGGGTTTGCCACTAATCCTTCAATGTAACAGAGTAAGTATAAGGATTTAGGGTCGCCTTTAGTCCTCTGTCTGGGGCTTGCTGCCAGGAGCCATGTGACACCCCCTCCGGGCAGCAGGACTCTGGACTTGCCTCCAACAAAAAGGAGGGGGCCTGCAGACAGTAATGACTGCACAGCACCTTTATTGACCGGTAGCTAGCACTACACAGGAAGACAGGAGTCCTGCTGCCTTGGGTTCATATGACCCACAGCTTCTGATGGCAAACCCCAAACTTTAAAAGGGTAAGAATATGTGTGACCATATCAAGGTCCTGCACTGAACCTGTTAGTTTGGGATTAGTGGCCACCCCCTTTTTTTTTTTTTTCCAAGTTTTGTATCCAAACTATCCTTTTCCTGTTTCCCTGATATAATTTATACATTTTTCTTATATAGGCTCTATATTTCATGCATCAGAGGGGAAAACCGATGACGGGTCAGTTTCTTTCACCCCGAAGGATTCCCATACAAGACGAGCTCAGAAAGGGAAGCTGAACAAATCTGACATTGGAACCCCTACCAACTTCAAGTAAGTCTTATTTACATCTCCAGATGTCACTTCCATTAGAATATTACTTTTAAGACATTTGGGAATTTATTCAGAATGGAGTCTCAACAACCCGCTACTCCATATCTACTGAGGGGCTTCAGCCTGACAGATTTCTGCTATAGTCGCTTTTCTAAGTGGAGGGTGTGGGATGAAGAAAGAAGGCATAATACATTTTACCAACTTGCTGTAGAAAAAAGTGGAATGGAATTAAGGGTAAATGTTTCTTTTATCATTTTTTTTTTTCTCTCCTAGACATGTTACTCATGTGGGATTTAATGCTGTTCCAAGTCTTGATGTAAGTTCAGCTTTTTTTATACCCTATTTACTTGTGTTTTTAAGCTTTTGAGAAATATTGTCTAAACAGCGGTTTGTTTTTGGGGTTCGTCTACCTAGTGTCTATGGACATGAGCATAATGGGCAAGGTAACCCCTTTTTATATTATGTAGCATTCATTGGCTAGTATGAGCTTGTGGGGGCAAAGGAAATATCTTTTAAGCTTTTTGATTTTTGCCAATGGGCCCCCTTCAAGAACATGGATTTTTTTTGGTATGGGTGCAGTCATTGATCAGTTTAAACTCTGCCTAGCCATAACCAATGCTTGGCTAGATAGAGTAATGTAGTAACTTATGCAGCATAGAGAACAATACAGTGCATGACAAAATGTAGGTCCTAAACTTTGCTGCATAGACCACACATTTGTCTTCCGCTTTCCAGGCTAGGTTAGAAAACGACTTGCAGAAGCTCTTCAACATGGCAGGTGTCAAAGAGGAGCATCTTCAAGACCAGGAGGTGTCACGTAGAATATTTTCTGTGCTAGAAAAGTCAGGTGGCATGGAAGCTGTGAGGAAACAGACTCGGAGGATGAGTAAGTACAAATAAAATTATTGTGAAAACCATCAAATTTTTGAGATGATTGAGGACACTGAAGATGCATTACTTGGGTTTTTTCTTGTTTTTAGCCTCTGTAGAAAGGCCAAATGCTCGTTCTAGACTCCGTTCTTTGTCTGCTTCAAACTTGGCTCCATCAAAACGACATAGCTGTGTTCAGCCGGATTCACCCCATGCTGCAAAAATGTTGGCACGTGGTTCTCCTTTATGTTATCTTCCATCTCTGAGCAAAGAGCCACAACCCATGGAAGTTCCTCCACGTTTCAGCCACATCCCAACAATGAGGCCTATTCCACAAATAACGCCATATGATGAGATGTCTCAAAATGTTTCTCCAGCAGCTAATCTTTCTGTGCATAATCATTCAAAGACAGGACATCTAAGTGCACAGCATCTTTCTACTAAAAATTCCATGAAATCACCAGCTCTCCCTGTTCTTCCAGATGCAAAAGAAACTCCTTCAGAAATGGGTAGTCTTCCATCTATTCTCGACCATCCTTGCACTAACACTGCATTTAATTTGATCTCTCTACCTCAATCAACCTCAGTTGTTGACAATCCGGAAATAACGCATTCCAAACCTGCTCACTTACCTTCATCTATCCCCTGCAACGAGCCACTTATAAAATATGGGGATGTTCCATCACCTACAGACATTCCACTAGTTGCTAAATGTAATTCTGACAATATTACCCCATGTCATCCCAAAGAATGTCTAAAGCCAGAGCCTGTGTTTGCTGCTATCCCACAACCTCCACCACCACCTCCACTTCTAAAGCATTGTCTTGAAAAGCCACTGGCTAATGAATCCAAGCTCTTAATTTCCCAAGACCAGAAAACTGGTAACCCTACATCCAAAATTCAAGGCACAGTGGCTTCCAACAAGGAACCTGAGCAGCAGGCAAATCCCGCTATGTTCTTGGACCAGATAAAGCAGGGTGTCCAGTTGAAATCTGTAAGTGTTCTGTTATGGTAAATTATCAAGGCTTTTGTTCAATCCTTTAATATGCATAGATTATCACAATTTCTGGATACTTTAGGTGGCCACCACTTCAAAGGTTGAAATTACTGAATGTTCTAACCTGGTCTCTGCACTGATGGATGTCATAAAAAGAAGGCACAAGGCTATACACTCCTCGGGTATGTACATGGGAGTCTGTTAATGGTGGTGGGTATATAGGTCAAATATATTTTCATCATGGATGCAGTAGGAATAAATTTGACTTGACAAGTCTTTCTACATAAGGGCAGTTTATGATGACTACAGTTCAGTGCTGTTTACCAGGGAAGAAGGGACTCCTTGTATCATATCTGTTTGGAGTCCCATCTTATGTACTGTGAGTCAATTAAACTGAACTGAGTACAGAGCAGTGTCTGGTCCATTAATGAAATCGCAATAAGCATCTTAGAGGTGATGCAAGTAGAGTAGTCCCTTCTTCACTCACTAATAATTACAGCAGGGAAGAAGGGACATTTTATTATATATCACTGATCCCAGAGTCCTATCTGCAGTACTATGGTTGGTCCATGTCAGGATGCTGCATTGTTTAGGATCTGTAACTGCTCGAAGTAGAATTTTTATAAAGTCTAAGCCTTGCCTTTTTCTCTGCAAAAGCACACATTAAGGAAGTAACATTTCTAGCACCTTAGGAGCAGGAAGCACCTGGATACATGGACACCACAGAAGGGTAAATCTGCAGGAGGAAGTGAGGGAGCAGGTTTATTAACGAGGTGGTGCTGGGGGCATTAATAGAAGTTGTCTCTTTATTTTCTTTGTCATTGCAGATGAAGATGAGATGGAAGATGATGACTGGGAAGACTAACTTTTATTGGTTGCACTGTTCTTAAAGTTTTAATGTGTTGAGCACTGAAAAGTTTATTTTTTATATTTGTATGTTTAAAAAAAAAAAAAGAAATAAAAAATGGTAGAATCATGATGACCTAATGCTTTCCGTAATTTTTAGAATTTTAATGGTGAAGCCAGAGCGCAGAGGGCTTCTCTAAGACACCCATAGCCTTTGTGGCTCATTGAAATAATTATAAAAGTTGAATGAGGCCATGCATAACAAATATATTACTATAGTCCATGTTGCCTGGATCTGAGTAGTGGTGTGTCTGGTTTATTATGCTTGATTTTGATGGAAGATGTCTTACAGGAAATCTGCTGTTACATCAGTGCCTGTGTTTTAAAAAAAACAAAACAAAACACTATAATCACACGAATGCTTCATTTACGGCATTGCAGGAATTTAAGGAAAATCCCACAAATCTCTAGTCGTATGTTGAATGGTAAGTTTAATTTAGTGTTGCCAAAATCGCTATCTAAAGGGAACCTGTCATCAGGAGCCCTTTTGCTGGCTCCCCCATAGATTGCCAAAGTGTCTAGCCTATAGGAATGGGAGCACACATGGTAATGGCTTTTATTAGTAAGATGTCGTGTACAGGATTTCAGTTTCTGAAAATCGCTTCAGTTTAACTTTATTTCCTTTCACACTGAAATATTACAATATTACAAAGTCATTTGTGGTTATAGAGTATAAATCTGCCTTTAATGGGGGTGCATGAAAGTAGGGTGCTTAGGGCAGAGTGAACTTAACAATACAGGAGTTATCGGTTTGTTGGTGCTTTTCTCTGCAGGTAGGTATCCTATAGTTACACAGCAACCCCTACACCAGTGATGGCGAACCTATTGCATGGGTGCCAGAGGTGGCACTTTCGGAGCTCTTTCTGTGGGCACCCAGGTCTTCACCCCAATTTAAAGTTTGCCAGATAGGACTCAAGGCTTTCCCCTGTGATCCAATACAGCCCAGGATGTGCCATGCTCAGTGCTATTTTAAAGCAACATCCTTGGGTGCCAGGACTACAGGAGGAGCAAGAAGGTGTGGATAGAGATGGATTATCGTTGGAGCTCCTGCTCTGGGTTACCTGATCCTTCCTCTTCAGGGGACACTGGCGGGAAGCTACGATCCAAATTTCTCCATCTTTCAATTGTATTGGTGAACTCAGGACGCCAATTCAATTAAAACCTGTGATACAGCAGGTTCCAATAAGTTACTGCTTAAATTTTGTCATGTTGGCACTTCAAGACATATAAGTGGGTTTTGGTTGTAGCTTGGGCACTCCGTCTCCAAAAGGTTTGCCATCACTGCCCAACACCCTAACACTGTTCTGTTATTGTGTCTCCACATGTCTTATTGTGCTGTGGCCATAGGCAAGGGAGTGTTATACACTAAATATACTTCAACAGACCCTGACTTCAGAATGGACAAAATGCCATGCAGTTTGCTAATCTGATCCTGGTAGCCAATTTAATGTCTGGGAACCATGTGTGGTTTTTTTTTTTAATCACTTAAGTCTTGGAAAAAGATGCAGACTTATTTTCCAGAAATCTGTTCAATTTAGTGTTTGAAAAAGGGACTGGAAGTCTAAAGAGTGCGTTCACTTGTATGTTTTGCACAGAATGTTCATGGTTAAAAAAAACGGCAACATGGAGTTGAATGCGGAGTAGAGGGGGGGCGGGAGTGTTAGAATTAGATGACTATATTGTGTATACCACTTTTAGTGGAGAAAAATGGATGGGATAATGTAGATCTGACCATTTGGGGGTCATGTTAAAGGCCAACAAACCTACATCCACAGGATAAGGACAACTGATCGATGAGGGTTCTATGGCTCATTGTGCCTTATTGGCAGGCATAACTTTAATTTGTACACAATTTTAAGGCTTCACACATGGTCAGGTTTGTTTAGCCATGAGTTGGTTGCACAAATAGACCTTTAGGCCCAAAAAATGGTGTTCAAAATGCCACATGTGCCGTAGGCCTCATTGATCATGGGCGAGGTGCAGTGAGCAGGTCCTATTCCTTCCACGATTTGTGCCAGGCTGTAAACTTTCACCTCTTTGCAACAGTTTTATGCACACATGGGTGTGCAATTAGCCTAAGATTTAGATGCATTACCGCCGATTTGGGGATTCTAGCATGTACACATGCAGGTTTTAAACTGGGTAACCATTTTGAGGGTTACTGCATTGCAAAACCTAATTTAACCCCCGTTTATGAATGTGGTTTTACATTTCTGATGTTAGGGTGGGCCAAATACATTAAAGCCCTGCCTAAATTTTCCATTGTTAAAATCAGTTGCCAAAAGTAGTGAATGCTCCACAACCTGCTGTTTACTACATACAACAGTGAACTCTAGTGGCACTGCCCCAAAATGCAGTACACTCTTCTAATCATCCAAAAGTACACTGAAAAGTAGTGGTCAGAGGCTTTTGGATTTTATAAATGCTAGGCATCTTATCTAGATGAGTGGCTCTTATTTTTATTTTTTTATTTTTTTTACTCAATTTCTCAGTGTCAGTAAAGAGTGTTAACATGTTCAGTTTTTCAGGTGTGTGGCTTTTTTTTTTTTTTTTTTTCCCCGTAAAATACCTGCCCCTTTGTTAAAAAGACCCTTTTTGGCTTGTATCCCACCAGCATTAGTTTTATCAGTCCTAGGAACAGAAAAAAATCAATGTATACAGCTCCCAGTAATCACATTAACTATATACAGCCCCCTATAACAACTATAAGCAGACTCCTATTATTGCTATATACAACCCACCCATAATAAATATATACACAACCCCTTTAATAAATATATACAGTCGTAGATAAAATTGTACTCCCTTTGCATAGTCCCCCCAGGCTGGTAGAGTAGTTCTCCCTGGGGCAACCCTTTGGGGTCTGGAGTATGAGTCCCTGTGTGGTGGATAGGGCCCTGTAATGGTGAGAGCAGGGACCAGACGGAGGCAGACGTTGAACAAAAGTAACTTACAGTTCTTTATTGGAACCGACAGGAACAGTAGGTAACAAGCCTTGACGAAAGGTAGAATGCTGGAGATGCAGTTGGAGAGGGAGCCACAGGAGTAGATCACCAGCCTGGATGCAAGGGCAGGCTGGGAGGTAGCTGTGTCCTAGTAGGATGCTTCAGCTTTTCCTGGGTTGCTTCAGCTATCACCCTTAAAGGTAGGATGATACCCCTTTCTCTCACTAACTAACTCTTCAGAGCTGCTCAGGCAGGGAGCAGAGCTCTCCTGCTCCGTTCTGGTGTGCTGACCCTTCACTCTAGACTAAGTCTGGCTGAGCTGTTCAGCCTCCCTGGTCTGACTGAACTCTAGAACTTTCCTGACCAGGGGTTTTATTACTCCTCCAATTGCATCCCAGCTTACAGATACTATACATGAACTGATGTGATTGGTTAACACATATTACATCACATTCAACAATTAACTCCTGCCTTACCAGGCAGACTCTACCCCTGCAGTGTTCCCCTGTGTTATGTAGTGACCTGCTGTGGGGTTGATCAGACCCTACACAAGCTGCAAACTACATGGTGGGGCGTATTCACAACAACCCCTCTGCCTTGCAGCAGCAGGGGTGTTGCACATACAATGGATTATCTTTTGTTACAGGTTTGTAAAACCTGACAGTGGTTTTGCTGAAAGTGTGACAAAAACTACCACAAGGAAGAGGAAAGAAAAATGTTTCAAATATTTCTTAAAACTTCTTCAAAAACTCTTCATGAAAAATGTTTTTATTTTGTGTCTAACATGGGAATACAGACCTACATGCATGTGTTTCTATAGCAACAGGAAAAAATTCATAAACTACAGAAAGTCATTAGAGAAGCTAAAAGAAAGAAATACTAATTATCATAAAATACTTGTGATGAACCCTACCGCTCAGGTCTAGTCATGTGGTACACTTCCACTAGGGAGCCACCCAATTTATAACATAAATCCCGTCCAACTATCCAAGATGGCAGATTTATGCAATAGTGATCATAATATCATTGATTTTGTATTATGCTTTACTAAGAGCGTTAGGGAAGGGGCAACCAACACTCTAAACTTCAGGAGGGCAAATTTTCAGCAACTAAGGGAAGACCTTAAAGGCATAGACTGGGATAATGTTCTCAAAGACAAAAGCACCCCCCCAAAAAATGGGACTTTTTCTCATATATTCTGAAAAAGTCTTGTGAGAAACACATACCTTATGGAAAAAAGCATAAAAGGAACAAGAAAAAGCCTATGTGGCTAACTAGTCTTGTAATGAAAGCAATAAGCGAGAAAGATAAGGCGTTTAAGGTGCTAAAACGTGAAGGTAGCCATGAGGCATTACAGGATTATAGAGAAAAAAATAAATCCTGTAAAAAGCAGATAAAGGCCGCAAAAATAGAGACTGAGAGAAATATTGCCAGGGAGAGCAAAAATAATCCCAAATTATTTTTCAAGTATATAAATGATAAGAAACTAAAAACAGAGAGTGTGGGTCCCCTTAGAAATAATATGGGGGTCATGCTGGAAGGAGATGAGGAAAGGGCCAATCTACTGAATGTCGCCTTCTCAACTGTCTTTACCCAGGAAAATCCCCTGGTGGAAGACACAATGAGGAATAATGTAAATTCTTTTTGGAAGGTCAACAGTTTAACCCAGGAAGAGGTACGGTGCCGCCTCGCAACCACTAAGATAGATAAATCACCGGATCCAGATGGCATACACCCCCGGCTTCTGCATGAACTATGTACCGTGATAGACAGACCGTTATTTTTAATATTTGAAGATTCACTGAGGACTGGTTATGTTCCACAGGACTGGCGCATAGCAAATGTGGTACCAATATACAAAAAAGGATCAAAAAGCGATCCTGGAAACTACAGACCCGTGAGTCTAACTTCTGTGGTGGGGAAAATATTTGAGGGGTTTGTTAGAGATGCTGTCCTCGAGTATCTCATTGTGCACAACCTTATAACCCAGCATCAGCATGGGTTTATAAGAGATCGGTCCTGTCAGACTAATCTGATGCTGTGGATGTTGTATATCTGGACTTTTCAAAGGCATTTGACACCGTGCCACATAAAAGGCTGGTATATAAAATGAGACTGCTGGGAATAGGGGAAAATCTGTGTATTTGGGTAAGTAATTGGCTTAGTGATAGAAAACAGAGGGTCCCCCCCCCCCCCCCCCCCCTCTTCCAGCCGTCCTCATCTTCCCTTTCGGTGTCGGATGTAAACAAAGCTGGGGGTGCCCTGCTACAGGTGGCGCTGTGACTGTTGCGGCACCGTGATGTTACACTCCGCCATTTTTGTTTACATGCCATCGTCTATGGCAGAGCAGGGAACTTATTGTACCCTCGCTGTGCCATAAACAAAAGGCAGGCACATTGGGGAGATTCAGCCCAGAGTCAAATACACTGTTGGTGATTCGAGCTGTCACGCGACCGCCCGAATCGCCCACATTTGGTGGGGGCCCTATGATCTGGCCCTGAAAACAATATACCCAGGGTCAACATCTGCAAAGAGTTTGTATGTTCTCTCCATCATGGGTTTCCTCCCACACTCCAAAGCATACTGGTAGGTTGATTAGATTGTGAGCCCCATTGGGGACCGGGACTGATTTGTAAAAGCTCTGTTCAGCGCTGTGTAATCTGTGTGTGCTATATAAATAAAGGAATTATTAATTATACATGCCCACCCCCAACTGTGATGTCACTGAGGGGGGGGGGGAACTCCTGCCTTACCATTCAGACTCTACCGCTGCAGTGTTCCCCTGTGTTATATAGTGACCTGCTGTGGGGTTGATCAGACCCTACACAGGCTGCAAACTACATGGTGGGGCGCATTGGCAACAACCCTTCTGCCTTGCATCGGCAGGGGTGTTGCACATACAGTGGATTATCTTTTGTTACAGGTTTGTAAAACCTGCCAGTGGTTTTGCTGAAAGTGTGACAAAAACTACCACAAGGAAGAGGAAAGAAAAATGTTTCAAATATTTCTTAAAACTTCTTCAAAAACTCTTCATGAAAAATGTTTTTATTATTTTGTGTCTAACGTGGGAATACAGACCTACATGCATGTGTTTCTATAGCAACAGGAAAAATTCATAAACTACAGAAAAAGTCATTAGAGAAGCTAACAGAAACAAATACTAATTATCATAAAATACTTGTGATGAACCCTACCGCTCAGGTCTAGTCATGTGGTACACTTCCACTAGGGAGCCACCCAATTTATAACATAAATCCCGTCCAACTATCCAAGATGGCAGATTTATGCAATAGTGATATAATAATATCATTGATTTTGTATTATGCTTTACTAAGAGCGTTAGGGAAGGGGAAACCAACACTCTAAAAGCCCCCCCCCCCCAAAAAAAATGGGACTTTTTCCTCATATATTCTGAAATTGGATTAGTTTGTGGGCCTATGGGGACCGGGACCTGATTGTAAAAGCCTCTGTTCGCGCGATGTGTATTGTGTGGGTGCCTATATAAATAAAGAAGATATAATGAACATGCCCACCCCCAAATGTGATCACTATGAGGGAGGGGGGGGGGAATCCGTGCCTACCATTCCGACTCTACCGCATGCAGTGTTCCCTGTGTGTTATAGTGACATGCATGTGGGGCTTGACATCAGACACCCTACACAGGCTGCAAAAACTACATTGGTTGGGGGCGCATTGGCAACACATCTGCCTGCATCGGGGGTGTTTTGCAAACAGTGGATTATCTTTGTTACAGGTTGTTAGAAACACTGCCAGTGGTTGTGTTGAAAGTGATGACAAAAACTACCACAGAAAGGAAAGAAAAGGAAGAGAAAAAAGGAAAGAAAAAATGTTTTCAATAATATTTTAATAAACTTCTTCAAAAACTTTCATGAAAAATGTTTTTCAGTATTTGATGTCACGTGGGGAATTACAGGACACATGCAATCGTGTGTCCTATACGGCAAACGGAAAATTCATATAAACTACAGAAAAAGTCATTAGAGGAGATAACAAACCGAAACTAAATTAGGACTACAGACAATTATATATAAAAATACTTGTGATGAACACTACCGCTCGGTCTAGTCATGGTGTACAACTTCCCACTAGGGAGCCACCCAAATTTATAACATAAATCCCGTCCAACTATCCAACGATCGGCCAGATTTATGCTTCCAAAAATAGTGATATAATATAATCATTGATTTTGATTATCGGCTTTACTAAGGCGTTGAGGGAAGGGGAAAACCAACACTCTAAAAGCCCCACCCCCCCCCAAAAAACATGGGACTTTTTGCCTCATCATATTCTGAAAAACAGCTTCCTGTGGAGACCCCAAAACATACCTCTACGCCGAAAATGCATAAGCGGCAACAGCCAGCTCCAATGTGGGCTCACTGTCTTTAGGAACGCCCTAAGCGCAGACCAGCATGGCATTTGCAGGTGCTAACCCGTGACGGGTAGCGTCTGAGTGATGCAGGTTTAACAGGCTATTAGAGAACCAAATAAACTCCTGTCCAAAGCAGGATACAAGCGTCCCCCGCACCATGAGAGACTGCAGAGACATTTAATTGCCAGGAGAGCGGCAATATCATCAATCCCCATAATTATTTTCAAGTCTAAATGATCCAGCAACCTACAAACAGAGCAGGGTGCGGTTCCCTTAGCATCACTTGGGGGGTCCTGAATGGACGTAGATGAGAAGGGCCCCATCTCACTGATGTCACTTCTCCCAACTCTTTACCTCCCCGGACATCCTGGGTGGCGCACACATGAGGCAATAATGTTCAAATTCTTTTGGAATTCAACAGTTTATCCAAGGCAAGGAGGGTACGGCCGCCACCTCACCAACCACCTAGATCAGAAATCACCGGGGTCAAGATGGCTACACCCCGGGTCTGATGCGAACTAGTTCCGTGAACGGACGACGTATTTCATATTTGCAGATTCATGAGTGATGGTTTATGTTCACACAGGACTGGCCTCGCCAGATAGTCACAGTCCGGTCCAATACTCAAAAAGGTCCTCGTGATCCTGGGCAACTACAGACCGTGCCTGAGTCTGACTTCTGTGGTGGGGCGGGAATATCTTGAGCGGGGTTGTTAGCAGCATGATCCTGGGCATTTCACTGTGCAAACTCATAAACCCAGCTCTGCATGGGTTTATGATAGAGCATCGGTTCAGTGTCAGACTAATCTATGGTTTCTCACAGCGAGGGAGCCGGATGGACAGTTTCAAAGACGGCATTGGGGAATGCTTGGATGTTGCTCATCTGAAAACTTTTCAAGGCATTTACCCGTGTTGCTCACATAAACAGGTTGTTAGTAAAATGAGACTGCTGGGGAATAGGGGAAATCGGTTGTGTATTGGGTAAGTAAGGCTTAGTGATAGAAACCGAGGGGGGTCATTAATGGCACATTCTCAGATTGGGTTGACGTTACCGTGGAGTGCACAGGGGTCAGTATTGGGGCCAACTTCTTTAATATTTTTATAATGACCTTGTAGTGGGTTTACACAGTCAAGTTTCAATATTTGCAGATGATACTAAGCTGTTTAAGTAAAAATACTGAGGTCGATAGTTTAGCATCACAGAGGGATTTATGGAAGCTTGAGGAGTGGGCAGAGACATGGTTGATGAGGGGTTAATGTAGATAAATTGTAAAGTATGCACTTGGGCCATGGAAAATAAATAAAAAGTATTAATTATGTTCTAAACAGTCAATTACTTGGTTTAAAAACTGGAGCGGCTGAAAAGGACTTGGGGGTATTGGTGGAGGTAAACTAATTTTAGTGACCAGAGCCAGGTGGCTGCTGCTAAAACAAATAAAATGATGGGATGCTGTATCAAGAGAGGAATAGATTCTCATGTAAAGACATAGTTTTGCCCTTATACAAATCCCGGGAGACCACACATGGAATATTGTGTTCCAGTTTTGGGCACCAGTGTATAAAAAGAATATAGTAGACCTGGAACAGGTGCAGAGGACAGCAACCAGGATTATTAGGGGAATGGGGGGGATAGAATACACTGACAGATTACAGGAATTTGGGATTATTCAGTTTAGAAAAAAGGCGAGGGAAGACCTTATTACAGGACAGTACAAGGATCTTTTATACCTAGGCCTGACCAGGACAAGGGGGACCTATACGCCTAGAGGAGAGGCGATTTTACACTAAATAGACAAAGGTTCTTTACGGAAGAGTAGTGAGACTATGGAACTCTCTGCCGCAGGAGGTTGTTATGGCGGGACTCTATGTACTGTTCAAGAGAGGCCTGGATGCCTTCTGGAGAAGAAAAAAATATCCACGGGTTATGGGGATAATAAAACATTTATTTAATTCTTAAAGGTTGGACTTGATGGACTGTGGTCTGTTCCAGCCTTATATACTATGATACGATAATCCCTTGCGTAAAATGAGGGACCTTGCTGGGGAGGGAATAGGGGAAAATCTGGTATCTGTGTATTTGGGTAAGTAATTGGCTTAGTGATAGAAAACAGAGGGTTGTCATTAATGGCACATTCTCAGATTGGGTTGACGTTACCAGTGGAGTGCCACAGGGGTCAGTATTGGGGCCACTTCTTTTTAATATTTTTTATTAATGACCTTGTAGTGGGTTTACACAGTCAAGTTTCAATATTTGCAGATGATACTAAGCTGTTTAAAGTAATAAATACTGAGGTCGATAGTTTAGCATCACAGAGGGATTTATGGAAGCTTGAGGAGTGGGCAGAGACATGGTTGATGAGGTTTAATGTAGATAAATGTAAAGTTATGCACTTGGGCCATGGAAATAAAAAGTATAATTATGTTCTAAACAGTCAATTACTTGGTAAAACTGGAGCTGAAAAGGACTTGGGGGTATTGGTGGAGGGTAAACTTAATTTTAGTGACCAGAGCCAGGTGGCTGCTGCTAAAACAAATAAAATGATGGGATGTATCAAGAGAGGAATAGATTCTCATGATAAAGACATAGTTTTGCCCTTATACAAATCCCTGGTCAGACCACACATGGAATATTGTGTACAGTTTTGGGCACCAGTGTATAAAAAGAATATAGTAGACCTGGCACAGGTGCAGAGGACAGCAACCAGGATTATTAGGGGAATGGGGGGATTAGAATACACTGACAGATTACAGAATTTGGGATTATTCAGTTTAGAAAAAAGACGAGGGAAGACCTTATTACAAGGACAGTACAAGGATCTTTTTATACCTAGGCCTGTGACCAGGACAAGGGGGCATCCTCTACGCCTAGAGGAGAGGCGATTTTACCATCAACATAGACAAAGGTTCTTTACTGTAAGAGTAGTGAGACTATGGAACTCTCTGCCGCAGGAGGTTGTTATGGCGGACTCTATGTACATGTTCAAGAGAGGCCTGGATGCCTTTCTGGAGAGAAAAAATATCACGGGTTATGGGGATAAAACATTTATTTAATTCTTAAAGGTTGGACTTGATGGACTTGCGTCTTTTTCCAGCCTTATATACTATGATACTATGATACTCCCTTGCGTTATCACAACTGCACAAACTTTACTGCCACCACTCACAATTTGCTTTTGTATATAAAAGCAACCAAAAACGTACATGCATGAATTTTGGCCATATGTCCTAAATAAAAACCCGTTTTGCATACTAGTGTGCTCGGATTACATTTTTTATTTACAGAGCTGTTAAGTGTGAACCAATACAATTCATATATCTTGATATGCTTAGAAATATTATACAAAGTTTCCTTATTTGGGGGCTCTTTTGTACCCCACTTCTGTACTATACATACAATAGCGATGTTCATACACTATATAAAAAGATACATATAGGCTCACATTTATCAAAACTAGTGCAAACTGTACTATGTGTGGTTTTCCTGTGCAGTGTGCAAGCTGCACCAGATTAATTAGAACTGGCACATGGTCTTCATTAATATGGCCATCCCTGCACTTTTTGACATTTATATGTTTAGGAAAATGAAAAAAATAAACATTTATACTCACCTAGATGTGAGCCTAATGAGGCACATTGGACTCACATCTTCAAATCTCATGCCTGCTCCTCCTCATCAGATGCGAGATGTTAACCCTGGACAGTATCCAGACTTCACTGCAAAGGTGCCATAGCTAAAGCACTTAAGCATTGAAACTGCGGCTTCACTTACCGGAACGAGGAGACGAGGTGAATATACACTCACCGGCCACTTTATTAGGTACACCATGCTAGTAACGGGTTGGACCCCCTTTTGCCCTGTGTATTTGGGTAAGTAATTGGCTTAGTGATAGAAAACAGAGGGTCGTCATTAATGGCACATTCTCAGATTGGGTTGACGTTACTAGTGGAGTGCCACATGGGTCAGTATTGGGGCCACTTCTTTTTAATATTTTTATTAATGACCTTGTAGTGGGTTTACACAGTCAAGTTTCAATATTTGCAGATGATACTAAACTGTGTAAAGTAATAAATACTGAGGTCGATAGTTTAGCATCACAGAGGGATTTGTGGAAGCTTGAGGAGTGGGCAGAGAAATGGTTGATGAGGTTTAATGTAGATAAATGTAAAGTTATGCACTTGGGCCATGGAAATAAAAAGTATAATTATGTTCTAAACAGTCAATTACTTGGTAAAACTGGAGCTGAAAAGGACTTGGGGGGTATTGGTGGATGGTAAACTTAATTTTAGTGACCAGAGCCAGGTGGCTACTGCTAAAACAAATAAAATTATGGGATACTCACCTAGATGTGAGCCTGATGAGGCACATTGGACTCACATCTTCAAATCTCATGCCTGCTCCTCCTCATCAGATGCGGGATGTTAACCCTGGACAGTATCCAGACTTCACTGCAAAGATGCCATAGCTAACGCACTTAAGCATTGAAACTGCGGCTTCACTTACCGTAACGAGGAGACAAGGTGAATATAAATTTTTCTTAATTTATCTGAATGCTCAATGAAGTTTGGGGCACTAAACCACTAGTCTACAAGAAAGTGTCAGTGGTTTACTGTCCCAAGTCACCTTGACAGGTTCCCTTTAAGTATATATGTTTGTACAGATGAGCAAGGCATCTTCAGGCTTCTGGAAATTACACCCAAGGATGAACCAGAGTTGTACAAGTCTCTTCCTAATATCTTGGCTGATTTCTTTAGGCATTCCCATAATGTAACACAACGAAGCAGTGTTTAAAGTATCATGACAACTTTCCACAGATTTATAGTCCTGGAACTTTAAATACTGTTTGGTTTGATCTATGTGGGGAACATGTAAAGGATAAAATTATGATTGAAAAGGTGATTAATTTTATCATATGTAGGGATCAGCGGACCCACTGAAGTTCATTCCTGGATCCCCATACCATAAACTGGCCTAGGACCACACCCCCAGAAGGGGTGTAACGATTGCGGTAGCAGGATGAACGGAGCAGTGGAGGCGAGTAGTGAGGAGTTTTTTTTCAGTGCAGGGCATCATATAGAAAGGTTGGGGAAGCAGTGAAGCTGACTGCTGGGTATTTTACAGAGGAAGGGGGGGGGGTAACTGGTTGCTGGGCATTTTATAGAGGGGGGCTGGCTGCTGTGCATTTTATAGAGGGGGGGCTGGACATTATATGGAAAGCTGGAGGTTGGCTGCTGGACACTTTATAAATTAAGAAGGGGTTACTGGACTTTGAATTAACTAATAAAAGTGGGGCTGCTGACTACATGTGGATTGGTGAGGAGGTGCTACTTTGCTACTTTAATGACGGGTACAGTGTTACATATGACTGCTTTGCTAGATATTATATGACCGTGGTGGGTTTACACAGGCAAGTGTCAATATTTGCAGATGATACTAAGCTGCTTGTTGTTTTAGCTGTTTTTAAAGTAATAAATACGAGGTCGATTTAGTTAGCATCCACAGAGGGTTTATGGAAGCTTGAAGGAGTGGGGGACAGGTTGATGAGTTTTTAATGTGATAAAATGTAATAAAAGTTATGCACTTGGGCCATCATGGAAATAAAAAAGACAATTATGTTATAAAACAGTCAATTACTTTGGTTATTTATTAAAAAAACTGGAGCTGAAAAGACTTCTTGGGGGTGGGGGTATTGGGGGAAGGGTAGTTTTATTTAACTTAATTTTAGTGACCAGAGCCAGGGGTGGCCTGCTCTAAAACAAATATAAAAAGGATGGGATGTTGATTTTTGTATCAAAGAGAGAGGAATAGATTATCCTGATAAAGACATAGTTTTGCCCTTATATAAATCCCCGGTCAGACCCACATTGAATATTGAATATGTGTAAGTTTTGGGACCAGTGTATAAAAAGAATGTATAGCTAGACTGGCACAGGTGCAGAGGACACAAGCAACCAGGGATTATTAGGGGAATGGAGGGGATTGGGGTATGATACGGGGACATTGGGGGGGATGGGGGATTAGAAGACATGACAGTTACAGAATTTGGGATTTATTCAGTTAGAAAAAAGACGAGGGAAGACCTTATTACAAGGACAGTACCAAGGATCTTTTTATACAGGCCTGTGACCAGGAAAGGGGGATCCTCTCACCTAGAGGAGAGGCGATTTTACCATCAAACATAGACAAAGGTTCTTTACGTAAGAGTAGTGAGACTATGGAACCTCTGCCGCAGGAGGGTTGTATGCGGACTCTATGTCCATGTTCAAGAGAGGCCTCTGGATTGCCTTTCTGGAGAGAGAAAAAACACTATCACGGGTTATGGGGGATGATTAAAACATTATTTAATTCTAAAGTTGGACTTGATGGACTTGCGTCTGTTTCCAGCCTTAATACTATGATACTATGCTACTCCCTGGCGGTTTAAAATGAGACTGCTGGAATAGGGGAACATCTTGTGTATTGGGGTAAGCTAATGCTTAGTGATAGAAACCAGAGGTAGGGTGTCCTTAATGGCACATTCTAGATTGGGTGACGTACAGTGGAGTCCAGGGGGTCAGTATTGGGGCCACTTCTTAATCTTTTTATTATGACCTTTGTAGTGGGTTTGACAAACAGTCAGTTTCAATATTTGCAGATGATACTAAGCTGTTTTAAAGTATAAACTAATGAGTCGATAAGTTTAGGCATCACAGAGGGATTATGAGCTTGAGGAGTGGGCAGAGACATGGTTGATGGGTTTAATGTAGATAAATGTAAAGTTATGAACTGGCCATGGAAATAAAAAGTATAATGATGTTCTAAACAGTCAAACTTGGTAAAAACTGGAGCAGCTGAAAAGACTGGGGGGTAGTGGGGGAGGTAAACTTAATTTTAGTACCAGAGCCAGGTGGCTGCTGCTAATATCTAAAACAAATATAAAAGATGGACATGTATCAAAGAGGAAATAGATTCTCATGATAAAGACATGTTTTGCCCTTCTTAGACAAATCCCTGGTAGACCACACATGGAATTATTGTGCTACAGTTTTGGGCAACAGTGGATAAAAAGAATTAGTAGACATGGAACAGTTGCAGAGGACAGCAACCAGGATTATTAGGGATGGGGGGTTAGAATACACTGACAATATTACAGAATTTGGGATTATTCGTTTAGAAAAAAAGCGAGGGAAGACATTTTACCAGGACAGTACAAGGATCTTTTTATACCTAGGAAGGTGACCGGAAAAGGGGGATTACTTACGCCTAGATGAGAGGCGATTTTTTACCACTCAAATGACAAAGGTTCTTTACTGTAAGAGTAGTGGGACTATGGAACTCTCGTGCCGCGGAGGTTGTTAGCGGCGGGAACTCTTGTACTGTCAAGAGCAGGCTGGATTGCCTTCTGGAGAGAAAAAATATCACGCGGTTATGGGGATAAATAAAACATTTATTTAATTCTTTAAGGTTGGACTTGATGACTGGCGTCTTTCCCGCCTTCTATACTATGATACTATGATATCCCTTGCGGTTATCACAACTGCACAAACTTACTGCCACACTCACAATTTGATTTTGTATATAAAAGCAACCAAAAAGTTTACATTCATGAATTTTGGCCATATTGTCCTAAATAAAAAACCCGGTTTGCATACTAGGGCTCGGATACATTTTTTATTTACGAGCTGTTAAGTGTGAAAACAATACATTCCAATATATGATATGCTTAGAATATTAATACAAGTTCCTTATTTGGGGGCTCTTTTGCTCCCCACGTCTGTACTATACATACAATAGCGATGTGAAATATTAAAAAGATTACCTATAGGCTAACATTTATCAAAACTAGTGCAAAACTGGACTATGTGTGGTTTTCGGTGCAGTTGGCAAGGCGCACCAGATTAATTACGAACTGGCACATGGTCTTCATTAAATGGCCATCCCTGCACTGTTGACATTTATCTGTTTTAGGAAAATGACAAAAAAAAAATATAAACATTATACTCACCTTAAGATGTGAGCCTAATGAGGCACATGGACTCACATCTTCAAATCTCATCCTGCGCCTCCTCATAAGATGCGAGATGTACCTGGGACGTATCCAGACTTCATGCAAAGGTTGCCCATAGCTTAAAGCACTTAAGCATTGAAACTGCCGGCTTCACTTACCGGAAGAGGAGGAGAGAAGGTGAATAACACTCACCGGCCACTTATTAAGGTACAATGATAGTAACGGTTTTGTGGACCCCCTTTTTGCCTTCAAACTGCCTCAATTCTCGTGGCCATAGATTCAAAACAAGGTGAGGAAGCACTACAGAGATTTTGGTCCTATTGACATGATGGCCCTCACACAAGTTGTGCAGATTTTCGGCTGCACATCCATGAGCGAATCTCCCGTTCCACCACATCCCCAAGATTCTCTATTGGATTGAGCTATGTGGGACTGTGAGGCCATTTGAGTACAGTGAACTCATGGTCATGTTCAAGAAACGTCTGAGATATTCAGCTTTATGACAGTGGGCGCATTATCCTGCTGAACAGTAAGCCATCAGATGTGTTTGGACATTGTCGGTCTAAAGGGAGGGACATGGTCAGCAACAAATCTCAGGTATGCTGTGGCATTGCAAACAACGATGCTCAATTGGTACCAAGTGGGCCCAAAGAGTGCCAAGAAAATTCCCCACACAGCCATGATACCACCACCACCAGCCTGACCGTTTATACAGAGGAGGGATTTGGAATCATGTTTCATGTTTGTTGTACCCCCAAATTCTGGCACCCTACGCATCCGAATGGTCGCACAAGAAATCGAAGACTCATCAGACCAGGCAACGTTTTCCAATCTTCTACGTTTCCAATTTCAATTAGCTTGTGCAAATGGAGCCTCAGGTTTCCTCGTTCTTAGCTGAAAGGAGTGGCACCCGGTGTGGTGCTTCTGCTGCCGTGTAGCCATCCTGGCCTCAAAGTTCCGACGTACTAGTCGTTCAGGAGATGCTCTTCTGCTACCTTGGTTGTAAACGGCCTCCTGAGCGATTTGAGTCACCTGTGCCTTTCTTCAGCTCGACCAGTCGGCCCATGTTCTCGCTGACCCCTGTGCATCAACAATTCATTTCCGTCCCACAGAACTCGCTCTTCACGCTGTTTTTTCTTTTTCGACTCATTATCTGTGTAAACCCTAGAGATGGCTTGTGGCTGAAAATGCAAAGTAGATCAGCAGTTTTCAATACTGCAGACCACCCTTCTGGCACAACACCAGGGGCCACGTTCAAAGGCATCAAATCACCTTTCTTTCCCCATACTGATGCTCGGTTTTGAATGCAGGAGGATTGGTCTTGACCATTCTACATGCCTAAATGACTGAGTTGCCGACACAGTGATTGCGATTAGAAATACGGATTGAACGAGCAGTTGGGACAGTGTTTACCTAATCAAGTGGCAGGTGCGTTGAGTTAGTAAATTTTCTTCATTATCTGAATGCTCAATGAAGTGTTGGGTGCACTAAACCATGGTCACAAGAAATGTCATGTGGTTAGCTGTCCCAAGTCACCTGACAGGTTCCCTTTAATCATATATGTTTGTACAGATGAGCAAGGCATCTTCAGGCTTCGGGAAATGTACACCCAAGGATGAACCAGAGTTTGTACCAGTCTCTTCCTATAACTTGGTGATTTCTTTAGGCATTCCCATGATGTCACCAATGAAGCAGTTGTTTAAAGATTCATGCAACTTTCCACAATTTATCGAGTCCTGGCACTTTAAATACGGTTTGGTTTTGATCTATGTGGGGAACAGTGTATAAAGGATAAATTATATTGAAAAGTGATTAATTTTATCTATATAGGGCTCAGCGGCCCATTGAAGTTCATCCTGGATTCCCATACCATAAAACTGGCCTAGGACAACAGGGGGGGGGGGGTGAGGTGGGTGAGGGCGTGGGACCGATGGTCTGAGGCATGGTGCCGCAAATGTTGGTAAGGGGGTAGGTAGAGGTATGGACGGAGGGAGTGAGACGTAGCAGTGGTGAGGTGGAGTTAGGTGAGGAGTTTTTTCAGTGCAGGACATCATATAGAAAGTTGGCGGAGCGGGAAGCTGACTGTGGGTATTGTACAGAGAGGGGGGTGGGGGGGTAACTGGCCTAGTGCTGGGCATTTTATAGAGTAGGGGAACTGGTTTTGTTGGCTTTATAGAGGGGGGGGGCTGGCATTTTTGGCCCTCGGGCATTTTAGTAGAGGGAATTGGGCTGCTGCTGGGTCATTTATAGGAGGGGAACTGGCTTCTGGGGCATTCATTTTTCAGAGGTAAGGAGGGGGGTAATGGTTGGCTGGGCATTTAAGGAGGTGGCGGGTAAGTTTGCTGGGGCATTTATAGAGGGGGGCCTGCTGCGGTACCTTTATAGTAGAGAAGGGACTGGATGGTGGCTGATGGACACTTTATAAATTAAGAAGGGTTACGGACTTTGAATTAACAATAAAAGTGGGGGCTTGCTGACTACATGTGGATTGGTGAGGAGGTGCTACTTTGCTACTTTAATGACGGGTACAGTGTTACATATGACTGCTTTGCTAGATATTATTGCTGGTGCTGTATAAAGATTAACAAGGTAGTGATGGTGTGCACAAATTAATAGGGGGATGTTGTTGATGTAAAAAAACTAGTGGGAGATGTATGTAAATTAGGATGAAGTTTTAATCCAGGTGACATTGTACTGTAACTGTGGTATTTTTAAGGGCACAGTTTTGAGATATGTTGTACGGAGCTAAACCTGTATAGTGTAATCAGACACTGGGGCAGATTTACTTACCCGGTCCATTCGCGATCCAGCGGCACGTTCTCTGCGGAGGATTCGGGTCCGGCCGGGATTCGCTAAGGCAGTTGCTCCGACGTCCACCAGGTGTCGTGCTGCTCTGAAGACCACTGGAATGCACTGAAGTTCACAGAGCCATCGTGGGTGAAGGTAAGCACATATTTTTTTAAATGCGGCGGTTTTTCCGAATCCTTTTGCTTTTTTTACGGCCACACCCTCTGATTTCCATCGCATGCATGCCGGTGCCGATGCGCCACAAGGGGCAATACAGGGAAAATCGTCACAAAACTGAAAATTTCGGTTAACCCGTCGCAAAAACGCGAATCGGGCCCTTAGTAAATGACCCCCATTTAGTTCACCTGGATGAAGACCAGTAAGTGATGTCTATATCTCTCTTATGAAAACTGGTGTGCAGTACATTTTTTGGCGCTATACAATAATGTGCAATATATTCCCAACTTGTATATTTATGTGGGGTATATTCATTATTTTGATAATCTCAATATTGTACAGGTATTGTAAATAGGTGTGTGGCTATATATGTTTATGTGCACCTATATTTGGGTTTTCCTATATATGGTTCATGTGGGTCTACTGTGTATTTGTATGTGTTTTGTATATATGGTGTATATACATATATTTGGTGTTGTGTTTATATATGTGTGTAATGCATATATAGTTTATGTGTAGGGAGGTGTGTGTAAGTGTGTGTCTATAAGGGTATATATTTTATTCTGAAGTATAATATGAGAGAAAGGTTAAGTAATGTGAGGCCCTGATGAAAAGTTTGCATTGGGGCCCACTGGTGTCTTGTTATGCCACTGGCCCCCTTTTGCCAGCAGCAGTTAAACAGTTAACACCTGCAATCGGGGCCAGTTATGATTGCAGGTGTTAACTGTTTAACTGCTGCTGGCAAAAGTAGCTTGTTATGAAGTAAGGGGTAAGGGCCAGGGGTTCGGGTCCGCTCATCCCTAATCATGTATACACAGGCTTTGGCCATTGATGCTTTTAATGAGAATTATTAGTAGAGTTTATGCATTGCACACATGACTTAACATTGATTTAGTAGATAAATATCAGTGTGAACAGTTGATGGCGTTCGACTGAAGTTGCAAGTATGAATGAGCGCTGCTTTGCTCCGGACTCAATGGGGCACATTTACTTACCGTCCTGCGCGATCCCCAAAAGTGCGTTGTCCGACCGGAATGCACAGCTGCCACGATTCACTAAGATAGTGCGCCCCATATCCTGCATGTGTCGCTTCCCCGCTCAGGTCCGCCGGAGTTCACCATCTTCTTCCCGATGCATGTAAGTGCATTGTCTTGTGACACAAATTGAATGTTAAATCCCGCACTCAGTCCGAATGAGTTGGATCGTCCGACGGCGTGGCCCCCGATTTCTGTTGCATCACATGCAACACAACGCCCTGCTAAATACCTGCCACAGCGTCCGCGAATCCCGAAAATGTCAGGGAGTCCGACGGAAAGGCGATCCGCAGACCCTTAGTAAATAAGCCCCAATGTGCCACATTTATCAGATGCTGAAGGTAAGTGCGGCGGCACATGATGGTGCCCTTGGCAGCCACTTTGACCACCTGATAAATCCGGGTGGGAAACTGCGCTGTACTTCTATTCAGGGTACTTCTATTCCAGCCTTGTGTAGTATTGCACAGTGCACAGGCTCAAGGCAGTAACGCCCCACACTAGCCCATTAAGCCTCCGGCCATGGCATGGAAGTGGTGAAAGGGAAAAAATTGTTGCAATTCCCGGTTGTATGCAGACAGGGGCGGACTGGCTATATGACCTACCTGGAGAAATCGAGGTGGGCTGATTAGTCTGGGGCCAACGTCATAGTTTGTGCGACGCCGGCACACATGGAGCTGTCACCGCTGGCTGGACCGCATCAGTGGAGCTTCGGGGGAGCGTCAGAAAGGTGAGTAGATGGTTTATTAATTTAATATGCGGGGCCAGGGCAGCCATCAGGAAATTCGGGGCCCCATACAGCAAAAGTGTCTGGGCCCCAACACACCCCAAAACCGAACAAGCCTCCTGCCCCCCGCAGTGACCTTTCACAAACAGGGTTTGAGGCCTGTTGCTACGACAAGGCACACTCCCCCCCTAGTGTCTTAGAGTCCGGGCCCCATAGGGCAGTACCAGTTGTACTGCCCTATCGGCGGCCCTGTGCGGGGCTGGCTGCATACAGGAAGGGGGGCGGCTAGCTGTATACTGGAGTGGGTCGGCAGGCTGTATACAGTGAGGGCGGGCGCAGGCTGGCTATTTTCTGGAGAGGGGCTGGCTATATACTGGGGCGACTGGCTGGCCATTCACTACGAGGGGAGGGCTTTCTGGCTATATACTGGGCAGTGTCTGGCCCAGTTTTGCAACTCCACCCACATCACATGGTCACGCCTACTTGTTTTGACCCTGCCAGGGCCACTTTAAATTCCCAGTCCGCCCCAGTATGCAGAGAATTGCACCTTTTTCTGTGCTTGTATGCCAAAAAACTCATGCACACACCTGCTCCCAGTGCTGCAACTTGCTGGAAACGTCATAAAACAGTGACCTCTAGTGGTGAAACACCAAAATGCAGCACAACCCCTCAGCTTTCCAGAGTATACTGAAAAGTAGTCTTTTACGATGGGCAGGAGGATTTAATTCATACTGTTTTTATTTTTGATGTAGGTAAGGCGTAAGTATTTAAGAAAGCAGATATGTCAATTATGCTTTTTAATTACTCAAGTTAATCCCAGGAAACTATGACACAGTTAAGCTAAGCCCTGGTCAGCTGAAAATGCAGCCTCCAGCTAAAAAGTTTTGTTTTATTCCAGCTTGTTGTAGTATTGCACAGTGCACAGGCGCAAGGCAGAGTAACGCCCCACACTAGACCATTAAAATCGGCCCTGGCAGGG
This sequence comes from Engystomops pustulosus, assembly GCA_019512145.1. NCBI lineage: Eukaryota > Metazoa > Chordata > Amphibia > Anura > Leptodactylidae > Engystomops > Engystomops pustulosus. Next base: position 68,569,594 of record CM033649.1, read on the forward strand.
AGTGAAAGTGGTAATGAAAGGGAAAAAAAAATTGTTTTTTGCAATCCGGGTATGCGACAGGGCGGATGGCTATATGGAACTACCTGGAGAAATGAAAATCGGGTGGGCCGATTAGTTCTGGGGCCAAGTCATAGTTTGTGCGACGCGGCACAAATGGAGATGTCACCGCCGGCTGGACCGCATCAAGGGGAGCCTTTTTTTCGGGTGGAGCGTCACAGATCAGAAAGGTGAGTAGATGGTTGATTAATTTAATATGCGGCTGGCTTGCATACAGGAAGGGGGGGCGGCTTTAGCTGGATACTGGAGTGGGTCGGCAGGCAGGCGTATACAGTGAGGGCGGGCGAGGCTGGCAATTTTCTGGAGAGGGGCTGGCTAAATATACTGTGGGCGACTGACTGGCCATTTACTACGAGGGGAGGCTTTCTGGCTATATATGGGCATGTCGGCCAGTTTTGCAACTCCACCCACATCACATGGCCACGGCCTATTTGTTTGACCCTGCCAGGGCCACTTAACCCCTTAACGATCTGACGCAGTGAGCTCTACGGGCAGAGGTATAAGGGGATGATTGAGCGGGCTCACGGCTGAGTCCTCTTCTACAAAGGGGGGGTTTGCATTTGCACAAAACCCCCACCGCTAATAACCGCGGTCGGTGCTTGCACCGATTCGCGGGCTACTTAACCCCTAAACCGCCGCCGCAAAGTCGCCGGCGGGTTAAAAGACGCGGCGCGTGGCGCCGCATCTTTTTTTCTTAGTCGCCACGCCCCCGGAACGTCATCGGGGGGCGGCGATCAGTTGCGGCGGGCGGCGCTCAGTTCCAGGTAGCCTAGTGTCTTCTTTTGACACAGAGGCTATCTGGCAGCTGACATATTCGTACAATGAGCCAGTGGCTCATTGTAATGAAGTGCGGCAAAAATGCCTATCTTGCCAATAAGAAGTATTGCAGTATATGGTAGAGCGATCGGATATTAGGGTAAGTACCCTAGATGGTCTAAAAGTCGTTGAAAAAAAAAAGAAAAAAAAAAAGTTTAAAAAAATAAAAAAACTTAATAAAATATTAATAAAAGTTCAAACACCCCCCTTTCCCTAGAATAGAACGGATATAAAACATAACATTCACAAGTGCCCATACATGACAATATCTCGACAGTGTCATTTTCACCTAATTATGGTTACTTTGACCGTTCACTTCGAGATCACAGCACCCCACCACAACAATTGCCTTTTTCCCCTTCCACGTTTTTCTTCCTATTTCCCCCTCCTTTTTTTTCTCCTTCACGATCTATACAAAATATGAAAATACTCTTTCGGCTTCCACGGATACGGTCGCGCCCTCTTTCCCTCTCTCTCTCCCCCTCTTGCGTTGTTATCATTTCCCATCCGAGGCGGTTTGAACCATTTCATCTTATTACTTGGCCGCTCACCCCCCATACCTGCGTACCATTCCTCATTTTTACCCTCTTTTACATACACACTAATTAAAATTGAACATAAAAACATGATCAAAAGGTCGCACAGAACTCAAAATGGTTCCTAGCCATGAAATACGTCGCCCTCATTTCGCAAAAAATTGACCCCCCCTCACACATCTCCGTGACGCCAAAGTATGAAAAAGTGATTTCGTCAGAAGATGGCAAAAAAATTTTTTTCTTTTTTACACATTCGTTTTTCTAATTTTTGAAAAGTATTTTATTAAAAACACAATTTAAAACTGTATAAAATTTGGTATCACCGGATCGCACCGAACCAACGGAATAAAGTAGGCGTGGTATGTATTTGGAGAGAAGATGACAGTTGTTAAAAAACTGGAGACCCACAAGAAAAGGACGCCGTGCGGTTTTTCATTTTTCCACTTTGGAATTTTTTTCAGAGCTTTGCAAGTACATGGCATGTTAAAATAAATAAACATTACGGAAAGTAAGTAAAAATTTGTTACGCACAAAATAAGCCATCCACACAGGTTGTACACGGAAACAAATGAAAAAAGTTAGGATTTTTGAATTTTGACGTGTGTAGAGAGCGAGAATGAGGCGAAAAAACCCTGCCGTCCTTAAGGGGTTAAATTCCCAGTCCGCCCCGGTGCAGAGAATGCCACTTTTTCTGGGCCTTTGTTATTCCAAAAAACTCATGCCCACCACACCTGCCTCCCAGTGCTGACACTTGCCCGAAAAGTCATTACACAGTGACCCCTAGTGGTGAAACACCAAAAATGCGGCGAAACCTTCCCAGCTTTCAGGAGTATACTAAAAAGTAGTGCTTTAAAAGATGGGCAGGAGGTTTATTTACGGTTTTTCGTTTGATTGTAGATAAGGCATAAATACTTAAGAAAGCAGATTTATGTCAATTATGCTTTTTAATTGCTCAAGTTCTTACCAGGAAACTATGACACAGTTAAGCTAAGCCCTGGTCAGCTGAAAATGCAGCCTCCAGCTAAAAAGTTCCTCAGGTCATTCATAAAAAGGCCCTTAAATAACATTGTGGGTGCAGGCTAGATAGAAATAGATATACCTGCCCTCTGGGAGCGCCATGTACTTCCAGTAGAAGCTCTAACCAGAAGTGCTATTCAGTTGTGAGCACCCATTAGTGAGAACAGGACCCCCTTATCTGGACTTGTTATCCTCTGATAGGAACAAAAGCATCAGCCATTGCAAGCCCCTCTGAGAGGTTAGAATTTGCTTTGGGTTTATTTATTTTAACAGAAGAATATCTACCACCAGAGTTTTGGTTTTATTTATTCAATAGAAAACCCCCTTGAATTGAATTTTTTGGGGTGTAAAAGGCTCCCCACTATTCTCCTTGGAACATTTGCTACAAGCGGGAAAGCAGATTTCAGCTTGAATCACACCAGCATATGTTTGATCAGTCACCTTATTCTGGGATTTCTTAAGTCAAGATGGCGTCCGAAACCAGTGCAATCTCCTTAACACAGTCCAGGAGGCGGAGACTTTAACACTAAATCTAGCTTTCCCCACCTTTCCCGCCTCTTTCTCGCCTCTTTCCCTGTGATTGACATCATTTTTCAGAATTCAGGAGCTCTGGTTAGTGATGTCTCTGGATGCAGGAGGCTATTCTGAGGCAAGGAGAGCTTGACTTCAGAGTTAAACTCTCCACCTCCTTGACTTTTTACAACCAATTTACATCTCACTTCAAAATAGATTTTCCAGATGATACAGCCACACTGGGCCATGAAAGAAACATGATCTAGAAGGTTTTCAGCTGCTTCACAACATTCTAGTAGTGGTTTACTAGACCAATTTCTGATGACAGGTTGCCTTTTAATTACCTTTGCATAATGAAATAGTTTTGGGGGAGAAAAAAAACCCTTTTTCATCGCCACCTTTTTGTGGCTGTGTGAGGGCTTATTTTTTTATGAAAAGACTTGTAGATTTTATTTGTACACACTAGGGTAGTATAAAGTATTTTGATTGCAATTAATATTATTTTTTGTAATGATTAAAAAATGTCAATTTGGGCATAGTTTGTAATTTAAGTTTAAGTTTATCATTTGGTTACCTGGCTTGGTACGTACAAAATGTGCGTAATTTAGCTTTTTATTATTAAAGGGGTGGGCAAATTTGTGTAGTGTCTTATTTTACTTATTTGTTATTACACTTTATTTTTTTTTTCTTTACATTTTACACAAGGGGACACAGGCTTTGATCTCTTATCTAATGCACTGTACTACTTATGCATAGCATAATATGCTATCTAACAGGCATCTATTAAAAATAGATCACTATCCCAGGCAGCCCTGTGGTCCTTCATTGGACCCTGGGCTGCCATGCAACATCACTGCATGGTGTACTGTCCTTGTTCGACCTCAGTGTCTATGGGTTTAAACCTCCCGGAGTCTGAACATTTCTGCTCCCAGATGTTGGTACCAGAGCTGGCCCGGCACCTGCAGGACCCGATGTCCTGCAATCTTTTTGCAATGCTGTAGAAAGGTGTTGAGTCAGAAGAAGTACCCTTAATCGATCAGTAAAATGTTAGTACGGCAGTTATTAAGGGGTTAAGAAAAATTGAAGGCAGAAATGAACATATTAGGGAAGCATTGGGCAAAGCATTGCCATCTCTGAAACTTCCTTTTAGTTCATCTATGTAAACATCCTGAGAGAGATTTCAAAAGTGAATGCAGGCATCTCAGCATATGGATGATCACACAGCTTATGTTGCCACTGGTGTAAAAACCATAAATATTAAAGGGGTTGTCGACATTTAAAAAGCTGTAAAAAAAATAAACTTACCTCCCTCGGCGCCCCCGGTGTCTCGCTGTTGCTGCCACCATCTGTTAACACCGCTCAGCAACAACCAGGGGTATGGCTCTGATGGACCATAGCACAAGACACCGGGAGCGCTGAGGGAGGTAAGTATAGGCTTATTTTTTTTCACATCCCCCCTTGATTTTATCTAACACTCTAAATCCATTTCATATACACACTATCAAGATACAGTGGGGCACATTTACTTACCCATCCCGTTGACGCCGGCGATCCGGAATGTCCGATGAGGATTCAGAGCTGCTGCGATTCACTAAGATTGTGCGTCCAATTGCCCACATGTGTCGCTTCCCCCGCTGAGGTACGCCGGAGTTCACCTTCTTCTTCCCGGTGCATGTAAGTGCTGAACTTGCGACACAATTTGGTTTTTAAATTCCGCGGTTTGTCCTAATTAGTCGGGTTGTCTGACGTCCATGCCCCCCAAGCCTGGCGGCGATGCACCACAATCCAACCGCATGCTCCAAAAACCTTGGAAAAAAAGCGAAATCCGACGGAAATGCATCAGACGGACCTCTTTGGATGCATTCCTGGACTTTCTTAATAGTGTGGATCCATGTATAAAATTTACTATGGTTGTTTCGAACTCTAATTTACAATTCCTTGAAACTAATGTGTATATAGTAGACAATGGTTTGAGAACCAATCTCCATGTAAAGGCAACGGATTGCAATACACTCCTCAGGTATGAAAGTCAACACCCCCGGAGCATGTTACGCTCCTTACCCTATAGCCAGTTATTGAGGGTGAAAAGGATTGTGGACAATAAGAACACACAGCGTACTGAGCTATTTAAAATGGATAGGAAGTTTATTAAAAGAGGGTATCCCAAATCTCTTGTAGGTCATTGAGAGAGTACAAAAACTGGATTGATTGTATTTCTTTACTTTCTAATAAGCAAGTGAGAAATAGAGGCACACGTATACTGATGGTGACTACATACACCCCACATAGTCAACATATTGGGGGTGTATGTATCGCGTTTTTCTGGCGGGTTACCCGAATTTTACCGTTTTGCGCCGATTTTCCCTGAATTGCCCCGGGGTTTTAGCGCACGCGATCGGATTGTGGCGCATCGGCGCTGACATGCACACGATGGAAATCGGGGGGCGTGCCCGTAAGAAAACCCGACGGATTCAGAAAAAACGCCGTAATTTTTGTAAAAAAGTGTCGCTTGACACGCACTTACCTGCACCCAGCATAACTTGGTGAACTCCAGTGAACTCTGACGGACTTCAGCGCAGCAGCGACACCTGGTGGACATCAGGCGCATTACCTTAGTGAATCACCAGAAGACCCGAATCCTCCACAGAGCATTACCTTAGTGAATCACCAGAAGACCCGAATCCTCCACAGAGAATGCGCCGCTGGATGACGAATGGACCGGGTAAGTAAATCTGCCCCATTGCCTCCATTATTCGCAGGAACTGGTGTATTCTAAAAACATTCTATAAGGATGTACAGGACTTCCAATCACCGCCACTTATCTCCTATAGGAGAAACAAAAATCTTAGCGACATGTTGGTTAAAAGTGATGTAGCCACAAAGAAGGATAAAACATTTCAGAAGGGTTGCTTTCCAAGCCACTTTGCTGAAGCTGGCCACACACTTGATGATCTCAGATTCACTATCATAGACAGGATTCCCCAGCTTACACTGGGTGGGAACAGAGAATTATTATTAAAACGGAGAGAGGTTCAATGGATCCATAGATTAGGGTCCCTTAGCCCCCATGGTCTTAATAGGGATCTTCCCATAAATGTGTTTCTATGATTCTACTTGTGACTCCTTAGGCCGAACAGGATTCTGTCCAGCTTTCCTTTTTTCTGTGTACAGTGACTGATGTTTCCTGTATAATATTTCTTTTTATTCTGTCTTTGCTATTTATTTATCGAGTTGGGGATATACAGTATGTAAATTCATGTCTGTTGAGCCTATATTGGTGCCGTCTGCGTTAATATTTATACTCTGCAGCATTTATGGGACATGCTATTGGACCTTGTGGACTTTCCTGGAATACGGTGACGAAGAGATATATTGGAGCTGGTGGATCCATATGAGGGAGCATCGATCCCGGATGGGACTTATAGCAGGCGGATTTCCTCTAGCCGTCCGGCAACATGTTGATTTCCGTACCTTGCGCATTTTGTTTACCTTTAGACCACGTGGCACCTTTCCGTGACGTCCTTCTATGGCACAGTCTGGGTGGTCCAGGTTCTTCACTTGTTCTAGGCTGCGTAGAGTTTCAAGTTTGGAAGTTTCCCGCAAACAAGATGGCTACTATATGCTCTCTATTCTCTCTATTCGCTCTACGCATGCGCGTATTAACTTCCATGTATATTTGGCATTTGCTGCACTTTATTCACATGCTACTGTAAATACATTGTATTTTTATGATATTTTATGTATGTATATGCACAATGTCACTTTTTGTTACACATGTGCAACATCCCCCACCGGAGCCTAGCCTTTTCTCGGGGCCTGGAGTCAGCCGGGGCCCGCAGTACCTGAGTGGCTGGCGGTTGCAGCCTAGGCACGCTAGTGTCACGGCGCTTGGTATGGGGAACCGGAGGGCTGTCCTACAGCCTGGCAGGTCTCCAGCAGGGTGGTGTTGGCAAGAAATGATGAGGGAGAGGCGGCTATAGCGGATCTCCCTGGGGCAACCCTTTGGTGTCTAGAGTATGAGTCTCTGTGTGGTGGACAGGGTGCCCATGATGATGGCAGCTGTAGTAGCAGGGACCAGACGGAGGCAGAGGTTGAACAAAACAACTTACAGTTCTTTATTGGAACCGACAGGAACCGCAGCAACGTGCCTTTAACAGAATAGTGGAGTGCTGAGATGCAAGTTGGAGGAAGCCACAGGAGGTAGATCGCCAGCCTGGATGCAGAGGGCAGGCTGGGAGATAGCTGTGTCCTAATAGGAAGCTTCAGCTTGTCCTGGAGTGCTTCAGGTATCACCCTTGAAGGTAGGATGATACCCCTTTCCTCACTAACTCTAATCTATTAGCTCCACTCTTCAGAGGCAGGGACTAGGCTCTTCCTGCTCTTATCTGGTATGCGGGCTGAATAGAGTCTGGACTGGGGTAACCCAGTCTGCTTCTCTTCTCATCTGAGCTAGGCTAAACTAGTCTCTAGCTGTTCTGATCTTGTGCCCTGCAGACCCAAAGGGTCTGACTGGAACTGGTCTCTTCTCCCTCCTGGGAGAGACTGCTCTCTAGAACATTCCTGGCCAGGGGTTTTGTAACTCCTCTGCTCAGGTGGTGGCTGCTCCTCCAATCACATCTCAGCTTACAGAGGACAGGATGTAACACAAGACATTGGATGATAGATTTATACAAATTTACACAAATTAACTTCTGCCTTGCCAGGCAGGATTCACCACTGCAATGTCCCCTGTGTGATGTGATGACATGCTGTGGGGCTTATTCGCAAGCACTCCTTCGCCATTGCATCGGCGAGGGTGTTGCACATGTGTTGGTGATTATCTCACCACTATTTATATTGGTGGACTGTTACCTCACTATGCTTGAGAATGTCTTGACTGAAAAGACGAAATGTCGCATCACTATGGTGGAATAAATACACTTCTGCTTCATTGCTATTTGATTTTGGATTTAGGGGTCGCTGTGGAACCCTTTCTGAGAAGACCTGCACCTGATTTCTTTATTTGTACACGGCGCTGCTCCATACCTTTCCCCCTGGTTTAAAGTACTGATAATGTACAGTCAAAAATAGAATAAATAATAATTAAATGCAATGCACACTATTTTGGTCTAAAAAAGTTGCTATTCTTACAGTTTTCTAGATCTCTGCTTTCTGTCATTCAATGGAAAGCTTCATTGTTCAACTTCCTGTGGATTGAAAAATGGTCCCTGGTGATGTCCACATGTCCAACACTTTTTATGGCTTCATTTTGGCACACACTTAGAGCAGCAAAAAGCTGGTTTAAGGAGTTCTGTTTCACTTCCATGAATGTGGAGTTAATTCAGACCAAGTTCGATAATGTGCCAGTTCATCAAAATCCTTGCGCCAAAATCTAGCATGCCTGTGTAAATTACTGCACGATTTGTGCGCCAAAAAAACTGACCATGTGCCAAAATGGATAAATGCTCCCTCAGTCTCCTGCGATCCGCCAACCTTCAATAGATGCTTCTTAGTCACTTGCAATCCCTTGTAATATACAAGCAGTCCCTGGGTTACGTACAGGTAACGTAGGTTACGTAGGTTTACATAGGTTTATGCTTAAGTTGAATTTGTATGTAAGTCAGAACTGTATATTTTGTAATTGTAACCCCAGCCAAAATTTTTTTGGTTCAAGGTAAATGTTGGATTCTCATCAGAACCAGGATTAACAATGAAGTTAAATTGCAGATGCCTGTGTTAACTGCAAAAGCTGTTTATTGTAGCCAGGGACTAAAGTACAGTAAATTACCAACATCCAGAGGTCCGTTTGTAAGTAGGGATAGTATGTAATTCGGGTGTTCTTAAGTGGGGGACTGCCTCAGGCAGTCCCCGGGTTACGTACAGGATAGGTTCTGTAGGTTTGTTCTTAAGTTGAATTTATTTGCAAGTCAGAACTGTATACTTTATCATTGTAACCCAGGCCAAATTTTTTTAGGTCTCTGTAACAATTGGATTTAAAAAATGTTGGATTGTCATCAGAACCAGGATTAATAATAAAACTTCATTACAGTCACCTTTATTAACTGCTATAACTGTTTATTGTAGCCTCGGGCTAAAGTACAGTAAATGACCAACATCCAGGGATCCAGTGGTGCGTTTGTAACTAGGGGTCGTCTGTAAATCGGGTGTTCTTAAGTAGGGGACTGCCTGGACTTCACATCTGTAGCTATCACACATCTAATGCCCATTAGAGGAGATGGTAATGAAAGAGGACAGATTTAATTTCCTAAAAGCATCAAACCACATTTGTGTGCAAGATCTTAAGAAGTGACCAAGTTCTTTGTCTGAAGAAATTCCCAATGACGCACACGTGGACAGTAGTTACAGATGGAAGGGCAAACATGGAAGTCACAAACAGCATTGTCATTTGTACTGTATAGCAACACATATCAGTATACAGCATAATATTCTGAAGACGTAGCTTTTTTTTTTTAGATAATAAAATTATACAAGGTTATTTTTGACTATTTATAGTCCAGTCTGTTCTTCCATGATTTCTGGCTCTAGGATAGGGGGCGATAGTGTTCTTCTTATAGACATATTTGCTCCAGTAGTCAGTGACTAGTTGTAACCTGGGGATTTACAATGGCAGAACATAGATCCTGTAACGGCAGTCCCTTATGATTCAACATTATAGAAAGCTCCGCTTTATGGGGCTTATTTACTAAGGGTCCGCAGTCCGCATTTTCGCCGGGCTTCCCGACTTTTTCCATTTTGAGCCACATTTAACAGGGGTTTTTGGTGCATGCGATCCGATTTTGCCGCAATCGCGCCGACTTTCATGCGACACAAATCAGGGGACGTGGCCGTCGGACAACCCGACTGGGATTTAACATTCAAAATTGTGCCGCAAGCCATGCACTTACATCAACGGAAAGAATGTCTAACTGTAGTAGTCATACAGGTGAGTAAAATTTAACTTTTATTAAAGAAATATTTAAAATGACCCCAGTGTGACATACATAACAAATGTATCCAGAATGTGCAAAGTGTTAGATGACATTCTGCAGAGCCAGAAATGAGTTATATATTGCTGCGAATATGTTGAGATACCACAGGCAAATTGTATTTACTCATTACTAGTGTGAGCAAACTTGGTCTGGGTTGAAGCAGCGGCAGTTTGTATTAGGCTGCCATACGATCCCTCCGTGATCTGAGGTTATATTACTTCTAACCCTATTGCCCAATTTTCGGCTCAGAATAGCTAAAGATAACTTATAGGGGCACATTTACTAAGGGTCCACAGCCGCGAATCCGTCGGGTTTATCCCGAATATTTCAGCTTTGCGCTGTATTTCACGGGATTGTGGCGCACGCGATCGATTTTTGGCGCAGTCGCGCCGACTTTCGTGCGACAGAAATCGGGGGGCGTGGCCAACGGACAACCCGAAGGATTCGGAAAAACCGCAGAATTTAAAAAGCCATTTGTGTCGCAAGATCAAGCACTCACATACACCAGAAAAAAGCAGGTGAACTTCGGCGGACCTCGGCGCAGCAGCGACACCTGGTGAATATCGGCGCACGGACCTTAGTGAATCCCGGCAAAACCCGAATCAGCGTCGGAGAACCCGCCGCTGGATCGCGACTGGACCGGGTAAGTAAATGTGCCCCATAGTCTCATAATCCCTATGCTCAGGCTCTACGCGTTTCGCCCAGGAAACGAGGGCTCATCAGGAGACATAGAGCTGGGACGCAAAGCACTGTTGTGTCTAATCTAGCACATACAGACAGAGACAACATAGAACGCCGGCATCCTGATGGTGGGCGCCGGCGTGTATTAGTCGTAGCCACTGGCGCGGCGGATCAGCTGTCCTTATATTCAGCATGGCTCCGCCCCCTGGCCAATGCGGGACAGAACACTGGATGATGCGCAAAGCTGCCCACCTATCAGGGAGAGTTGGGTGCGGGCTAAGACAAGTCGGCCCCACTAATAGGTTGCAAGTAGCGGTGATCGACAGTAGCCCACTATGCAAACCCCACCCCCTCATATATCGGCGGACAGGTAAGTAATTTATCATGGCAGAAAGAAAAAGTGACGGAGCACCCAGGTATGAATGCGGGGTGGGCGTCAAGGAACGGAGAAGGTCACTCCTTTATAATGCTGAGATAGACGAATATTGTGGACATCAACAAAAAGAAGAAGGTGAACTCCGGTGGACCTCAGCGGGGAAGCGAAACATGCAGGAAATTGGACGCACGATCTTAGTTATCGGCAGCTCCGAATCCTCGACGGACAACGCACCTCGGGGATCGCGACGGGGCGAGTAAGTAAATCTGCCCCTATGTGGTCATTGTTCATGTTGGATAATAATGATAAGGCAGCAGATTCAGAATGACTAAGCAAGCTCCGTCTACTATTAGTTGTATCACAATTTGCTGCCTTTCAATGATAGGAGTATTTCAAGACGAAATGAAGCACTACTTTATGTATTATTAAAAGTAGATAAAGAAGTTCCACGTTGGCATCAATCCATAGTTAATGTAGTAAGAGCATTCAGGGTTTATTTCTAGACCGTGCCTCGTATTACATAGTGGGACATCTTCCAGGACTGCCCATACATTTCAATGTAACTTGATATTGACAAGATGTACAAGTGAAAAAAGGAAAGACATGGGACCAAGAATATAGTTAGTAAAACTATATCTTATGGCATTTCCAACTCTCTGACTTTTCATAAAAACAAAAGGGGTCAACTAAAAGTTCAGCAACTTCTGAAATTGAGCACCAGCGTAATATTGTATTTCCCAAAGAGGTGAACATTACCCACACAAAAAATCTTCGCAATGATCCAATACCTTTAAAAACAGCAGCACCAGCACTGATCAAAGCACAGAAGTATGGAAATGAATATGCCCAAAGAATGTTAAGCTTTTCTAGCCTAAATATTTTATCGAACAAAAGGTAAGTGCTGACTATTAACTTCTCATAACCCTGTGCGCGTATTCACACGAGGCTGAATAAACAGCTCGGCGCAGTGTTGTGTTGACATCTTGCACATAATGCTGACTTGGTACCTTCACACAATGTCGAATGCTGACAAATAGTGTCATATTGGACAGATGAAACATCAAAGACGTCAAAGCGGTCTTGCGTGACATAGCTGGACATGTATGGTAGAAACAATGGGGCTTATTTACCAAAGGTTCCACGGATTGCACTTTCATCGGCTTTTAGAAATTTTCGGGATTTGCGTCTCTGTGACAGGTATTTAGAAGGGGATTGTGTCGCACGAGATAGGATTTTGGCGGAATCGCGCTGACTATCATGCGTCAGGAATCGGGGGCGTCGATCTGACGAATTCGGACTGAGCGCAGGATTTTACTTTAAAATTTACATGCACCAGGAAGAAGAAGGTGAACTCCGGTGGACCTGAGCGTGGAAGCGACACATGCAGGATATCCGGTGAATCACGGCAGAAAGCATTATCGTCGGACAACGCACAGTGGGGATCGCGTCAGGACCGGGTAAGCAAATGTGCCCAAATGTGTTATGTTTAAGATTTAACTTTAGCTAAAACTTATTTCAGCATCAAACAGGTGAGTCAAAGTGCAACGTAATCCCATAATATAGAATTGTCATGTAGCCAAACACGGATATACAAAATGCATTAGATAAATTCACTATTTTACTAACTTTTTATTGATATGGTGAAAGGAAGGTTTATGCTGCATAATCTGTGTGCGCTATATAAATGGAATTATTATTATTATTAAATGATACAGGCTTGTATAGTGTTTTGGTTGCTTTATTGTTGCAGATTTTACTGCAGGTTTATGAGTTTAAAGGAAATCTACCATGCTATATGGCCAAAATCTGACGTAAGAAGAAGACTTACATGAGGTGTCAGAAAGGTAAGTATTGACTTTCTTTTTTTTGTGCTGGGCATACTGGGCTGGTTATATACTGGGCCCAGAGGCTGTCTGGCTATGTACTTGGGGCAGGCTATATACTGGGGGGCAAGGGCTGGCTATATACTGGGGGGCAAGGGCTGGCTATATACTGGGGCAGGGGCTGGCTATATACTGGGGACATGGGCTGGCTGGCTATACACTGGGGCAGCCTGTCAGGTTTTATAGTAGGGGTCATAGGCTGGCTATATACTGGGGTCTGGCTATATACGACTATATACTGAGGGCTTGATATATACTTGGGGTTGACTGGCTATTTAATAGGGCGTGGCTATCTATATGCTAGGGCAGGGGGCTGGCTAGCTATATACTGGGGCTAGGGGTCTGGCTATATACTGGGGGACAAGGAACTGGCTAGCTGGTGCGCAGGGGGCTGAATGTTTATAAATGGAGGGAGGCTGTGACCAATGTGCTTCTCACCCAAGGCTTATATTCAAGTCAAAAGGTTTTACCAGTTTTTGTGGTAAACTTAGGAGCCTCGACTTATATTTGGGTTGGCTTATACTCGAGTATATATACTCATTACCTATAGAATATGTTGAGGGCTGCTGATAATCATTGTGCAATATATCCAGTACTTCATATTGATTTCTGTTTAAAACCACAATGGAACTGAACTGTGAATGAAACACTTAGAAGTCATGAGAATTGAGTCATTCTATTGTGACCTTAGTGACTTCTTTGATTAGTACCTGAAGAGAAAGGATATCTTCATCAACTTCACAATTTCCACATACCAGCCCACACATTCCCTAATAGGAAGTGATGTAAACTGACAAGGAAGAATTGCAAGAAAATCTGGTAACACATGCAAATTTCTAAATTCCAAAGAAATGATATTATATATATCTAAAAAATATAATATACTTAATGACAAAACAACTTCAGGACAATAGTCAGGCGCCTCACATTTCTCACTACATCATCGTCCTTAGCTAAATCTTATCTGTTCTTGCATCTTACTGTAAAACATTAATATACCCCGTGCTGGTGTCGTTCTTTTGATCTGATTCTCTTGCTCACTGGGAGGTAGCTTGTTGTCTGTTGTAACTTATAGTCAGGTTTTAGGAGTCATTAAAATTTGCATCAACATGTTTAATCATATGAGACCGTAATTATAATCCCAATAATTTTGTTAAAGAAACTTGCTGAAACAAGAGCAAAGTAAGCAGCAGAGGCCAAGTTATCACAGATATTCCATGTATGTATGAGAGTTCTGGACCTTTCCCAATTCTATATGACAACAAGACAGGTACTGTAAATGATAGCCTCCATCTGGTACTTTGGAGGAAAACACGAACATTAGGGACAGACTGATTTAAAGATACTTTCTCTGAGCTAAACCTATAGTTAACAAAATATGGTGGGACATTTATCAATTGCGGTGCAGGGTCCATGTTTTTGGCTCATAAATTGTGCTATAATTTTCACTGGGATGTTAGAATGTGGCGCAAGGGGTTAATGAATTGGCGCAGGACCGAAAACATTTAAATCTGTCTCCACATTCATGAAGGTGGCAGCATATTATAGAGCAGGGGGAGCTGAGCAGATTGTACATAGTGTCCTAAGGGCAGGTAGCATATTATAGAGCAGGGGGAGCTGAGCAGATTGTACATAAGTGCAGGCAGCATATTATAGAGCAGGGGGAGCTGAGCAGATTGTACATAGTGTCCTAATGCAGGTAGCATATTATAGAGCAGGGGGAGCTGAGGAGATTGTACATAGTGTCCTAAGTGCAGGCAGCATATTATAGAGCAGGGGGGAGCTGAGGAGATTGTACATAGTGTCCTAAGTGCAGGCAGCATATTATAGAGCAGTGGTGGCGAACCTATGGCACGGGTGCCAGAGGTGGCACTCAGAGCCCTTTCTGTGGGCACCCAGGCCTTCAACCCAACACAGAGTTTGCCCGCTAGGACTCAAGGCTTTCTCCTGTGATCCAATACAGCTCAGGATGTGCCATGCTAAGCACTATTTTTAAGCAACATCCTTGGCTGCCAGGAGTACAGGAGGAGCGAGACGCTGTGGATAGAGATGGATTGTCATTTGAGCTCTTGCTCTGGGTCCCCTGATTCTTCCTCTTCAGGCGACCCTGGAGGGAAGCTACAATCCAAATTTCTCCATCATCTTTCTATTGTTTGGTGAATTCAGGATGCCAATACGATTAAAACCTGTGATACAGCAGGGATCAATAAGTTACTGCTTAAATTGTCATGTTGGCACTTTGCGACATATACGTGGGTTTTGGTTGTAGCCCCGGCACTCTGTCTCCAAAAGGTTCGCCATCACTGTTATAGAGCATGGGGGAGCTGAGCAGATAGTACTTAGTGTCCGAAGTGCAGGCAGTATATTATAGAGCTGAGCTGAGGGGGAGCTGAGCAGATTGTACTTAGTGTCCTAAGTGCAGGTAGCATATTGTAGAGCAGGGGGATCCGAGCAGATTGATATCTAGATTTGTGGCAAAAGATTCAGTTCAACTTGTATTATAACTTGTATAATTCTTATGACTAAACAATTTTTCTTCTTACCTCAGGAGTCCAATGGGCTGTCCTAGTCAGAGGAAAGATTGAGATCCCATCTGGACTGTTTTACCCAATAGACGCCTTAGTAAGTATTTACATAATTTGTGAGGGAGAGGGCACCCTACTGGACCCCTGATATGTGATTACAGGGTGGCAATAGTGGCTACTGACCATGGGGTGACACATTTTTACGAATACGGTTTTAGGGACAAGACTCCAGGCATCGCATTTATACATGATGCAAGGAGTCCCTTCTTTCCAACAGAAAAACCGTGCTGAGCTGTAATCATCATTGTTTTCCTGACTCCATTTCTGTAGCTGAAATCCAGCCATCACAACTCAATATTTCATGGACCTTAGAAAAGGAAACGATAACTCACTCGTACCCCCTACGCATCAGTATTGAAAATAATGAAAAAAGGAGTACAGAGGCTGTAGATGGCTCTAGGGAGATACAGGAGTGCGGCCATGTAGCCGCCTCATAAGCCATAAGGTACCAATTAGTTTGGCAAAAGTGGGATAATAAAGCTTTGTCTGGTGGCCGGGAGTAAATGCATGAATGGGGACCATGTCTCTATGAATCGCTTAGTAGACCTTTTTCTTCAAGCATTGTCTTTCCGTCCTATGCAGAAATGTTACTTTATTCTGTGTGAGTGGGAGGGATGGGGACAGGGGAGAGGTGATGTGATGTGATTACCTAGAAATCTACCTAGATTACCTAGAAATGTGATTTCCTAGAAATTAGAAAACTCTAATGTCTCATAGATTGTAAGCTCTTGTGAGCGGGGGCCCCGCTCCTATTGCTTCATATGATGATGTTATTGCTCTTATTTTATTTGTATATGTACCCAGTGATCTGTAAAGCGCTGCAGAATATGAGGACACTATAGAAATGAAGATTTATTATTGTTATTTCATTCAATGAATTAAGCAATCCCTTCATTTGATATTGGGAAACATAAAATATGAAAATTTTAAAAGGATCTGCACTATGACTCGCTAATGTCCTAAAGAAATATTAAAGATTTCTGACCCATAAAATGACATTTAATTGGGATCCTATAGAGATTTTTAATTATCAGTGGAGATACAGACAGTTCTACCTTCTTATATGCTCTGGTATTGCTCTAAGTTATCAGTCTGTGGGTGGGGGATGGGCTTGTGGCATTTGACCCTCATTCCTAAACTTCCCAATTCTAGACACTACCCCCTCTCCACTTATTGTTCAGCTTAGTAGCTGTATGGCCTACAGTTACCACCCGATCATTCTCCTCCATGATAAAGGAGCCAGACAAACGCTTATTCAATGATACATCCAGAATTTTCTGTTTCATTTCAATTATTTTTTTAAAGTTTAATTAAAACTCATCCATCACTTTTTATACAGTAACATTATTATTAGTTTTTTTCAATGGGACATTGATGGAACTTCTGTACTCAGAAATCAGACATAATCTATTTATTGTAAGTTTTATAGCATGCAATTATAAGATAAGCAAATGTACTAATGGGTAATAACATTACAGTCTAACTTTGGATACTGATTTGCAACTGTGGGAGAAGCACATGTCACAGCTTGTGCTGATGAATATTAGGGAATTTAATTTAGAATAATTCCCTTATTTCTTCATATATCATCCTCTCCAAGAGACGAAGAGATCAGGATATGAGGCAGGAAAGCGACAAAGAATTCTGATTCAACATGGATGCTGAAGACTATATTCTGTACACATGTTGGGCGCAGTTCACACCTGCATTTCAAAACATTCAATAACCTAGATCTGAAGAATAAGGCAGTCTACGATCTACTATCAGAATCAATCATGGAGCACTTACTCATAGATCCAGGCAGTGTAATCTTTGTCATTTTCTTATATTTAGTATCCATGGCCTCCTTCCTCCTAAAATCAACTTTTACAATTATGCTAATACAAAAGAAAGACTCTGAGGGACATACCAGAGCCTCACCATATGGAGCTTCACAGGCTGTTACACTGTTTCCCCCTATGCTCCCTCAGCACTTCCTCCTCCCTCTGCCTGATGTAATAATACGGCAGCAGAGGTAGTTTCAGCACACAGTGGGAGCAGAGAAGGGCTCCTGCACAGTGTAACAGCCTGTGAAGATACAGCTATGGTAACACCCCACAGCCCTTCTGGTTCATAAGCATTATTTTAAAAGTTGATTTTGAGAGAAAGGCCAATCTATAACAAATATAAGAACGTTATCAAGAAGGATTTTGAGGGAACTTTTCCTTTAAATTGAATTCCATCTTTATCTATATACTGGTGTTTAGCTACTTCGGTCAGCAGCATAGACATCTTTGTTGCAGCAGGCGCATGAGCAACTTGCTTCTCTATTTATCTGGGGGTATGATCAACCACCGTTCTTGTGATCTGTGGGATCCCTTCATTGTAACCCCCATAGATAAGCAAATTATTCCACAGGATAGGGATAACTAGATGCCACCCTTTAAGGACGGAGTGATGACTGAAGTATTTAAAAGACTTCTGTTAAAAAGTAAAATTACAAAAAAGATGTGACGACTAATTATGGAAAGACTTGAATTTATATTAGCTCGGGTGCTCGTTATTCGAGACGAACTTTTCCCGATGCTCGAGTGCTCTTTTTGAATAACGAGCCCCATTGAAGTCAATGGGAGACCCGAGCATTTTTTTTATAAAACAGAACATTAAAAGAACAGTGCAAAAAAAAAAATATTCCAGATGTTTGCAGATGTTTTACTTGTAAGAACACATTGAAAAAACACTATTCTTCACTTTCCAGGTGTGCGCGTGTCTCCCGCTAAGTTTGAAGATGTTCGGAACATCTGGAATGTGAAGAATAGTGTTCTTTCAATGTGTTCTGCACTTAAATGGTCCTGTCTTCACTGTTTTTAATGTTTTAATTCTATTCTTCACTTTGCAGCTGTGCGCGCGTATCTCCGAACCTATCGGGAGACACGCGCGCACACCTGCAATGTGAAGAATAGTGTTATTTCAATGTGTTCTTACAAGTAAAAATCTGGAAACATCTGGAATATTATTTTTTTACAATTAAAATACTTTTATTCAATTTAATTTTATTAATTTACTGCTCGATGTCGAGCCGGCGAGATACTCGTCCGAGTAACAAGCCGGTCCGAGTATGCTAATACTCGACTGAGCAGTATACTCGGACGAGTATACTCGCTGATCTCTAATTATATGTTCATTTTATAAATGCTGTTATATAAGAAGATGGATTGAATAATGGTATTTAAAAAAATGGAGTGACAGTTCTGCAGTCTCTATTAACCCCGGCAATGATGTGATTCCCAGATTTCCCCTACTATAGCTGCTAACAGCTGCTGGGTGCTGGATCACCTCTGTCTGTGACTAATATCATGACATGGGAACGTTTTTACCTGTAACTGGGTCCTCTATGGATGTCCTGTCTCAATAAAAAAAAAAAAAAAAAGAACGCCATTATTTATTTTTTTACTTTTTGCACTGTTTAAACTGAATTAAGTTACATAATACATTTAGCTGGATTTGGGAATATGGGAGTCAGAAACATCCAGGTGCAATTGTCTAGACAATGTGGGGGTCATTTACTAAGGGCCCGATTCGCGTTTTCCCGACGTGTTACCCGAATATTTCCGATTTGCGCAGATTTTTCCTGAATTTCCCCAGGTTTTTGGCGCACGCGATCGGATTGTGTCGCATGGGTGCCGCGATGCACGCGATGGAAATCAGGGGGCGTGGCCGAATGAAAACCCGACGGATTTGGAGAAACCGCCGCATTTAAAAAAAAAAAGTGTTGCTGGACACGTGCTTACCTTCACCAAGAATAGGATCGTGCACTCCAGCCGACCTCAGCGGACTTCAGTGCAGCAGCGACACCTGGTGGACGTCGGAGGAACTACCTTAGTGAATCCCGGCCGGACCCGAATCCACCGCAGAGAACGTGCCCCTGGATTGCGAATGGACCGGGTAAGTATATCTGCCCCTATGTGTTATGGGCATCCCACATGAATTCCATTATGTGTATCCATGGCCTAAGGCAGAGGTGGCGAACCCATGGCACGGGTGCCGGAGGTGGCACTCGGAGCCCTTTCTGTGGGCACCCAGCACAGAATTTACCAGATAGGACTCAAGGCTTCCTCCTGCAGTCCAAGTGGCTGCCAGAACTACAGGAGGACCGAGAAGGTGTGAACAGAGATGGATCGTTGGAGCTCCTGCTTTGGGTCCCCTGATTCTTCCTCTTCAGGGGACCCTGGAGGGAAGCTACAAATTAAATGTCTCCTGCTTTCTATTGTATCGGTGTCCTCAGGAAACTTGTAATTTAGCAGAGATTAATAGGTTACTGCTTAAATTGTCATGTTGGCACTTTGCGACATAAAAGTGGGGTTTGGTTGTAGTTTGGGCACTCTGTATCTAAAATGTTTGCCATCACTGGCCTAAGGAATCATTCGCACAATGGGGCACATTTGCTAAGGGTCCGTCGGACTCATTTTCGTCGGGTTTCCCGAATTTTTCCGATTTGCCCTAAATTGCACAGGGGTTTTTGGCACACGCGTTCTGATTGTGGCGCATCAGTGCCGGCTTTCATGGCAGTAGGACAACCGGCTGATTCGGACAATCCGCGGAATTTAAAAGTGAAATTGCAAGATCAGCGCTCACAGGCACCGGGAAGAAGAAGGTGAACTCCGGCGGACCTAAGCGGGGGAAGCCACACATACAGGATATTGGACGCACGATCTTAGTGAATCGCGGCAGCTCCGAATCCTTGTCGAACATTCCAGATTAGCGCCGTCAACGGGACGGGTAAGTAAATGTGCCCCAATTTCTTTGTCAGTGTGTTATCTGTGATTGACATAACATACCGTTATTGTCTATTTGCACATTTTGATACATTACTGGCACCAAATGAAGTAAAATCGGACACGTTTTGCAGACATGCAATGGACACATCATTGGGAAACACTTTGAACGATATAAGCTCTTGATAATTTTCCCTCCTCTTCTATCCATTCATATGTGGGAGCTGTTGTGCAAACCTCATCACAATCACATCTGAAAAAATGTTTGTCTCTCCATTAAAAAATCTTTTGGCCACATTGTACAGTAAATCCACGTGATCTTTCACATGCGTTATTATTTCCTCCGCGGTATCTGAATACAGCCTTGTCTCCAGGGCAGGGTCCTGGCGCCTGGCCGCGGCAGTGGAAGGGTTACAGGTGTGGCGGACGAGCCTCCTGTGTGTGTAAACACAGAGGATCCTCCCCTCCTCCTGTGTCTTCCAATCCCGTGTGAGAGGCCGCCCCGGGGCGTGTCCCCGCTGATACATTCCTCGGGTGCCCCTGTGCTGGCAGTAATAAGCAGGGGGCACTCACACATGGCAGGCGGGGGGCAGCTGCACTGACACACAGGGGGCATGCGGCTGGCGGGGGCTCCGCTCTGCTGACACCCGAGGGAACTGTCCTCAGCACTGCCGCCATGAGGGGCAGCAACAGGAACGGCAGCACCAACGGCAGGGGGCGGAGAGGTAGGAGACGGGCTGCACGGGGTTAATGGATGAGGGGACCAGAATGTGTACGTGCTGCTGTGCATGGAAACACACGTGTATGTATCTGTGTGCCCGCTGTACTGTACATACATACATGACTGCTGCTATACTGTACAGCTACCATTTGGGGGACTGTATGACCTTTTGATCAGTTTTTACAAAAATTTTTATGTGTAGTAAAATAGCAAAAAAGTGGTGATTAGAGATGAGCGAGTATACTCGTCTGAGTATACTGCTCGGTCGAGTATTAGCATACTCGGACCGGCTCGTTACTCGGACGAGTATCTCGCCGGCTCGACATAGAGCAGTAAATTAATAAAATAAATTGAATAAAAGTATTTTAATTGTAAAAAAAAAATATTACACATGTTTCCAGATGTGTTACTTGTAAGAACACATTGAAATAACACTATTCTTCACTTTCCCGGTGTTCGTGCGTGTCTCCCGCTAAGTTAGGAGATGTTCGGAACATCTGGCATGTGAAGAATAGTGTTCTTTCAATGTGTTCTTACAAGTAAAACATCTGGAAACATGTGTAATATTTTTTTTACAATTAAAATACTTTTATTCAATTTATTTTATTAATTTACTGCTCGATGTCGAGCCGGCGAGATACTCGAACTGATAGGTTCGGAGATACGCGCGCACAGCTGCAAAGTGAAGAATAGAATTAAAACATTAAAAACAGTGAATACAGGACCATTTAAGTGCAGAACACATTGAAAGAACACTATTCTTCACATTCCAGATTTTCCGAACATCTCCTAACTTAGCGGGAGACACGCGTGCACACCTGGAAAGTGAAGAATAGTGTTATTTCAATGTGTTCTTACAAGTAAAACATCTGCAAACATCTGAGCGGGAGACACGCGCGCACACCTGCAAAGTGAAGAATAGTGTTATTTCAATGTGTTCTTACAAGTAAAACATCTGCAAACATCTGGAATATTTTTTTTTTACAATAAAAATACTTTTATTCAATTTATTTTATTAATTTACTGCTCGATCTCGAGCCGGCGAGATACTCGTCCGAGTAACGAGCCGGTCCGAGTATGCTAATAGTCGACCGAGCAGTATACTCGCTCATCTCTAATTACTAGGAATAGAGCTGGAAATCACCATCTTTGTTAATGGTTCCCAGTATCAGTGGACATATGAGCCGCAGTGCGTCCTCTAGTGACATCCGTATAAATCATGTTAATGTCTATAAAGCGGTCTGTGAGCCCCCGCTCCCCACGTGCCCCCGCTCTCCCCTCTACTTATGAAAATTCTCCATCTTGTAGCCAGATGTTCCATCACACGCGTCCTGTCGCTCATCCACATGGATCTGCAGCTGGAGCGTTCTGTACACAAGACATAAGCCGCGGGAAGACACAAGATTTCTGGGCTTTTCTTTGCTTGTTTGATTCTTTCTCCTGGGGTTTTCATCTATTGATAATCTCTGCTGTGATAAACATAGAGGGAGGGATAACAGAGATTATAGAGACATGGCCTGAGATTATGGAGAATCCCCACACATACAAACACTCATCTACTGCAGATCTGAATGTAAATCAGGTCCAATAATTATAATAAAACCAAAAACAATACAAAAAGACAAGACTTGTTACTCGTGTGACTTGTGTAAATAGTGAGTGCAGCTCTAGGGTATAATACAGGATGTAACTCAGGATCAGTACAGGATAAGTAATGTCATGTATGTACACAGTGACTGCACCAGCAGCAGAATAGTGAGTGCAGCTCTGGGGTATAATACAGGATGTAACTCAGGATCAGTACAGGATAAGTAATGGCATGTATGTACACAGTGACTGCTGGTGCAGTCACTGTGTGCCCGCTGTACTGTACATACATACATGACTGCTGCTATACTGTACATACATGTGTAACTGCTGCTATACTGTACATACATGACTGCTGCTATACTGTACATACATGTGTAACTGCTGATATACTGTACATACATGACTGCTGCTATACTGTACATTCATGTGTAACTGCTGATAAACTGTACATACATGACTGTTGCTATACTGTACACACGTGTGACTGCTACTGTACATACATGTGTGCCTGCTGGTATACTGTACATACACATATGACTGCTACTGTACATACATGTGTGCCTGCTGGTATACTGTACATAGCTGGTATACTGTACATACACATATGACTGCTACTGTACATACATGTATGACTGCTGCTATAGTGTGTGACTAGACTGCTGCTATACTGTACACACATGTGTGACTGCTACTGTACACACATGTATGACTGCTATACTTTACACACATGTATGACTGCTATACTGTACACACATGTGTGACTGCTGCTGTACTGTAAATACTCACAGTGCGTTATTATTGCCTCGCGGGAATCTGAACACAGCTGTCTAAGGGCAGGGTCCTGACGCCTGGCCGCGGCCGTGGAAGGGTTACAGGTGTGGAGGACGAGCCCTCCGTGTGTGTAAACACAGAGGATCCTCCCCCTCCTCTGTGTCTTCCACTCCCGTGTGGAGAGGCCGCCCTGGCGTGTCCCGGATTCATTCTTTCTTCGGGTTGCCCTGTGATGGCCAGTATAAGCGGGCACTACACATGGAAGTGGCGGGGGGCAGCTTGGCATGACACACAGGAGGGCATGCGGCTGGCCGGGGGGCTGCGCTTGCTGGACACACGGAGGGAACTGTCTCAGCACGCCGCCATGAGTGGCAGCAACGGAACGGCGCACAACGGCGGGGGCGGAGAGGGGTAGGAGACGGGCTGCACGGGTTAATGAGAGGGGACAGAATGTTACGTGCTGCTGATGTGCATGGAAACACAGTGATGTATCTGTGGGACCGCTGTACTGTACAGACATACATGACTGCTGCTATACTGTACATGCATGTGTTAACGCTGCTATACTGTACATACATGACTGGATGCTATACGTACATACATGTGTAAACTGATGATATATGTAAATACATTGACTGCTTATACGTACATTATGTGTAACTGCTGATAAAACTGTACATACATGACCTGTTGATATACTGTACACAAAGTGTGCCTGCTACTGTAACATACAGGTTGCCTGCTGGGATACTGGACCTACAATATGACTGCTACGGTACATACATGTGTGCCTGATGGTATATGTACAGACACATTGACTGTATGTACAACAGTAGGACTGATGCCTATAGTGTGTGACTAGAATGCTGCTATATTAATGTACACACATGTGTTGACTGCTACTGTAAACACATGTAGATTGCTAACTTTACACACATGTATGACTTCATACTGTGAAACACATGGGTGTGACTGTGCTGTACTGTAAATACGATGTATGACTATGCCCATACGTTAATACAGTAGACTACTACGTACCACACATGTATGACTGCTACACTGTACACAATTTTGACTGCTGTGTACAATGTACACACGTGTGACTGAGCTACACTGTACAAATGTGGTGACTTGCTTGTACTGTAAATACATGTATGACTACTGCTATACTTTACATACATGTATGACTGCTGCTATACTGTACATACACTTATGACTGCTACTGTACATACACGTATGACTGCTACTGTACATACATGTATGACTGCTGCTATACTGTACATACAGCTGGTATACTGTACATACACATATGACTGATACTGTACATACATGTTTGACTGCTGCTATAGTGTGTGATTAGACTGCTGCTATACTGTACACAAATGTGTGACTGCTACTGTACACACATGTATGACTGCTATACTTTACACACATGTATGACTGCTATACTGTACACACATGTGTGACTGCTGCTGTACTGTAAATACATGTATGACTACTGCTATACTTTACATACATGTGTGACTACTACTGTACACACATGTATGACTGCTACACTGTACACACTTGTGACTGCTGCTACACTGTACACACGTGTGACTGCTGCTACACTGTACACACATGTGTGACTGCTGCTGTACTGTAAATACATGTATGACTACTGCTATAGTTTACATACATGTGTGCCTGCTGCTATACTGTACATACATGTATGGCTGCTATTGTATATACACGTATTACTGCTACTGTACATACATGTATGACTGCTGCTATACTGTACATACATCACAGTGCGTTATTATTGCCTCGCGGGAATCTGAACACAGCTGTCTAAGGGCAGGGTCCTGACGCCTGGCCGCGGCCGTGGAAGGGTTACAGGTGTGGAGGACGAGCCCTCCGTGTGTGTAAACACAGAGGATCCTCCCCCTCCTCTGTGTCTTCCACTCCCGTGTGGAGAGGCCGCCCTGGCGTGTCCCGGATTCATTCTTTCTTCGGGTTGCCCTGTGATGGCCAGTATAAGCGGGCACTACACATGGAAGTGGCGGGGGGCAGCTTGGCATGACACACAGGAGGGCATGCGGCTGGCCGGGGGGCTGCGCTTGCTGGACACACGGAGGGAACTGTCTCAGCACGCCGCCATGAGTGGCAGCAACGGAACGGCGCACAACGGCGGGGGCGGAGAGGGGTAGGAGACGGGCTGCACGGGTTAATGAGAGGGGACAGAATGTTACGTGCTGCTGATGTGCATGGAAACACAGTGATGTATCTGTGGGACCGCTGTACTGTACAGACATACATGACTGCTGCTATACTGTACATGCATGTGTTAACGCTGCTATACTGTACATACATGACTGGATGCTATACGTACATACATGTGTAAACTGATGATATATGTAAATACATTGACTGCTTATACGTACATTATGTGTAACTGCTGATAAAACTGTACATACATGACCTGTTGATATACTGTACACAAAGTGTGCCTGCTACTGTAACATACAGGTTGCCTGCTGGGATACTGGACCTACAATATGACTGCTACGGTACATACATGTGTGCCTGATGGTATATGTACAGACACATTGACTGTATGTACAACAGTAGGACTGATGCCTATAGTGTGTGACTAGAATGCTGCTATATTAATGTACACACATGTGTTGACTGCTACTGTAAACACATGTAGATTGCTAACTTTACACACATGTATGACTTCATACTGTGAAACACATGGGTGTGACTGTGCTGTACTGTAAATACGATGTATGACTATGCCCATACGTTAATACAGTAGACTACTACGTACCACACATGTATGACTGCTACACTGTACACAATTTTGACTGCTGTGTACAATGTACACACGTGTGACTGAGCTACACTGTACAAATGTGGTGACTTGCTTGTACTGTAAATACATGTATGACTACTGCTATACTTTAAATACATGTGTGCCGGCTGCTATACTGTACATAAACGGGCTGGCTGCTATTGTATATCCAAGTTATTACTGTACTGTACATCATGTATGGATGCTGCTATACTGTACATCACTTATGACTGCTACGGTACATACACGTATGATGCTATGTACATACTGTATGACCTGTGCTATACTGTACATCCACTATGACTGTACTGTACAACAGTATGACGCGAATGTACCTATGTATGACCTTGCTATACTGTACATACACTTGATGCTATGACCGAAGTATGATGCTACTATCACACATGTGTGACTGCTATATATGGACATACACGTAGGACTTCTACGACATACATGTATGACTGCTGCTATACTGTACATACACGTATGACTGCTGCTATACTGTACATACATGTATGACTGCTGCTATACTGTGTGACTAGATTGCTGCTTGTGTTATTATTCACCTGTCACTATCTATCTGTCTATCTATATATCCAGGACTTGCATGTGATGGGGTGGTGATATAGTTATAATATATTATATATCTATAATAAATCTCCTGCGGGTCGGAGCATTGTCGCTGACTATTTTGGGTGGTGTAATCCTCTAAATGTCACCTGACATCACTATAATGTGTGTGTAGTGAGCTCCGCAGGTCCAGTCAGTCCTGGACAATGTTTCCACATTTTATCCAAAAGTAATGGCGAATCCCTGTGACATCAGGACACGTAAAAAGTGTTAAATGGCGCACCTCCTGTAGTGTCAGGGGGCAGTGTGACATAGATGGTTTGGCTGTTGTGAGATATTTGTCACATTGCTGTATACACAGGACATGTCGGGATAATGGAGCTTGTGACTGTGAGACATTTGCCGTGCATATGTTACACAGCTGTGACATTTTGTCTGACACAAAGGCATTTGTTGACGTGACCTCCGTCCCTCCTGTCAAAGCAGTCGGCGTCACAGAAAACATTGTACATTTTTTTAGTAATATGTCTGGGATTTGTCATTCAATGGGATGCAGTGATGCATTGTGTTATTGTGTATCAGGTCCAGCATGTGCGCTCCATAGGATGGTAAACAGAACCGCCATGGCCCAGCCCTATACATATACTGCCTTTGTTTACTGATACACAGCAGGTAATCCCAACAGGCTGTATAAAGTTTGTAAAAAAAAAAGAAGCCATGATTACGTCTGTATTCTCCGGGGTAGGCTCGGCGTATGACGTCTGTAATAGTGGTATAATTGTGTATTGTTATATTACTTAATGAGACTGCCTGAACATGAATTGTCACAGAAGCAGAAGAATTGTGACAATCTCCAGTGTATATAAGATGTATATACAACAGTAATCACTTCTCCTGACAGGTTACTGTGATGAGATCATTTCATTCTGGACTTGTTCTTAAAGGCATCACACATACCCAAGACCATGCACATCGCCCTACAAAGTCCAGGCATATTTGTATTATACAGCCATTCATATATGCAAGGAAAGATTATATTGACAGGGGTTTACCCATTGATAAGGCTTCCAGCCCACAAATGTTGCAAAAACTCAAGTCTATAGGCTACAATCACACTAAAATGTGCTACGGTCCAGCAGGCATATGTACACTGCGCTGGAGAGGAGGGGTGATCGCTTCTCTCTCCATAGTGATACATGGCGCACATGTACTGTACCGTACCGCTCTGTGCACCCATGCTAGCCCCCAAAGGCTACCTTCACAGTGCCACTGCCCGCCATACCGTAGCACGGAGGGCACACGGCAGTGCCAGGAGAGCGTAGGGGTGAGAGAGTGCCGCCCCTCTCCAGAGGAATATATGGCGCATGGCGCCGTATTCTGTAGAAAGATCATTCTATGGGGTATGGAGCGGTACGATGCTGCAGGGCGCTTTCAGTCTGTAGCGATTTATGGGGGACATATATCGGCCATATATATGTTGGCCTTTTATTTTCCCCATAAGTTCGTGTGAATATAGCCTAACAGTGATCAGGGAAAAATTGATTGGTTGTAGCATTTAGAGCAGCACATAGCAATTGTTTCAGTGTCATCCCCTATAAACAGCAATCTGTATCAGTCCCATAAAATGGATGAAGAGTTGGTCTTGCATGTACACCATTGCTCCATTCACATTGAGACCCAACTCCATGACCCCCCCCCCCCCCCCCCCCGAATCAGGTGATAGTTGGGGATCCTGGCAGTAAGACACATTTTGAAATTTCCTGCTATTCTTCTCTGTAATCAGCCATGTGTAATGGCCACTACCTCTCTTCAAAATCTACAATCAAAAGCAAGCAAGGTAAACCAGGGACACTCAGGCCCATTCCCCAATTGCAGGTGTCACTCGCAATGCATGCTGCCCGGGTCCCCGGCCCGAACGCTGCAAACCGGAACTGAACTGACATGCTGAGTTCAGTCCCGGGTTTGCAGCATTCGGGCCGGAAGATCCGGGCAGCACTCTTCTTATATTTGTTATCCATGACCTACTTCCTTTTAAAATCAAGTTACTGAGCCAGAAGGCCTCTGTGCTGCAGCTTCACAGGCTGTTAAGGTAAACATGGAGCACTTCCTTCTCCCACTGTGTCAGATTACATCAGGAAGAGGGAGGGGGAAAGCGCAAAGGGAGCATTGAGGGAGGGTGAAACAGTGTAACAGCCTTTGAAGAAAGAGCATGGAGGGGCTTTGGCGCACTTCATGGTCATTAGCATAGTTTTAAAAGTTAATTTTAGAAGGAAGGAGGCCATGGATAACAAATATAAGAAGGTCACAGTGTCTGGATCTATGAGTAAGTGTCCCTGGTTTATTATGCTGGATTTTGATCCTCTAAGACAGTGGTGGCGAACCTATGGCACTGGTGCCAGAGGTGGCACTCAGAGCCCTTTCTGTGGGCACTCAGGCCATCACCAGAGATGACTCCAGGTATCTTCCTGCAGATCCAGACAGCCCAGGACTTGCTGTGCACAGAGCTATTATAAAGTGCAGACACCCGTGCAGAACGGTGTTGTCCGCAATAGTATTTGAAGAACAATATGTGTAGAGAACAACTTGCAGATGTTGCCAAACATCTGTAATGTGTTCTTCACACATATTGTTCTTCAAATACTATTGCGGAGAACACCGTTCTGCACGCGTGTCTCCGGAACAGATTGCAGATGTTCCCGAACATCTGCAATCTGTTCTGCACTGTGTTCTTTCACTGTTTTCTTTAATTAAACAATTAAATTAAATGTTTTAATTGTATCTTTTTACTGTTCTTCACTTTTTTTTTTTAAATTAAATGCTCGTTATCGAGCAGGGCAAATACTCGTCCGAGCAACGAGCCGGTCCGAGTATGCTAATACTCGACCGAGCATCAAGCTCGGACGAGTATACTCGCTCATCACTATTCACCATCACTGCCCTAAGAGAAGTAACTTTCTTTACATGTTATGGCTATTTACACATCCTGATTATATGATAATACCACCCACTCACAGCGTCAGGCTTGTGTAACAGCTATGTGTCATAACAAGCATATTATTTGTTACATTGTAGATTTGTCATAGATATCATGTCAGAAGGGGCACAGTTTAAAGGGACCTCCACCCAATTCCTGGTACTGGAGGAAAGCTAAACGGGTCATGCAGATCTTGGGCAAGGGAGGCTGATCCTGCAAAGTCCATTCCGATTTCTGGGAATTATGCCACACTGGGTGATTACATATATACAGTAAAGCTGTTATGTAATAATGTAAATTCCAAGGAAAAATCTTATTTCCGCGTAGAGATGATTGATAGTTTATATATGGCCATAATAACACATGGGTCATAGTTATGACAAGGCGCTATGTTTGTTTCTATTATCTTTACAATAACTTTCATTATAGTGGAAGTGGAGCGCAAGCCTCAATGCTGCGCGGTTACCACAGGTGTTTACTGCTGTCAGACACCATGTTGGGGATTCTACATGATTACATTGTGGATAGGCCTGTAAATGGGGGATTTCTTTTCTTGTGTGCTACTTCCGTTGTAATCTTAATGTCTGTAATCTCAGCAGAGCAGCTCGTGTGATGGAACTATAAATAGCTGTCCTGGGATAGCAGACAACGTGGTATTACTTGTACACTGTACCAAGGTTTAATACCCAGAGCTGCCACTATCACAAGGCTAAATAAAGCCTCGTACTCCAGATAATGCAGACAGAGTACAGGCTCCGACTATAATGTATGGTTTATAGTAATAGTCTTCTCATATGGGAGAGTGACGCCATAAGGGCTCCCTAAACCTCTTGGGCCCGGGTGCGACTGCAACCTCTGCACCCCCTCAAGTTATGCCCTTGGCCACAAATTTTATGGGTAAGCCACAGCAAAATCACAGCGATTTACAGGGATGTATACAACTCCCATCTACCTACTATATAAAGTATCTATATATAATAAATTCTCAGTATTTCTGTTTTGTCGAATTCCCGCGTGTCATCAGGTTTTGCTGCAATCTTTATAGGATCTGCGGCTGATTTCTTGCTTGGAATTTATGCAGAGACTCTGCGGATCACAGCAGCTTTGAAACTTATGGAACTTTAAAGTTTCTGTGCTCATAGAATATCCTTAAGAAAATAAATCTCTGTATATTCTCATAGAGGTACAGAAGGGGCCATATTCATGGTAAAAAATATATATACTACTGTTACCATACCTCAAAGAATGCAGCAATCACATCATCCCTGTAGTTCTTGACAGAAAACCTTTACATTGCAGGCAGTTATACAATTTACCTGTCAACTAAAAACTGAAGGTAAAATAGGAGATCAGGACATTCTCCGCAAATGGATTTACTGATATTTATTCTGTGTCTATTTGGAAAGTTTCCTGTTTGTGCTCAAAGAGAGAAGTTCTAACATTGAAGAAATAGTGATGGTGTAACTGGACACATTTTAGCTTGTAAAGCTGAATACTCCTCTATAATTGTGACTCTGAAGCTTTTGGTGAGTAGTGATGATAATATGAAGGTCACAATGTGGGGTCATCCTGATGGGTTTGGCAGCCTGTATCTCCAGCTGCATTATTCCCTGAAGTGATCATGGTCATGGTGACGTCCATATGTTGTATATGTGAAAAAACTTTGGAGGAAACATATCTAATTCCATATACATTAAATAGCATTTGGCTGTCAGCTATTCCTCCAAACCTACTTGCAAACTTTGCTAAGCATACATGTGCAAAAGAGACATGGAACCAATTTCTGGCATCACTGAAAACCAGATTGGTGCAGGGCGCAGATCCAAAATTTAACTATTGATCTCTTATCCTGAGGATAGTCTGTCAGGAATTGTGATTGTATGTTGAGAAAATTGTAGAAGCACCGTGTTAGCCAGGAAAAAAAAAAATCTGATGTAAATAAGTTTGTAAAAAACAGAGAAGGGTGATGGGGGGGCGGGGGCTAGGATGGCAGGGGTCTGGAGTCAGTCTCTTGTGTCTGAAAGAATTGTGTTACACACTCTATGTTAAGTGTGCACCAAAAAAAGTTGGTGCACACTGTCGGAGCAGTGCAGGGGGCGTCTGATTCATAAAGAATGTGCGGCACAATTAATGAATCTAGCGCACTCTGCACACTTCACAGGCAAACTACACCTTTAACATAGGGCGTGCAACACACTTCTGTCAGACACTGCATGAGAAATGTGTCGGAAACTCGGACTGTGCACCGGAACTTGCCTTTCAGTGCAGAAGTTTGTGTCTAGTATAGTGCAGTTGTGACACAATGGGGCAGATTTATCAAGCAGTCTGAAAGTCAGAATATTTCCAATTGCCCATGGCAACCAATCACAGCTCCCCTTTAAAATATTCATGAGCACTGGTGAAATGAAAGCTGAGCTGTGATTGGTTGCCATGGGCAACTGGAAATATTCTGACTTTCAGACTGCTTGATAAATCTGCCCCAATGAGTTGTGTGCAACACAAATCTGTCGTAGACACTTTAAGGAGTTATCACTAAACAGAACGTGCAAAGTCAGACAGAAAACTGGCACAAGGGCCTTAGTGAATATGCCCCAATATCTCTCAGTTTTCGTCAGTCTCTGGCTTGAAATCACTGGTCTTTTGCTGCACCAGATTTATCACTGTAATAATAAATTCCGGTGCAGTATAAGGCAACATTCACATGATGTATACATCAGCGCCGGAAGCGCTGCTCACCCCGCCCCTCTCTATAGTAATATATGGCGCACAGCGCCGTATTCCGGTGAAAGATAGGACTTGTGCGGCACCATACCGCTCCCATAGCGTGCCGAGAGCCCATTGCCGTGTATGGGGGGCGTATATACGCCGTATATACGTCCCCCATATGTTCGTGTGAATGTAGCCTTAGACTGTTGGTTCCTACTTTATATCTAGTTTTAGTTGGCCTTAACTAACGGACAACGCACATTTTCCGAAGGCCATGCCCCTTTAGTCAGACA
Organism: Engystomops pustulosus; assembly: GCA_019512145.1. Classification (NCBI taxonomy): domain Eukaryota; kingdom Metazoa; phylum Chordata; class Amphibia; order Anura; family Leptodactylidae; genus Engystomops; species Engystomops pustulosus. The sequence goes on from CM033649.1 coordinate 68,602,241, forward strand.
AGCCGGAAAAGTGCCAAACAAAGGCCTAAAGTCGAAAAGCCATGATAAATGTGGGACAAGGCATATTGGACAGTTTTTTTTGGGCAACATCCGCGAGAATTCTGGGGCAAATGTGGTAAAAAATTACCACACTATGGGGCTCATTTACTAAGGGTCCGCGGACCACATTTCCGTCGGGTTTCCCGATAATTTCTGTTTTGTGCCGCATTTAACAGGGGTTTTTGACGCATGCGATTGGATTTTGGCGCATCGGCCAAATGACACAAATCGCGGGGCAGGGCACGAGACAATGCACGGGATTTAACATTGCAAATTGTGTCGCAAGACATGCACTTTCATACACCGGGAAGAAGAAGGTGAACTCCGGTGAACCTGAGCGGGGAAGCGACACATGCTGGATCTCGGGCGCACGATGTTTGTGAATCGCACCAGACTTCATCTTCGTCGAACCGTACGGATCGGGGATCGCGACAGGACCGAGTAAGTAAATGTGCCCCTATGTGGTGCACACATCTTTTCATGTGTTTACTATCACCCTTTTTCTTTCCATCTTCCATCCATGCTGTGGATGAACTTTACATAAGTCTTTAGAAACTCCTCATAGGAGTTAAAATGAAAAAGTGCACTTGTAGCTGAATATCACATCAGTCACATGATGACTTGTATCTGTCAGCAAAGGTGTGCTGTGTGTACGTGACTTGTTTTGGGTTGTTTGCTTCTTCCTTACTAGTCATTTTGATGAGATCAGCATATGAAGTATGTGAGCAATAAAACATGTCTGCCCGGTAAAATTCCTCGCGAATCAAAACTGGTTGTGAAGTACGAAATGTTTTTTTTTTTAGGTTGGATCTCCCGGTGTTCTACTAGGAGTAGAAATTGTGTCTTTTGACTTTTATCATGGATGATTTTGGTTAAAATAGGCAACTTATCTCTCCTGTACATCTATCTAACAATGGGTGAACTGTCTAAAGATGTGGATCTGTTTGGTAGGGTAGGTTCATACTTCCGGGACAATGGGGACAAAATCAATTGTTCTGATCTGTCACAACAACAAGTACTACATCTTGCAGGATTGACTGAAACAATCCATCAGTATCTATCACCATTTCATTGTGCCTTCTACCTGCTTTCTGTTTCTTCTGATGGACCAGGGGTCCCCAAACTTTTTACATAGGGGGCCGTTCACTGTCCCTCTCAGACAGTTAAACGGCCAGACTGAAGTTTAAAAATAAATAGTGGTACATGTGACACTGCTCCCCCCCCTCAAATAATTATTTAATATACTGCACCCCCTTGTCAATTAATTATTAAATTTCCCCCCCCCCCCCCATTAATTACTAGACTGCCCTTCATAATTAATTATTTCCTATGCCACCCCACCATTAATTATTTCCTATGTTGCACCCCACCATTAATTATTTCCTATAATGCCCCCATAGTAAATTATGTCATAAATTGGGCCCCCGGCCGCCACAATCCTTTTACTGCCGTTTAAAAAAAAAAAACTGTTGTACTCACCTCAGTCTCCCGCCACACGTCTTCTATCTACTTGACCCGTCCGAGCTGGAAGGGGTGTGCAGCCGCGAGATGACGTCATGCGGCTGCGTGGCCCAGTTCATGGAGCCATGTGTGCTGGGGTTGTCTTCCGGCCATCGAGCACTATACCGTGACAGGCAGGAGCTTCCTGTCTGGACGAACGGAAGCCCCTGCCCGACTGTCGAAGGCCGCGGGGGAACGAAGCTGGCACGCCAAGCTACAGAGGCCGGATAAAAACGGGCTGCATGTGGCCCGCGGGCCATAGTTTGGGGACCCCTTTCTGTTACAAAGATTATCAATCGTATCCCAATGTTGCTATAGTTTGAGCAATTTGATCTAAAATAGGAAAAGATGACCCCAAATCTTGGTGCTAAGAATCTCTGGCTACTTTGCTGTGACTCCTCAATAAATTTGTAAATGCTGAGAGAGTTGTATGAAAAAAAAAATGTAATGTCTCTTATTAGAAAGGATTTGCACTCCCTGATTTTGCAATCTATGACAATCCATACAGTAAAATAACTCTTGGCCCATGCCCCAAGCTTTTGCTCCATCAATGCTGCACAGAGTTAATATTCTGGTTGATGCAAACAGAGAGGCGGAGTAGGAAGAGAAAAATGTGCTAAAAGGAAGACGCATACAGATTTGAGGATGAGTCATGTGTAGATGAACAGGAGTTTTTGGTTGACCTACGTGCAGTCTCTATGGCAACACTCTAAGCATAGCATCACTTTAGGCCCTTAAAGCAAGAGGTACATGACATGAGCTCTAAGGTTTCTATAACCTTACAAATGGTCCTATTTTACTAGTGCAGGGAGTTATTTTTTTGTCCAGGTTCTATACCGGCCATTGCAACAACCCCTTGCAATCTCAGGATCTGGACGTAGTTCAACATGTTCCAGCTTTTGAAAAACTACTTTATTAGGAAGCAGAATGAGGCGTTCCTCATAAATTATTATCCGTGTCCTCTAAACATCGAGCACAGTTGCTACATGGAATTCAGAACTCCTTAGTAACCATCAGCAAAGTCTATGGGAGAGCGGGAGATACCTGAGTGCTGTGCTTGCCAATTTCTGAAACTCCCATACAATCTTTGAGCGTCTTACTACTTCATCAATTAATGAGAACAGGACACCCAGCTCGTCTTCACCTGCCCACAGAAAAATAGAAAGGTGAGCATAAAGTACAGGTCACATGACATCCATTTCTCACAAGTAAATCATACGTACAGGATAGGAGTATTAGTACTGTGCTGTGCAAATATATATAGAGAGAATAAGAGGATGGGAACTGAATAGTACACATACAGTGGGTATGAAAAGTATTCAGACCCCTTTACATTTTTTTTACACTTTTTGGTGTTAATTCTATGCGGTAAGTGTGGAGAAAACCATTCACTGCTCATCACCTGCCAAATACAATCCCAACAGTGACACATGGTGGTGGCAGCATCAGGCTATGGGGGAAGGGACAGGACCATTGGTTGCAATTGAAGGAAAGATGAATTTGGCCAAGAACAGAGATATCTTGGATGAAAACCTCTCCCAGAGCTCTGGACCTCAGATTGGGCCGAAGGTTCACCTTCCAACAAGACAATGACCCCAAGTACACAGATAAAATAACAAAGCAGTGGCTTAAGAACATATCTGTGACTATTCCTGTCTGCCCCAGCCAGAACCCTGACCTAAACCCAATTGAGCATCTCTGGAGAGACTTGAAAATGGCTTCCACCAACATTCACCATCCAACCTGAGGAAACTAGAGAGGATCCCCAAATCCAGGTGTGAAAGACTTGTTGCATCATTCCCAAGAAGACTCATGGCTGTACTAGCGCAGAATAGCGAAAGTAGTTCTGCTCTATGTCCATATATGCAGCATATATGTAGTAATATTTATGCAGTGCGCATATATGTAGTATAGGAGGAGGGTACCCCACTGTCCCCATGGATACAGAATATAAGTGTACTGTGCAGTGCCCATGAATACAGAATAGGAGGGGTTTTAATGTGCTGTGCCCATATATAAAGAGAACAAGAGGACACGTACTGTATATAGGAGTATTGATACAGTGCTGTGTATTACTTACAGAATAGAGGTAATATCACTGCTCTAAATCCATATATAAAGCATAGATAGGAGTAGCAGTACTGTGATGTGCCTTCAATACTCTAGTGACCTTCAATACTCTAGCAGAAGACACACACACTGCAGAATATTCCTAGGTTAGACATCTCCTCGGGGTTAGAGCAGGGCACCAGTTCCTGCAGTGAACTGGTTAATTATACATAGAGCGTCTCTGGCACACTAGGATATTCTAGTGTATAATAGTCTGGACCTCCGCCAGCACCGATCCTTGTGACCTTTCCTCTAATTCCATGTAATAACAGCTTTGGAGAGATGACAGGAGCTCTTCCCTCGTAGGTCCTGTTACTTTTGGAGAAGGACAGCTCACACAGACAATCACATTGCATGTCCTAGTGACCTTCAAGCCACCGCTCTGCACATTGTAGACTGCAGGACTTCCCACCTGACAGAGAGGCCGTGCGCCAGAAACTAGTGTTTTTGTTTTAAAATTTTTGACACATCTCCTTTTATGCTGTCACTTCATATGGGTTAATATATTTATTTCATCAAATTTTGTCTAAAATGAGTCTTTGGTTCTATAGCACATAGACATGCTGCTGGTGTCATATCAAAGATAAAAATCTCATCTTCCCAACTTCAGGCTTGTGTCTTTAGCTGTCTGTATCTCAGGTACTATAGAGCACAGAACCACAGGTCTGATGTGATCGGAAAGATGAGATCTTTAATATGACTCTTATCTTTAAAAATGTTACAATCCAACTGCAGCCCCTTGACTCATGTCAGGCAAGTATGACTCTTTCCTGAAAATTTTCACATGACTTTGGGAGATTTTTTTTTTTAAACCACGATGTGAGATTTTACATAAAAGAGCAAATTTTAGATAATACATTTCCCAGCTTATTTTGTTTGTGTAACAAATTGCATTGCATAGTGAGGGAATTTAATATTCCATGCCGTGTACTGGGAAGCGGGTAAAAAAAACCTCCAAATGCAGTGAAATTGGGGAAAAAATGCATTTTCGCCATTTTCTTGTGGTCTTGGATTTTACGGCTTTAACTGTGCGCCCCAAATGACATGTCTGCTTTACTCTTTGGGTTGGTGCGATCCCGGTGATAACAAATATATAAAGCTTTTATAATGTTTTCATACATTTACAAAAATTAAAACCACCTGTACAAAAAAAAAATCTTCATTTTAACTTTTCATACTTCGGTGTATAGAGCTGTGTGTGGTGCAACTTTTTGCGGCTTTGGATGACGTTTCCAATGCTACCATTTAAAGGACAGTACAGCCTTGTGATCACTTTTTATTGAATTTTTTATATTTTTACAAATGGCAAAAAAGTGGGATTTTCGACTTAGGGCGCTATTTTCCGTTACGGGGTTAAACGTCGGGAATACGTCGGGGGAACAAAGGTGTCATAGTAACCGATCGCCCCGCCCGGAGACTTCACAGGGGACGACAATCAAACCCAATATGGTGCGGCCCATGTGCCAATGGGATTTAAATGCCCCTGGCCCCTGTGCCCTAGCATCGCATTATGAACGTGACGTTAGTGGAATGTGTGAACGCGTCCTAAATAACAGCTCAAGCTTGCATGGCATTGAATGGACTACTGCATGGTGCCTCCATAGTGCTGTGCATTGCTCCCCAGTCAATTGTTGCTAATCCAGTATTCTTGATGGATTATAGGCTGTGTTCAGTACATGAAAAGTGTATTACATCAAAAACGGAGAATGTAGCATTAGTTACTATGCAACATTTTTAATGTGACATTAATGTTCACATGGCATTTGCAGCCAGATTACCTAACAATGTAATTTGAGGAGTACACCCAGGCATATCTTTATCTATAAAATGATGTCAGCAGTCTTGCGTCTAGGTTGGGCTCGGTGTACAAGAGAACATCTTCAGGTACTCCTAGTTATAAAAGATGATTTAGTTCCATAAGGGTGCGGTCACAACTACCATTTTCACTCTGTTTAGAACCGAAATCAAATTGCCCGGGTGCGTGCCACAGCCTGATCACACAGCGATCGGTAACTGGCATCCAGTGTCTTGCATGTAAACAATACAAGACATTGGGTGCTGGTTACCGCATGCGATTCCATAGAAACCTATATGCAATTGAGCTGTGGCGCGCCCCTGTGCACCCCAGGTTTTGGGCATAAGGCCTAGTTTGGTTGTCTTGGTTTCCCTCTCCTGTCTGATGGTAGCCCCTCTGGGCTGATGGATACACTAAGAATCCTCCAGAGGGCACACATGGCGTTTTGAACGCGTTTTTGGCCCGTTTTTAAGCAGTCCGTCAAAAAACGCATGCGGTTTTTTGAAAGCGTTTTTGATCAGTATCAATTAAGATAAATGTTCAAACCTGTCAAAAACGGATGCAGTTTCAAAAAAAGCCTGCGTTTTTTGACAGACTGCTTAAAAACGCTTTCAAAACGCCACGTGGGCCATCACCCTGAGGCACTTCCAGCTGGGTGTGATCACACATGGCGATTGCAATGTCTTTTAAAACGCATTGCAAAACACATGTATTCTTACATGTTACCTTGCGTTTGGCTGGTTTGAAATCGTTTTTGTTCATTGCTTATGCTTCCAGTTGTGAAGAAAAAAGATTTCAAACCAGCCAAATGCAAGGTAACATGTAAAGACTCCTGGAACCGGCCCAGGACCCAAGAGCAGGGGGTAAAGTGATCAGGCTTTCCCATCTGCAACTGCAGAGGTAGCTCAGAAAACTAGTGTCCTCTCTGGGTCACTACAGTATATTCATGTGAAACACTCCATTCAATGGGGGTGCATAAAAAAAAGGCGCTTGTGCCAGTTTTCTGTCGGAACATTCTTTTTAGTGCTAACTACCTGCTCATGTATTTAAGAAGTGTCCGAGACACATTGGTGTCGCAGCTGCATTATACTGCACTGAAACGGGCGTTCCTGTGCTCAATTGGACAGTGCGCCACAGTTATCATGCAGAGTTGAACAAAAATGTGTTGCACGACCTGAAAAAAAAGGTGCACTCTGTTGGAGCAGTGCAGGGGCGCTAGATTCATGAAGAACATGTGCCAAAAATCCTGAATCTAGCAACCTCTGCACTATACACAGGCAAAATGCTCCTAGTACAGACGGCACTGTTCTTAGTAAATTTGGGCCAATGTGATTGCAATGCAGTTCCTCTAAACCAGGGATGGTGAACCTTTTTAGAGACCGAGCGCCCAAACTACAACCGAAATCCACTTATTTACCATGGCATTTCAAGCAGTATCTTATTGCTACCTGTTCTTCAACATCATTCAATTGTATTGGCTCTCCTAAGGCCACCGATACAGTTGAAAGAAGTTGGGCAAATAAGTTCAGACCATCATTGTAGCTTCTCTCCAGGAAGAATGGTGGGTCCAGCAGGATGACATCCAAAGACAATGCAGTTCTGTTCACACCTTCTCACTTTTCCCGCTGTTTCAAACAGCCAATGAAATGACGCTTTAAAATAGCACTGAAAGCAGTATCCCTTAAGTTGCTTGGGACTGCAGGAAGATTTGGTCCTGTTTGGTGAAATTGGGGTGATGGCCTGAGTACCCACAGAAAGGGCTCTGAGTGCCACCTCTGGCACCCGTGCCATAGGTTCGCCACCACTGCCCTATACTATTTCTATATAAGACGTAGACCACACTGGCCACCAAGACTGATTAAAAACAGTGTATGAAAAGTAAAAGCTGTTTGAAATCTGACAATTTTGTGTCATAGAGCTCTAAGGCTGCGTTCACACGTTCTGGTTGAATTGCATTTAGAAATGGGGAGGCCCTCGCCTGATCACATATGTTTTTCAACTAAAACGGCTAATAATTATTCATGCCTTTTGCTGATATCACAAACTCTTGTGTCAGAGAACTGGAGAGAGGAGGGAATCAGAACCAGCAAGAGGCGAGAATAGTTCTAAGCCGAGGGAGCGCAGAGCGACTTGGATGACCCTCTCAGGAGCGCCAAAGCCTTATTTAAATATTTTTATAAAGTGACTTTCTCCAGTCCTGGTTTGAACACAAACTAATTCTGATGAGTGTTTAGATGGCTTGGACGCTGGTTAAGCATCTGCATAATATTAATGTGTTTCCTAAAATGCTTTTTCACAAAAGTTGTTGTATCGTATTTATAGCTGCATTGAAATCGTCTTATTTCATATCCAATCTAGTTCTGCATGGACTGAGACATAAAAAGGGCCCATTGTAGTGATCAGGCTAGTGATACTTACATCTTTTCCACGTAAATCGTGAGCCCGGTCACTAAGGTGTTAATGACAATGATAGGTGATGTGAACATCAGTGTTGTTTGTCTTCCCAGCAGTCTCCACTAGAGGGTGCTTAGAAAACGTCTCTTGAATATGAGCGGAGCCATAGTTGTCATATTTTCATTTTATAGTGTTAAATAACTATAATAATAATTATTTATATAGTGCACACAGATTACGCAGCGCTGCACAGAACTTGACAGATTAGTCCCTGTCCCCAATGGGGCTCACAATCTAATCAACCTACCAGTATGTTTTGGAGTGTGGGAGGAAACCGGAGGACACCGAGGAAACCCACGCAAACACAAAGAGAATTTACAAACTCTTTGCAGATGTTGAGCTGCGTGGGACTTGAACCCAGGGCCCCAGCGCTGCAAGGCTGTAGTGCTAACCACTCAGCCACCGTGCTGCCCATATACAATAATTCTCCACTGCATAAGAGTTATAAGGTGAACATTCTCATCGCCTTTTTTAAAGTCATGTGTGTCTTCAACCGTAAGGAATAATGAATGAAAGGAACAAACCGTTTCCTAACAAGAAGAAAGCTGTACACAAGCCTAAGGCCATATATTCACCACTTATCTTTAGGTTGCCTTATTAACCCCTTAAGGACATAAGGTTTTTTTCGTTCCGTTTTTAAAAATCCATAACTTTTTTTATTTTTCTGTGTACAGTGTGTGAGAAGTTATTCTGTGTGTAACAAATTTTACTGCTTAGTGACATTATTTATTATTCTATGACATGTACTGGGCAGCTGGAAAAAATTTCCAAATGTGGTGATATTGGCAATAAATGCATTTGCATCACTTTCTTGTGGGTTCAGTTTTTACAACGTTCAATGTGCGCTCCAAATCACACCTCTGCTTTACGTTTTTATTGCTACCATTTTAAGGACTGTGCGACCCTTTGATTAGTTTTTATTACATTTTTTCTGACACCCGGCATACCCATCAGCAAACAGTTTTGCAGAGTTTCTGTTTCTGGCATGTTTTTGTTGTGTTTTGAAATGCACTGCAAACGCATTGGAAAAAACGCCTGAGTTTTGGTGAAAACACGTATGCCATTACAGAATGCGTTTTGCGTTTCCTTGATGCTTTCTAATGCATTTTAAAACGCATTAAAAATGCCACATGTGAGCGAAGCCTGAAGTAAGCACAAGACTCCAGTGAATCCTTCTTATGTGTCAGACATGTGGCCTGTGTAGTTGAGTTTTAAGGAAAACCTATAACCACCTCCATTAAGGCCCCTTTCATATTTGCGTTTTTCACGCACGTTTTCTGCGCGTGCTTTTGACGCGCAGAACTTGCTTTGCACTCTGACCCATTGTAATCAATGGGTCTTTACAGACTTGCATTTTTTTTCACGCACACACAAAAAAAACATGTGTTTAAATCTCGACATGCTCTTTTGCAAGTCACGCGCGTGAAAAACGCACCATACAAGTCTATGGAGACGCATCAAAAACGCATTGCACTCTGAGACACATGCAAGTGCAATGCACTTTTCACGCATCAATTGCCATAGAAAAGATAGAGCTCAGCCCTGAGTCCATTTCACGCGCATTATCTGCTCGTGAAAAACGCATTGAAATTGCATTGAAAACGCGCGTGAAAAACTGAGACACTGAACAAACTCTGACTGAAAGCTGATTGCACTCTGATGCAAAATGTCAGTTTTTCACTGACCAAACCCTGATCGCACCCTGATCAAACTCTGACGTGATCTGCAACGCAAGTGTGGAAGCGGCCTTACTCCAGCTCTTCATAGACAGGCAGTACCCTACTTAAGAACACCCGACTTACAGATGACCCCTAGTTATAGACGGACCTTTCTGCCCCCTGTGACCTCTGGTGAAGTCTCTGGATGTTACTATAGTCCCAGACTGCAATGATCAGCTGTAAGGCGTCTGTAATGAAGCTTTATTGATAATCCTTGGTCCCATTACAGCAAAAAATTTTGAAACTCAAATTGTCATTGGGGCGAATTTTTTTTTTGTCTGGATCTACAATTATAAAATACAGTTATAAAAAACAGTTAAAAAACAGTTTCGACTTACATACAATTTCAACGTAAGAACAAACTTATAGAACCTATCTTGTATGTAACCCTGAAAAAATGGCTGAAAAAAAGTTATAAAAATAGGTTCAAAATCTTTGCGTGAATCAATTATTTAGATCCTTTTCATGTATTGACATGAGTTATTAAATTTTGGAGGATCCCGCTGATCATCAGATCTATAAATGGGCAGTTGCCAGATTACTCCTTTCTCTTACCTTGTGAGACGCACTTGTGTAGATAATGCATTTAGAGGATTGCAACTTATTTACTGTTTCAGATAACATGATTGAGAGAAATTATTGATATTTAGGCCCCTTTCACACAAATGTGTGTGGGACCAATATCCGGCCGCACAATTTGAATAGCAGCCTATGGCACCCGGCCGTGTGCGGTAACCGTAGCGTCAGCGGGGAAAAGATATCTTTTCCCTATGTCTATGCCTGGGCACCTGTCCTTTCTCCAGTGGGCGGCTGTATGCTCACCCGGACCTAAGGGCTGCGGTACAAGTGGCGTTTTGAACCCGTCTTTTGAAAACGCATCAGTTTTTGTCCTATTTTAATTAAGATAATTGGTAAAACCGGTCAAAAACGGATGCGTTTTTAAATGGACTGCTTAAACGGATTCAAAATCACCGGCCTTAGTGATTTATTAGGGATAAATGTATCTTTCTGGCACTGCAGGGAGAACTTGCCTACTATTCACTTGTACCATCTGGAAATAAACACTAGGTGGTGCAAGAAGGCAATCGTATCCTACTGTAATTCTACATGACTTAGTAATCATTCTCAACATTTGTGCAGGGTGATGAAACTCCTTATGGAGATTGCCTTTGCAGGTGTACAGACTCTTAAAGTCCATGCATTGTCCTCTAGATATTGTAAAACTGAGATGTTCTATTAGACATCAGACAATATACTGGTTTCCTCGAAGCGGTGGTCTTTCAGAGGGCTTTTCACTTAATAGTTATCTTTTAAAGTTAACACCAAGTTACAGGTTTTTCTGCAGTCTTTCTCACCCTGGACCCTATAAATAAGATGGCGGCTGATGGCTGGTTCACGCAGCAGAATTTTTTATTTTTTTTAAACTGCTTTAGAATTTTTATTTATTCAATTATTTTATATTGTCCCCTTATACAAAAATGGCTGGACCATTGTACAACCTCTTGTGTCACCGCCTAATCCTCATAGTCTGTAAGCTCCTTCTAGAAGGGCCCTCACTCCTATTGTTCCATATGGCTGTTTGTACTTTTTTATGTAATATTATATTTGTTTATGTCCCCTATGATTTGTAAAGCGCTAAGGAATTTGTGACGCTATAAAAATAAAGATTATTATTATTTGTAGAATAACTTGCACCATTTTCTTGCAAACCTCTCATTATGATCTGTACCATCTTACAGATTTCATTCACCCTTTGCTTTCATCCTCTCTGATATAGAAGTAAAAAACCTCCCCACCTGACGGAGGATATTGGGGGAGGGATGAAGTAGGATACATACTGCATGTTGTAGGCATTAGTGTAAGTGTGGCTGAATAGAGCAGTACCGGAGAAATGGATCTATCCAAGCATCCACAGCAATGCTGACATTAGTTGCAGTTGGGAAAACAAATGATTTTGGGTCATAACCCCTCAGGCCAGACATCTGGCAAATGTGTTGCAGTAATCCTTCTCACCCGGGGCTGATAGCTACTATTTGGGTCAGTGCAAAATACTGGCCACAAGATGGTATTTCTGCGAATATAAAATAACATTATTATGTTAGTAAACAAAAGAATAGCCAGTTCAAGAGATTAGCAGCCATCACGTTTAGAACATTTCTCAATAAAAGCAATAAAGTGCATATCTATATACATGTTCTAATCACAAATCCGGAAATCTATATTACTGTTATTTCCATCCACCCACAATTGCATCCATATTCTGTGTATATCCCTTTAGCTTAGTTACACTTGCAGAAATCCACATCCACCAAGTTGGATGAATGGAACTTTTTTTCCATCTCAGAATCTTCTGCATGTGAAGCAACCCTCAGCCTGGTATCTCAGTTATATATGTAATCGCTGCTTGAGCCTATTAATGAGTTCACATGTTATCATGGGTATTGCTAAACTGTAGACAAGGCTTCAAAGGTTGAGGTATTTTACAAGGCTTACAGTTGTAATATGGGTAATAGGTCAGGAATATGTCATCAGATTTGTAAAAAGTGATACAAGGATGTGCCATGTAAGGTGCTAAGACTCCTATGGCTCTATTCACATTAGCAACGGCAGAGTTTCATGGGGTTTCTGGCAACTTTGACAGAAATCACTATGGAACCCTGACAAATCCATTGATGCTACAATAAATCTTGGACTCTGGGTGATCCCTTCATTCCTGCAGTTCTGCTTCCCCAGCATCTTCCTGTATGAGCTTGTATCCTGGGGAAGAAGTCAATCATTGGGCATAAGCCGTTAGGGTTAGGAATCAGCAAACCCTAACAACATTTAAAGGCGTTATCTATAGGATCAACACTCATGTAAGTAAGATAAGCAGTCTGTGTCCTAACTGTTAGAGATTTCATGACTGGGACCCTAAATGATAAGAAAAACACAAGTCTCCTATAGCTGAACTTAAAGGGGTTTTACCGAGTTTAGATTGTTGTTTCTTAATTAAAAAAAAAAAAAACTTCCACCACATCTATCGCCCTCTGCGGCACAAAGTAGCCGACGGCTCTATGCATCATCACTGTATGCAGCTCTATAGAGCTGAGGTCTCAGGACATTCCTCACGATTTGGGCTCCCACAGCTCGGGACAGAGCCCAAATCCAGGAATGTCTCATTAGATCCCGGATGGTTGAGAGATATGCCTGACCATAGACAGCTTTCTATCTATTGGAAGTAAAAAATGAAGCTTCCTGTTGAATAACAGCAAGCAGAGATCTTGAAAACCAACATGAATTGATACAGTAAATATATTGGAAAAGTTTTATAACTTTTCATTACACAAACATAATACCAATTGTTTGCTGAAAGTGAATAACCCATCATCTTGCACACAGCAGAGCCCAGATGGCTGTGTACTGGGGCAGTATGTACTGTGTCATGCCAAAAACAAACTTCTTATAGCCTGCTAGGTAGAAAAGACCACTAACAAAACTTATGTATGAAGTCAGAGGTAGAATATAGACCCCCATATATATATATATATATATATATTCATGATTCCAGGCGGAGGGAGACCTCTGACAGCCCCCTGTACGTATCCCTTCCTGGCACAAATGACATGTGTCACGTGCTGCTGATGTGAGCTATAGGCAGCGGATTACAGGGCGTGCGCTACTTGTAGGAGCAGTACGGCCGGTGTCTGTGAGTGATGCGCTTCTCCATGTGTCTTTATGGTACCTGGCCCCTCCCCGGGGCGGGGCGTTGGTGCTCAGTCCCGCCCAGGATATGCTGGCGCTGTGCGGGCTCCCGGCTGCTGTTCTGTGCGGTACCGGCACTTGCTGCTTGTATCGCGTGCCCGGTGCCCGGCCCAGTGATGGCAGACTCACCAAGGGAGCTCACCCAGAACCCGCTCAAGAAAATCTGGGTCCCATATAACAATGGACACCCTGTACAGCACAGCGCCCAGCGGAGAGGTAACGGCGTGTGTGTGTGCGGCGCTTTCATAGATCGTCCGATGTGATCGATACGACCAAGTGATCGCTAGGGGGAGTGTCTATGGGTAACTGAATAGTGTGCCCTCATCAAGAATTAATGGGCATGACCTGGCACGGGCTGGCATGTGGTGTATAGAGGCAATGGTCCATGTCACATCAGTGCTGACCTCAGCCATGCCAAGGAGAAGGTGGTGCACTCCTGCTGTGCCCAGGGTGGCACATGTTGGCGGGGAGTCATGACTGCATATACCAGCCCCAGTTATGTGTAAGGGGATTGCATGCCAGGTACAGAAAGATGGCACAGGACCCACAATGGTGCCATGAAGCTGAGATGGATGACCAGTGCCAGCTCATAGGTGGCGGTGCCAGGCGTCCTCACAGCACCCACATAAGTGCTTAGTGCCAGGCGGGTGATCTTTGTACCTGGACTGTGAGAAGCAGCGCCACACTTCTCTGCAGTTTATGTCTGGTAATGCGGGTTTTGGATATAATCTGCAATGCGTGACAGGAGCCATGGACAAGTACTGGAAGGACTCCAGGGTGCCTATAGGTGACCTAGGAGATCAGGCTTATAGACGCCCTCTCCTCTATTACTGATATATGTGCATATATCTCAGGGCAGCGCGTGGCGGTATATCTGCCTGGTGGCGGTGGTGCAGTGTCCCATTATTTTGGAGATGGTTGGCAGAGTGATGCAGACTTCCCCAGCTCCTGATGGCTCCTCTCCTCCGGGTGTCATTACTGCTAATAATAACCTAAACTACTTATTCCTTGCTTCCCTGGTTGTGTCCTGCAGTGGGTGAGATGCGGAGGGTGCCGCGTCCTGCTCCATGGCGTTACAGCGGAGCCGGTCATCTTCTCTGCAGTGACAGGGGGTGTGTTCACTTTCCCCTCTATAATGCCTGATCTATAGAGCTGCAGTCTGGGGTAGCGTTCATCTCTTCAGTGATGATATTGTGCCATCATTTATACATTACATAATATAGTGGTGTATAATGTATATAACAGTCCAGGGGGTTGCCTTTTTATATATATATTTAGCCCTCAAAATGTGCCAAAAATGCATAATAGGTGCAGATCCCTGATCCCCCCCCCCCCCCCTCCTTCCTGTTATTTTCTTTGCTGTAATATAGTTAATTTTTAAATGGGTTACATTGTCCTTTTTTTAAATGGATTTTTAGAATTGATCCTGTCCTGGTAGATCCCTGCCAGTGTTTGCCCCCTGCTGCAGAGCTCATATGTGGGCACAGTTATTGCCCATTTCAGCCAGTCATTGTGTGCTGACCCAGGAGAGCTGAAGATGTCCAAAATGTATACACCAGACCCTGGGTTATGTACAGGAGAGGCTCTTTAGGTTTGTTCTTAAGTTAAATTTGTATGTAAGTCGGAAGTGGTATATTTTATTATTGTAGCTTCTGATAAATTAGAGTTTCAAAATGTTGTGCTGTCATGGGAACAAGGATAAAACATAAAACTTCATTACAGACACCTTACAGCTGATCATTGCAGCCTGGGACTAAAGTAAATCATCCAGAGAGGTCATCAGAGGTCACAGGGGGCAGAGAGATCCCTCTGTAACTAGGGATTGTCTGTAAGTCGGGTGTTCTTAAGTTGGGGATCACCTGTACTTTAAATGTTTGTATGTAACTGTTGATATTCTTTAATAAAACATAATTGAAACAAAAACATACTTTTAACCGAAACATATCGGCCAAACTGTCTTTAAGTAAAATCTACCATGAAAATCTATCATGATAAACCAGGGACACTTACTCATAGATCCAGGCACCAGGTCTGTGGTAATCTTCTTATATTTGTTATCCACGGCCTCCTTCCTTCTGACATTAACTTGTAATATTATGCTAAAGAACAAGGTATTGCAAAAGCCTCTTTTGCTGCAGCTTCATAGGCTGTTACACTGCTCCATTAGTACCCCCTCCCTTTGCCTGATGTAATCTCACAGCAGCAGAGGAAGTTTCAGCACACCGTGGGAGTGGGAATTGCTCCTGCACAGTGTAACAGTGTAAATAATCTTTAGATTGTTTATAAAAGTTGATGTTCGAAGGCTGGAGACCATGGATTACAAATATAAGAAGATTACCACAGTCACACTGCCTGGATCTATGGGTAAGTGTCCCTGGTTTATCACGATGGATTTTGATGGTTGATCTCTACATTTTTTGTCACAATGAAAATATTGGTATGTGTGATACAGTAGATAGATATTGGGGGACAGTTGTACAATGGAGCTACGTGTGCTGGCATACGATAAACCCCACCGTCACGACGGATACATCAGAAGGCTTGGACCTCATGATGTATCTGCTGGCCATTCTGGCTGGTGGCCCTGCTGTAGTTTTAAGTGAATGTTTGCAGTTTTTAGAAACTAATGTAGAACCACTGATGTCCCCCATTGCTTCTGGGGTGCTGTACTGTAAGGTCAAGTTTGCAATCTATGTGGACAATCTATGGATTTTTATGTATGGGAATGTCCATCGATGGCTTTATATTACTTTTCTTTGTGATACAACTTCTGTAGGGTCTCATTTTAATATCCTCTCCTTGTTGTCTTTTCTTTGCAGTATGTATGACCAATTGCCCTACCCTCATTGTTATGGTGGGTCTTCCTGCCCGAGGCAAGACTTACATCTCCAAGAAATTGACTCGCTATCTCAACTGGATTGGAGTTCCAACCAAAGGTGAGTCTTCCGGATGTGAGTGTGAACGTGCGGTGCTCTTACCAATGTGAAATCTATTGGACAGAATGATGTGAGTAAAATATAATGGCCGTTCAAGGAATGAAAGGGGGGAAATTTCCAATTTTTGGTAATGAAGATCTGCCCGATTTATTGCCTTGATAACGGACAATTGTGTTGCAAGCCAAGCACTTACATGCACCACGAAGAAGGTGAACTCTGGCGAACATGATCTGGAAAGAGACACACGCTCGTAGTGAATCGCGGCAGACTTCATCTTCGTCGGACATTCCGGAATCGGGGATCGCACAAGGACCAGGTAAGTAAATGTGCCCCATAGTGTTCACAACTGCTAGAGCGGAGCTTAGGTGTGACTGGCCATTGCGTATGCTGCCTACAGTTGGGGGAAACCGAGGACAATGGGAAATGCAGTTGATAGCTGTTAGATTATATATTCTAACTCTCAAGAGTGATTTTTGACATGTTTCATTTAGTTAGTTTTTGTCTGTATTTCAGAATACAGTTTTTTTTACAGTACAGTCAGACGGCTTTCAGCCAGTGAACTCTACAGATGTCTATAGAGAGAAGCCGTCAAGATTGCTTAATCCCACAATTGCACTATATCCTACTCCCATTTCTTCAGAGTAATCACTCTGGATGTCCACCATATGGTGTTTGCTGCACACCAGGCGACAGGTCTTGACATTGTACCTTGCTGGATAGTTGTTGTATTTTCACCTTTTACCATTGATCAAAGGCAGCAAAATTTTACTATCCATTACTTACTTATGCAGATCTTATAGGGTAAAGGTTGTCAGAATGAACTTGTAGGCTGGCACTGATTATTATTGATTCAGTAATTGACAGGCAGTGATCAAACAAAATGTGCACCTCACATGTTCATGGTACCCCAAACCTGACTCTGCCCACTTTGTGTAGATACAGGACTGCACTATTTAAAGGGGTTTTCCCACGAACACAAGTTGGGCCCTATCCACAGGATAGAGCCTTTTTTTGCTGAATGGTGGGGGTC
Source organism: Engystomops pustulosus (assembly GCA_019512145.1). Lineage (NCBI taxonomy): Eukaryota > Metazoa > Chordata > Amphibia > Anura > Leptodactylidae > Engystomops > Engystomops pustulosus. The sequence continues at coordinate 68,619,563 of CM033649.1, forward strand.
TCGGTGATGAGACAGCCACAGATCACGAAAATTAGGGGTCCAATGGGGTCTCGCGTACCTGCGGCTCTCACCAATCTCCATCAGCTCAGAGATTAATGGAACGGTCATGCGCGGCCATCTGCTCCATTACTCTGATGGAGCGAGGAGGGGTCCAACGGAGGTACGTGGGAACCCATCGGACCACTCGTTTTCATGATCTGTGGGGGTCTCGTGACTGAGACCCCCAGTGATCAGTAAGTTAGGCCTTATCCTGTGGATTGGGCTTAACTTGTGTTTTTGGGAAAACCCTTTTAAGTTAGGACATTGTTGATATGCCCGATCATCCCAGAGCAGAGGGCACTCGAAGAACTTTCTGCTTATATTGTTTTCTACTTTCTCTTCTGCAGAGTTTAATGTCGGGCAGTACCGCAGGGATCTTGTCAAATCTTTCAGGTCCTTTGAGTTTTTTCTTCCTGATAATGAAGAGGGACAGAAAATACGGAAGTGAGTATTTGATAAAAAAAAAAAGATTCTTCATATACCAGGAAACGAGAATATTTTTTGCAGGCGTTGGGTGGAATGTAGTAAAATGGTCAAAGGCACAGATGTTTGTGATCACATTTCACATAAAGTAAAAAAAAAAAAAAAAACGTGTAAACTCTATAAGTGAATTATGAAACAGAAAGTTTTGCAAGACACTGATGTACCAATAGTGTCTAAACCTTTGAAAGTGCAAAGTTTACATTGTCTGATGCTGGGTGATCTCTGATTAAGACTGTCTAGTCTAACTTTGTGTACAAGTCCTGATTATTGTGGAATTTGAGGAATTTAGTGTGGTGAAATTTAACGCAAAATGTTAATATCATTAATGGCTATGTCAATAAAAACTGCTCTTAAATCCACCTGTTTACCTATTAAAAAAAATGTCCTCCAAAGTCATGTAAAAATAAGAACAGAAGAGTCATATTTTGCTTGAGATGGGTCAAATTTAGAGGCCTCAGTTGCCAATAACCACTGTATACATACTATTTAGATATTAAGACTATTGCATGGTAAAAATTAACTTCTTTAATAATACTTTGCAGAAGTGATTAAATATTTTGTCATATTTTATAGTAAGATGACATGCATACACTTAGGGCTGCTTTCATTGAACCCTTGAAGGAATGGGAACTTTATTTTGTAATACATTGCTGGACCTGGAGCCAGAATACCAGAAATGTTTCCTTCAGAAGCCTTCAGGCTCCCTGTTCAGTGGCCCAGATTTAGGACAAAGCTGCCTCTGTCCCGATTCTGAGGACCTCCACATGTGCCCGAGCTCTTACTATACCATTCTCTGCCCCATTCTCTTGGTAGCCTGAATTGTATGACACATAATTGTATGTTTTTACATCATATGTAAAGATGTAGATATAATTTTCCATATTTTTTATGCAGACAATGTGCCTTACTGGCTTTAAATGATGTCAAGAAATATCTGGCAGAAGAAGGTGGACATGTAGCAGTAAGTGCTTATACTTTTACTATTAATGCAGGAAAATCTACTTTCATAACTTTTAGGTTTTTCAAGGTAAATTAATAAAAAAAAATTAAATGTTATGTTCAACTGTGAAATCCTTAATTTTGAAATATTGGGACATGTGAAGCGTAGAAGGGGGCGATATACCGATTAATTTACTGGTATCCAGCCATTTGTCCAATGTACCTTGCTGTTCAATAAAACTTGCCAAACTTTGTAGACAAGTGTGTACATGAGGAATTGGAGAAATTACACTGTTATGGTCATTATGAAAACTGTAATCTCATATTTCTAGCAGCTCTAAGCTCTTCAGTCCCAGTCTGAGTCTCAGTCCCATTGTGACCTATGAGTCCTGTGACTCCCCCCTCCCCTCTCTGTAGACCTCCTATGTAACCTGAGAACATGCTTCTGTCCACCTTGCTGGAAGATTGAAATCTCTGCTGAATTCTTAGTGAAAATCAGATTAGGAGATGAGGAGGGATGATAAGAGCCAAAGTGTGCATTGTAATGCATCTTACCAGAGCAAAGTGTTCACCTGTACTATTAATGTATGCTAAATTTATGGAAAGGTTGCCGACCATTTAAAGGGGTTATACCAAACTAGATAATGAAAATCTTCTTAATGCGGGAGCTGCAGGACTTGTTCAAATGCCTTGCCTTGAGGATTCGAGGACCCATTTTTTCTGGACTTCTATATTCTCTGGGATTTATCTTTAGGTTTCAGTGACATGGTTGTATTTGGACAGTGAAATGTCTTGCTCTCTACTGATTTAAAGGGAATCTGTCACCAGGGACCTCAATTTTCACTAAAGGCAGGTTTCCGAAACCCATTACAGCTGCTTTGCAAATATGCCTTTCTGCTTTCTCTAAGCACTTGCATTACAGTAGAATTGTGTGTTATAACTTGCCTTGTAACCTGACAGAATCCTCTGTTTTGTCCTAGCGGTTGGGCTTTGATTTGCATGCATTTAAGAAAAAATTATCCTCAGCTCTCAGCCCCCACCTTTGTGCTCCTGTACAGCTCCTCCCTCCTGCTCCTTCACAAAGCTCACAGCCTGGTGAGCTGGCATCACTGGAAGAGGAAGAGCTGTACAGGAGCACAAAGCTGGGGGCTGAGAGCTGAGCAGTCTGCAGCACAGTCAAGTCACATGTTGTTTTTTGAAATGCATCCAAACCATATCCCAACCCCTAGGACTACACAGAGGATTCTGGCAGGGTGCAAGGTAAGTTATAACACACAATTATATTGTAATGCAAATGCTTAGAAAAAGCAGAAAGACATGTTGGCACTGCAGGTGTGATGGGCTTCAGAATACAGAATGACATCATTGTCAACCTGTCTCCCTCCTTGGTGACCTAGGAGATGTAATGTGGACATACATAAGTTTTGAGGCTGCTTTATATTTATATTTTTTCCCTGCAATGTAGCACTACGCACTGCCAACTCAACTTAGTCCTAAGGGAGTAACTATTCCCCCAGTACACTATGATATGGCATATATCGGCAATATTCCTTGAAGTTGTTACACAAACTTTGCAAAAATTAATCATAGAAGTGGAGATCAAAAATTCTGTAATCTACCTAGTCAGAAAAATTCTCTTCCACCCCCTCCCTACCGCTCTTAGAAGACAAAGCCGTAATTCAACAGAGATTTGTCGCTGGCCTGCAGGCTCCCAGAGAAATAAACTATTGTATGGAGAACATGCCGTTACTCTGTGATCAGTGGGAGTCTGGCTTGGCATCACGGTTACATCCAGCCAGCACAGCCTAGCGTTCTGCCGTGACATCCTATGATGAAAATGCCCCTGTAATGTAAATGAGATTTCATCCTCCTGTACAGAACATATTTGGGTGATGCATACGTTCCACAGCATATAATAGAAGCACTTCCATGCGTTATCTTGTAAAATCCATGATTACAGCTGGTAAATTATTTTTGCAATTTTTTTTTTTTTACCTTAGGTTTTTGATGCAACAAACACAACTCGTGAGCGACGGGAAACCATCCTTAAATTTGCTGATCAGTATGGCTTCAAGGTAAGAGCTTTTACTAACGATATGTGATACAGAACTAATGTTCCAGTGTACAGCAGCAGGAGACCAGAATCTCCTAGAATATATCATTGCTGTATCATAAGTGAGAATGTGATTTTCTTCTGCTGTACTCTGTACAGTCTTTATGGCTGGATTGCAACACCTTATGGGGATTTATATTTACATGCAAAGGTGAACCTACACTATAACCCAATTATATGGTAGACTAGATTACTATGTATGTTTATCTCCAGTTATAAAATCCTAGATATACATTTCTTAAAAGGATTCCTGATAACTGAGCTCTGCACCTTCATCTTCATGCTTGAGTTGACCACACACATTAGATGGATGTTGGCTTCAGGTGAACAACCATCCCCCTCAAGTACATGCATGCTCAGCTAAATGTGCATGTATTCTGAGCAGAACAAAGGTATAACCTTTCCTGCGAAAATGACAAATGTATAGGGGAGGTGACTTCAGATCTTCTTCTCTAACCTGGCGTATGCCTTTAGGGAGGTCAGGATTGTCCTGCATATTAGATGGTTGGCTGTTCCTGCCAAAAACTTTAAGCACAGCTGACATGTATACAATTCATATAGCCCAACTTTTGTAAGAAAACAAACATACACACATGTATATTCATACAGGTGGTCCCCGACTTACAGACGACCCCTAGTTACAGAAGGACCTCTCTACCCACTGTGACCTCTGGTGAAGCTCTCTGGATGTTACTTTAGTCCCAGGCTGCAATGATCAGCTGTAAGGTGTCTGTAAAGCTTTATTGCTCATCCTTGTTCCCATGACAGCACAAATTTTGAAAATCCAATTGTTATTGGGACAAAAATACATTTACCTAGAGCTACAATTATAAAATATACCAGTTCCTACTTCCATACAAATGCAACTGGACTTCAATTTTCCTAAATACAGTTTGCAGAAGCCCATCACACTTGTATTGAAAATATCCCTTTCTGCTTTCTCCAAGCATTTGCATTACAATAAAATTGTGTGTTTTAACTTGCCTAACTTCCTGACAGAATCCTCTGTTTTGTCCCAGGGGTTGGGCTTTGGTTTTGATGTATTTCAAAAAACAAACTTGCCTTGTGTCTGCTGCTCACTCCTCAGCTCTCAGCCCCCACCTTTGTGCTCCTTTTCAGGAACAGAGATGACATCAGTGGGGGAGGGAGGAGCTTGCAGGAGCACAAAGGTGGGGGCTGAGAGGCGAGCAGTGAGCAGCAGAGACAAGGCACATGTTGTTTTTTGAAATGCATCCAAATCAAAGCCTACCCCAGGGACTTAACAGAGGATTCTGTCGGGATGCAAGGTAAGTTATTACACACAATTATATTGTAATTTAAATGCTTAGAGAAAGGCAGATTTGCAATGCAGGTGTGGTGGGCATCTGTCTTTAGTGAAAATGTGGTCGTTGATGACGGGTTCCCTTTAAGTACAAAAAACCTAAAGAACCTTGTGTGTAACTCAGGGACTTCCTGGTATATGACTAGCTGAGTTTAGCTATCCTCCCAACCAAAACTGGACTCACAAGGTCTCCCTGACTCACTTGCTGACTTGAAATTACATTTTGATAAACTTTAAGTCTTTTGTACATACACTTGTAGGGCAAACAGATGTTAAAAAATAATAAATCAAAGGATAACTGTCTCTTATACCATTGTTCCTTTATTTCATGCACTTTTGAAGACTTTCTTTGTGGAATCTGTGTGTGTGGATCCAGAGGTTATAGCAGAAAACATTGTGGTAAGTGACACTTCAAATTATTCAAAGTTTTGTTTTTGAACTTGGAATACTGCAATTCCAGGAACAAGGTAAAAGGCTTTGGGACGGATCTTAGGAGATGCAGAGGTCCAAACATAGAATTGCAAGGTTGCACTGACTGATAACTTGTATTTTTACTATACCGAGTTTGGTGATATTGTCCTAGTGTAGATGTGGAGAGATCGAAATAAGGAGCAGATATCTTTGTAGACAATTTGTCTAATTGGTAAATATTAGGAATGGCCCAGTCTAGAATGTTTTTGAGATGCTTGTAAGTGGTGGCTTAAGAAATATTTGATGTCTAAATAATCCTGAAATGGGTATCCCCGTCCCATACAGTCATGGATGTGTTGGGAATATTCATTTGAAGGGGATTAATGGAAACTTTTGGCCATCCTTTTTTAACTCCTTTTATTGTAACCTCTGCAATGTTGCTGAATTTTATATGACTAAAGTTGCCCGCCAGTTTGGCTCATCATTACCAAAAGATGTTTAGAGTAAGGGCGGACCAGAGGGACCGATATACACTTAAGAATGGGTTGTCTTCATAGTTCACTACTATGTACATGGAATACAGCTGTATTTTTGTTATAAATGGTGGAGGGCTCCACAAGGTCTGATTAGGAAACCCATCCTGAACAATTTTGTTTTTCAAAGGATTTGTTGAAAGCTTTTTTTCAACAAAGATTTGTTTTACGGAAAGCTACCATCCATATCCATCATGATAAACCAGGAACAGTTACGCATAGATTCGGCCACCGTAACTGGTAATCTTTTGATATTTGTTATCCATGGCCTCATTCCTTCTAAAATCATCTCTTAAAATTATGCTTATGTGCCACAACGGCTCTGGGCATGTGACCAGAGCCGCTTAGTGCTCAGACTTCACAGGCTGTCACACTGTGCATGAGCACTCTTCCGTTTTTCCTTATGTAATTTCACAGACCTAGTGGGGAAGTGCTTCCGCCCAATGTAACAGCCTGTGAATCTGCATCACTGAGGGGCTCTGGTAAGAACCCCATAAGAAGATTATCACACTATAGGATCTGAGTTTTTCCATTGAAACCGGGCCCCCCAAATTGAAGCTCCCTGCATGGTGACCAGGTGCCATAAATGTCTCTGAACGGCCCCCACATGTTCGTTTGCAAGCGTCTTAAGTGGTAGATTTCCGTAATGATTTTGGAACATCTTCTTGAGAAGCCTCTGAATTAATGAGCCCTTTTGGTTTCTTCTTCCTTTCCTTCTTAGCAAGTGAAGTTGGGAAGCCCGGACTACTTGAACTGCACCAGTGAGGAAGCTGCCGAAGATTTCATGAAGAGGATAGAGTGTTACAAGAATTCCTATGAGACGCTGGACGAGAGCTATGACAAGTACGTCTCTTCTTCACCAGATTGCACTTTTCTTGAAATAACATACTACATGGTAACACAGAATTTATGATCTCGTAGAGGGGAAAAAGTTTTCTTTTACACCACTGTTTATACACTAAAGCAGCCAAGTTTTTCTAAACCTGTAGAACCTATTTGTAAATAGGTCAATGTTTTATATTTTTTATTTTTTTTAAGGGAACTGTCCTACATTAAAATCATGGATGTGGGCCGTAGATATCTAGTGAACCGTGTCATGGATCATATCCAGAGTCGGATTGTTTACTACCTCATGAATATCCATGTGACTCCACGATCCATCTACATGTGCCGGCACGGGGAGAGTGAGCTTAATATCAAGGGGCGAATTGGAGGAGACTCTGGCCTGTCTCTCCGTGGGAAGGAGGTAATGTACAGCCTGTGTGTATACATTGTTATTGCATTATAGCGCAGGGATTCCTGCCTCTGTAGACCTCTTTTATCATCGACATGTGGGAGAGCGTACCTCAAACACCAATGACACATGGCTGCAAATGGGTCTATAGTTTGTTTCCCCCCATATTGCACAAGTGAGAGAGCAGATGGATCAGTGTTCTGAGATTTACTTTTGGATCCAGAAGTCCAGTATCAGGAAACCAGCTGTAATCACACAGTCCTTGAAAACCCAACTAATCCAGAGAAAAGCAGACTGATTTCAGCAAAACCGGGAGGGATGTGAACGTCTGTTCAACAAGAATGAGATTTCTTCTTTCACGCCCCAAGGAGATAGTACAGTTTGTTTGTTTTGCAACGTGGAACTCGGGCGGTCGGCCAAGGTTTCAGATTAACCCTGTGCACAGGAGCAGTCTGCCCTGTATGGTGCCTGCTCTTTATATATCACTTTTACAATGGTTATTTATTATAAAGACCCATAAAGTTATTTATCAGACATTCATAGAAATGACCACCTGGGTGGGATAACGTTGTGTCCATAAACAATGTACAAAGCTTTGTTGTATTTAACAGATTCTGAAAATGAATAGGCATAGAAACAATTGACTCTTAAGTATCGGATATAACGTCTACGGGAAATAGGCAGAGGAGAGAAATGACAGACGTGCGGAACTAACAAGATAAGGACCAAGGCGTCAGCAGGCGCCCCTGTGGCGAGGGAGTGGGGTAGTTATAGGGTGCCACATCCAAAAGTTATGCCATGAATAATTAAATTGCATATCAGATACCTTAATCATACTGAAGTTATTTCCTTTTGATGATTATCTTTATAAATACTTTAAGCAATACAAGTTGAGGAATGGAAGGTGCGGGGAATGCAGTTACTCAATATATTCTGATGGCCAGTTATAGTTCTTTTTGCTAGAGGGTCTGCACAGGTATAATTTGGATAAGGCACTCTACCAGCCTCCAGGTGCCATTATAGGGTGCTTATACATGAAACATTTATATCTATCCACAATGTAAGTGATAAGTGTAATAACACCCCCACCCCCCAAACTGTTGCTAGCCCGCGTAAAACAACTAACCGGACAAAAAACATAAAAACAATTAAAAAAGGGAAAACGGCCAAACTGTTGCCCTATAACAAGAAAACGCTGGAGAGATATATAATGCCCATATCCTACTATAGAGCCCTGTTAGGAGCACCGCCCTGTGACCAAAGATCAGATACAAATAATCAGACACAGACATCTAGAGTAGGTACAGTGGGCTGAGGATAAGGAAACATACAAAGAAAATGATAGTGGATAAGGCACCAGAGGAAACGAGTGCAAATACCAGAGAAGCTAAAAGCTCCTGTAAGCCCCCAGAGCCCACAAACAGAAATACTAACCCCTGAGCAAAGGTCATGAAAATAATGGATCCTACCCTGTGTGTATAGTTACAGGAGCTTTTAGCTTCTCTGGTATTTGCACTAGTTTCCTCTGGTGCCTTATCCACTATCATTTTCTTTGTATGTTGCCTTCTTCTCAGCCCACTGTACCTACTCTATATGTGTATCTGATTATTTGTATTTGATCTTTGGTCACAGGATGGTGCTCGTAACAGGAGTATATTGGCATTATCAGGTGCCCTTGTCTTTTCCACGTTTTCTTGTTATAGGGCAACAGTTTGTCCGTGGCCTAAAGCCACTACTGACACCGACGGAAGTAGGTCCTCCAAAACAATCCAATGAACGATTGATCAAACCTACTTAAAAAAAAATTGCAGCACCTAAGTGATTCTGCTGACGGGCTGGTTATATTTGTTTGGGGTTATCTGCAGTGGTGTAACTTGAATGTATGTTTTATAGTACTTGTCTTCTCATATGGGAAAGTGACACCTTATGGTCCCCTAAACCTCCTGGGCCCGGTTGCAATCGCACCCTCTGCACCCCCTTAAGTTACGCCCCTGATTATCTGCAGACTTAGAATAAGTAAGGCCACTTACATTTGCAAGTCTGATGCGTCCAACTCGCAACGTGTGCTGGCTGGAGCATCCAAGGTTCAGTTCCAGTTGTCTGCGTTGGGGCCGGACGTTCCAGCCAGCTTTCATCATCGTAACATGTTGATGCAAGAAGAACATATAACCGTTTCTGTGGACTTGAGTAAGCCGTGAAATGTATTGTGCACGATCGGATGGAGAAGGAAGCGGTTGCGATGTTTAGTGTTGGTAAACCTGGTCAGCCATGATGATTGGCTTTTGAGCAGTGATGAAACCGGCCTGTTGATGTAAGTGCAGGTAGTTTGGGTGTGCACAGAGGAGAGACGTTCTGCTGTAACATCCTCATTGTGTTGAAATAATGTGGTTTCCAAAGATTTCTTCATTGTTCAAAGTTGAAATTGCCTTAAAGGCAAAGGGAAGACGTATTTCCATTTTAAAGAGTATTTGCTGTCATTGTACGCTGTCTGGTATAGTTTGGCTGCATTGTTTGCATAAGTGAATCCGATTTGTGGGTAACTGTATCACAATCATGTTTATACTGTGCTACTATTCACTTTTTTTCTCTGTGCCTGATTTGACAATGTCAATAGATTGGCATCTTATATACTGGCCAACAATGGGAGAGATATTAGCGTGACCGAATGGTAAAAGCATAACTAACTTTTTGTAGCAATTTTTTTTTATTTCAGAAATGAATTATTTCGGCGATTAAAAGTTAACTTTGTTGTATACTTCATTAAGTAAGGCAGCTTCTCTGTGCTTTTTTTTTTTCTTCTCAACCTTCTCCTGCAGAGAGCAGTGTATCTGATCATCTGTGAAAGATGATTAGACTATCCAGGGACTGTAAACGGTTAAAGGGGTTTGCCTATGAAAGGAAGTCCTAAAAATCCTTATCTGCTGGTGATGTTTATACAGTAAAGATAACTTTTAACTCCTTACTTTGCAGTTTTATTGCTGCTTTTGGTCCTATTGCTGCATTTGCTGCTCAGTGTGAGATTCGGCTCTGTGGGCAGGCACTGATGAGATGACATTTGATGATTCCTCAGTTCTATGCTCATGCACAAGATAAATTTTTTTTTACTTGTGTGAAGATAATTTCTCAGAAATGTAGTGCTATGGTCCTTTAGAAAGAAGACTGTCCTTTGATACGACCACCTCTGCTGGAGGATTGCACAAAGACACAAAAAGTTTCTGTATATGAAATGTCCAGGAGTTACTACATGTCCCGCAGCCGTCCTGTGGTAATGATCGCTGAATCCAGGAGGTCAGACAGGACTCTATAGCACATGTCTGGCCACCGCTGCCAAAATGTGAGGTGGTCGTATCCGAGGAAGCCATCTCGTTTCTAAGGGACAACATGGCTACATTTCTGAGAAATTATCTTCACACAGGAACATTTTTTAAAATAACTTCCAATTGAAGAAATGTTTATATATGGCAAATGAATTAAAATAAATGTAAATGCTCAGATGGGAATACCCCTTTAAGGAGTCGCCCCAGTGGAGAAGAGTAATGCTGGGATGACCTTACCTTGCTTGATTAATGTCCCATAGGTAAAGTACATCATCATAAGTTATACTCGGCAGCTGTGACCCAGACATGTGGAAATGTATCCTGACTATGGGATATCAATTAAACCAGAAGAAGACATCCTTGCATGACTTTCTCCACCCTTTTGACTACATAATGCTGCATCTCCCAGAATAAAGAAGGACATCATTCTGATCCCGTCACCATCCTGGATTATAGATTAATGATTGTTTATGGGCCAAAATGCTGACAGTTTTCCTTAAACTTGCCTGATTTTCTGCTGAAGGGCTGTAATTTCCTTTTTAGAAATGTATTAATTTGGAGAGATCCATGCATCTGATTGAAGTTTTTCTTTCATTCTTACTAAGAAAATTGGTTACTTCTTTGCCAAGACGATATCAGTAACCCTTCTACTTCTGATAATAATCTCTTTTCTCCTTGAAATGGAACATGATAATCTAATGATCTTTTCACTTATTCTGTCCTTAGTTTGCAAAGTGCTTGGCTGAATACATACATGAGCAAAACATCCATGATCTTAAAGTGTGGACGAGTCAGATGAAGAGAACGATTCAGACCGCAGAAGCTCTGGGCGTCCCGTACGAGCAGTGGAAGACCCTGAATGAGATTGATGCTGTAAGTCTACACTAATGGGTTCATACTTAATTGACCACATCTATGATGTTAAGTTGTAAGGACATTCCCACCCACCTTGGGTCCAAGTGATTAAACACAAATTGTGCCGATATCTGCACATGTGGGAAGCCCTTTCTGTATTTCATCTCATTTACTTCTTCTGACAGACTTTGGGTTTTTAATGGGCTCTTCAATGTTTCTACTAGGGAGTGTGTGAGGAGATGCGTTACGAAGAAATCCAGGAATCTTTTCCTTTGGAGTTTGCCCTGCGAGACCAAGATAAATACAGATACCGCTATCCTAAAGGAGAGGTGAGTGGAAGGGGCTCATAGGTAATAGAATAGTATTTATGCCTGTATAGTCTTGTATATGTATAGTGTGCATTGCACAACAATATGGAGTTATTCATATCGGTGCTCAATGCATCTAATTCATGTCCCTAAATGCTGCAGGTATCCTCTGAACTAATACCAGTCATCTTTACCTTGATTTGCCCATGTTGACTTTAGCCTTGGGCTCAAGCATATTGGCATATAGTGCCCAGTCATGCTCTGTCCTGGCCAGCCTACTTTGGTATTAACAAAGTATATACAGTAACTTGATGCGACCCACAACTTTGAAGGGCAAAAGGGGAAAGTTTACCACTCGCGTGACATCCTTGGTACACGCTTTAAGGGTACATTAACGTGTGCTCGCCCTTCCATAATCGGGCGAGCTGGAGAGGAGTAGGGATGAGCACTGCTCACCCTTCCCCTCTCCATAGAAAATAGTTCCCCATGCTTTATGTTTATTTGCGGGCACAGTATGGTGAGCACACATTGGGCTCATAGTACCTCGCCCGTCACCACACAGGCCCATGTGAATGGGGCCTTTGCCTTTACACAGGTTTCATAGAGGGGACGTGCATTCAGTAATGAGCGCACTGCCCCCTCAACCTCTGGAAGAACCGGAAGTCCTTGAAGTGGTTTCGAGAAAGTTTAGCTGGGCAAGTAGAAATAGGGTGACGCTTTCAGGAAATTGTACTTGCCCTGGTAAGCTTTCTTTATATATAAAAAAAATTTTTTTTCATTTTTTTTTTTTTTACTGTGTTGGTCATTTGCAATTGGTAAATGTTACCCTGTGATAGTCAGGCTTTTGTTACAGATTGATCTGCACAGTTTGTTTTGTGAAGTGATTTATTCTCTGCACATCGGACACATATGCTGAGGACGCAGCTTTGTGAAGTGTCTTTCGGTGTACAACCTGTTAGGGTCCATTAGGACATGGTAACAGCTGCTTGTTGTTTCATCACTGAACATCAGTTCCCTTAAGTGACCTGACTAATGGCCATAACCAGAGAATACGAAATGTGTGCACCTCCATGGCCGGCTGTTATCATGGGACTGTCCACAGTATTGATAAAATTGTAAGGGGGACGTTAAAGGGGTATTTAGTAATAATCAGTCGCCTCCTATCCATTCAGTGTGAGAGCTGCTAGATTGAAGATTGAACCAGGGCTCTGGGTTCTGCTTCACTTTTGACATCCTGTTTTGGACATTTTCTGGCAGGATATGTGATGACTTTTATATCAAGAATGCCACTTTATAGGAAGGAACCAACTTAGACAGGCATTCCCTATCCACAGGATGGGATACAAAGAGGTGACTGGTGAGAGACCGACTGCCAGCTACACTACACCCTCCCACCCCACCATTGATCACAAAAACGGGACTCCCTTTTTATCCAGGGAATGGGAGACCTGTTCTCGCCAACTAACATCCTACTGCTCCATTCAATAGTCAGTGTCGAAAATATCCAAGATACAGCGCTGGAGTTTGCGACCCTCCCATTCTATTAAATGGATCGCCAAGACTCATCCTTGTCCTTCTGCAAGAGTGGAGTGGATTACTCTGGATCCCATTCTTGATCAGTGGGGGTCCTGGCAGTCGGACCCCCACTATTCATCTTGTCCCCTGTCCTTTGTATAGGTGTTTTACCTGCTAAGTTTGTGCTACCCCTTTAAGATGGTAATGGAAATTTTTCTAATACATTTTCTGTCAAAGACGCTGCACATTTTTTGGCAGCTGGTAGAGAATACATTAAATTTTGCTCCGTATTTCCTATGATGGCAGAGAGATCCTGATGAGGTAGATGCTCGCTCCACACGTTCTCGCTTGCAGTTACTGTAATTGACGTGTTTGCCTGCATGAAACCTAATGTGTGTATATATGTAACAAAACTGTCTGCTTTTCAGTCATATGAGGACTTGGTGCAACGTCTTGAACCAGTCATCATGGAGCTGGAACGGCAGGAGAATGTGCTGGTTATCTGCCATCAAGCTGTCATGCGCTGCCTACTGGCCTATTTCTTGGACAAAACTGCAGGTGAGGCCTATTACAGGATGCCTGGGACAACTTTTGCTTGGAAAGTGTACTCTCTCATCCACGTTCACAGCAAAATTGATCAAAACTATACAAAATAGTGACACATTTTTTTGACTTTCATGGTCTCCTTCCTCCTAAAATCAACTATTAATATTATGCTGAAAAGCCAGAAGGGCTCTGTGTGGTTGTTTCCAGAGCCCTTGTGAAGCTGCAGCACAGAGGGGCTCTTAACACCCCACATAGCACTTCTAGCTTATTAGCATAATTTTAAAGGTTGATTTTAGAAGGAAGGAGGAGAACAAATATAAGAAGGTTACCGCAGTCACGGGGCCTGGATCTATGAAGTGTTCCTGGTTTATCATGATGGATTTTGATAAAATCAAAACGATTAATATAGTTGATGGTTGGCAATTAAATTTTTTTTTATAGCTTTGATCATCAGTGGTAAAATTATCAATGTCTATCAAATGGTCTGTACCATTTACACAAGGCAGTGAAAGGGAGTGGAGCGGAAGGGGCTGCATGGGCCGGAAGGATAAACCTATAAACCTGATTCACACAGAGTCTTCACACTTTAATGTGAAAGCATAAACCAGTCTCCGTAGACCAGATGTATAGGTTTCCATACTCCTATTCATTTCTAGTAAACCAGTAAATCTACAGTGATGCCTTCAAGCTCTCTGCTGGCACCACGATGGGCACACACACTAAGTTGCCTTTACTATATTGGGGGAGATTTGTCAGCGCTTCCATGGCAGATAAGTGGTGTAAAAGCTTTCATGCACAAAGCAACACCTGATTTTATTTTATTTTTTATTTTATTCCCCATTAGTGGAAGGACTTGGGGCAATCTTGCCCCGCGACTGATCACTATCCATAGCCTGCAGACTTTCAGTATTGAAAGTTTGCCTGCTTTTACGGCATGTCCACAGCAGGCAGAGCCACTGCGGCGGATACAGCAAGTGGAGTCTTTGTCATATCCCGTGCCTCATAGCGCAGGCTATGATAAATGTCCCTCATTGGCTATTTCTGTTCCATCACTCTGTAATAACTGATGAAATTGGATCAGTGTATATCATTTAACCTTTTAAGTGATGAGATATATAATTTTATTTTATACAGAACAGCTGCCTTACCTCAAGTGCCCCCTACATACGGTCCTGAAGCTTACACCTATAGCTTACGGTAAGATCCTTTCCACTAGTTTCTATGTTTGAATTTATTCTGTCTGATCTTTATTAGCCTTAATAACTTGCACAGAGGGATATATGGCATATATTTTGGCTCCCTAAAAACCCATTGGGTAAAGGGTTGATCGGCAACTTGCCGAATACTATAAGTAAGGCTGGCTGCACGTGAACATACTTGGACAACATGGACTGAGCACAATGCGGTGAATGGGAGTCCTTGCATCATAAAGAAATGATGCATGGAGTCCCTGACTGTCAGCTGAACTGTGTCAGGTCTTCTGTCCAGACTCCTTGCTTCACATGTCCCTATTGTGCAACAAATCCTGACTATGCTCAGTCTGTAGGGGCTGACCGGCACATGCTTTCATTTCCGTGGATGCACATTTGTGTGCAGCTGGATTAATATGAAAAGCTACAAGAGGATTAATACAAAGAGATAGAAAACATTGAGGACTTTAATCTTCTTCTCCCGAAAACTTCCTGCTTTCTTCCGAAAACAGTGAGCACCTATCCGTGAGTTGGTTTCTGTGAGCTGCCTCTAACACCTAACACTCCTATAGATCAGCTGCAAACTGCTCCATTCTCTGTGTAGTGGCTGAACAGAGTCACTGCAGCATGGCTCTTATGCAAGTGAATTGGAGATGATCGGCAGTAACCTGGTCTGACCACTACACAGAGAACGGAGCTGTTTGCTTCTTGTTTCATTTTCTTTCTATTGGCTACAGAGAACTGATATAGGGGAGATGAGTGGTGCTCTGCCACCAACCGCATATAGCGGACCTATTATGTGGATATGTTAAGTTCAGGAAATTGTTCAATTATCCATCCAATAGCTTTAGGTGCTGAAGGATGCATCAACTTACTGTAATATGTCAGGCATAGCCATTTTATCACCATTTTCTTTAGGAGGATGTGCAGTCAATGTTCTGGCTATGGTGATGTCGGTTTCATTCAGTATACGATATAATGAAATACCTTAAACAATGATCATTTCTTATGCCATGGATGTTTTTGGTTTAGTAAATTTGCTAATTTGTTGGTCTCCTCTTTCAGGTTGCAAAGTAGAAGCGGTCAGTCTAAATGTGGATGCTGTAAACACGCACAGGAATAAACCCGAGGTAAGTCACTTGTCTGCATCGTACAGGACACAAATCGGCTGGATTCTGCACTGTTATTGCAGTTATTTGAGTTGTTTTTCATAGTGTGAAATATATAATTTTATTTTATAAATCACGAAAAAATATTACTTGCTGCCAAAAAATTCTTAGTGTGTCACTTGTAGTGCGTCGCCACCTGGTGTTCACAATTGGATAGCACCACCTAAATTGAGCACCTAAATATACAGTCCCTGTCCCTGCAGTCCGTGTCTCTGGATTGTGCTTCCCTAATCAAAGACTCATTTTACTGTTAAATAAAATTCACAATTTTTTTGTCTACACTACCAGCAAACACTACAAATTATTTTCAAACTACTATTAAGCCTTTAGGACTTTTGAAAAGATATTTAATGGGCACTTTCTTTATTCCACTATTTACATAAGCCATGTAAAAAATCTTTCTGGCTGTGGATTCAGAAAAACCTCTGCATTTTTTTAAAAAATTGTGTCGCGAAAATTTCACTCACCTTCATCCAGGATAGGCCGGTGTATTTCGAGGCATTCCAGCGGACTTCAGCGCAGCAGCGCCACCTGGTGGACGGCGGAGGAACTACCATCATAAATCCCGCCCGGACCCGAATTCAGCGCAGAGAACGCGCCGCTGGATCGCGGATGGGCCGGGTAAGTAAATCTGCCCCATTGTGTTTGACTTGAACCCCTTAGTGGACCATGTGTTTCATGGTGATGGGGAGACATCAAACCCTGGTGGAGATTTGACTCCTGAGATAAGAGAAACCTCAGCAATACAACGGTTTTAGTCCTGCAGGTCCAAGTTTTATTTGTTATTGAAGCTCCTGTTTAATATTTGAAGTAAATCTCTTAGGCTATATTCACACTTCCGTTGCCCGCCGTACCGTAGCGGGCAACGGCAGTGCACGGGGAGAGGAGGAGGAGGAGGTGAGCGCAGCCCCTCTCCATAGGAAGTTATGGCGCACGGCGCCGTGCTACGGAGAAAGATGGGACATGTCCTATCTTTTTCCGGGGTACGGAGTGGTGCCGCACGTGTGCCGCACCGTACCGCTCCCGTAGGGCGCCGTGCGCCCATTGCCGTCTATAGGGGACATATATCGGCTGTATATACGTCCCCCATACGGCAGTGTGAATGTAGCCTAAGACTCCAGCCTGAAATTCAATGACCCAGTGTTAAAGGGGTTTTGGATAACTTGGGTTGTCCACTCTTCAAGGGATAAGAATCTGATCGGTGGGGGTCCAACCACCAGTATGAAGGATTGTAAACCAAGCACACTGACACTGCCTCTGGAAGGATCTGCTTTTCTTTTTGCTTCTTATGCCCTTGTTTTTACAAAATAAGGCTTTAAAAATTATGCAAATGAATCTTAGTGGCTCCATTGCCCTTAATTGAGCCTTAAAGGGGTATTCTCGTCTGGGCATTCACATTCAGTTTGATAAATCTGCCATATATAAGCATTTCTTCAATTAGATGTTATTAAAAAAAAATGTTCCTGTGTGAAGATAATTTCTCATAAATGTAGTCATGTTGTCCCTTAGAAACAAGACTGCGTCCCTAGATACGACCACGTCTGCTGGAGGGATTGCACAAATAAACAAAAAGTATTTGTATATGGAATGTCCAGGAGTTACTGCAGGTCGCACAGCCGTCCTGTAGTAATGAACGCTCAAACCAGGAGGTCAGGCAGGACTTTATAGCGCATGTCTGGCCACTTCTGCCAGAGTGTGACGTGGTCGTAACCGAGGAAGCCATCTCGTTTCTAAGGGACAACATGGCTATGTTTATAGGAAATTATCTTCACACAGGAACATTTTTTTAAATAACATCCAATTGAAGAAATGTTTGTATATGGAAGGTTAGTGAAACTGAATGTGAATGCCCAGACGAGAATACCCCTTTAATTGAATGGAGGGGCAGGATTTGTGTTGGTCTCACTAACTGAATGAAGCAGCAGGACAAAGTCCCCTGTTCACGTATATATTCCAGGGGTCTGTGGATAGAGGTTAACAATCAAAGATGGAAAACCCCTTTAAAGGGAACCTGTCACCAGGGACCTCATTTTCACTGAAGACCGGTTGCAGGAGCCCATCAAAGAAATACAAATATGTATTTCTGCCTTTTCTAAGCATTTGTATTACAATATAATTGTGTTTTTAACTGACCTGGCTTCCTGACAGAATCCTCTGTATAGTCCCAGGGGCTGGGCTTTGGTTTGGATTCATTTCTAAATACAACATGTGACTTGTCTGTGCTGCAGACTCCTCAGAGCTTGGCCCCCACCTGACATCAGTGGGGGAGGAGCTGTACAGGGGCACAGAGTCACATGTTTCTTGAAATGCATGCAAACCAAACCCTAACCCTGGGAGAAAATAAAGAGGGTTGTCAGGAAGCCAAGTAATTGCAAACGCACAATCATATTGTAATGCAAATGCTTAGAGAAAACAGAAAGACATGTTTGCACTGCAGCTGTAATGGGCTTCTGCAACCTGTATTTAGGGAAAATTAGGTGACAGGTTCCCTTTAAGCCCTCCATTCACATAAGATACCATCCGCCCACTCTTTCCTGAATCCAGAAAGTCCACGTGCAATGAATGGAGAGAGCCGCAACCCGATTCCTCCCACCATACACACCAGTTGTTCAGCCAAAATCGGATTCTTCTTTGTATGGAAATTTAAAGGGATACAAATTGTCAGGTTCCCTTCACTTCAGCCACTTGTAAATGACCTTTTATTTACTAATATATATAATCCTAAGCATTGATTTCACATTCTGCATCATCATTGTCTGATATTCTGCTCCTTAGAACGTAGATATATCCCGGTCACCTGAGGCAGCCCTGATAACTGTGCCCGACCACCGTGGACCCACTAATGGTGCCTGTATTCATTTTATTACTGCTGCCATAAGTAATTGCCTTCTGTCTGAACCAATCCCAATCCTTCATTCCAATGACACATTTTATTTTAATTTTGAAGATATTTCATGGAAATTCTAGAAGGCTCTGAATATCTGCATGAAACTAAATCCGTGTAATAATAATAATTCTTTATTTATATAGCGCACACAGATTACGCAGCGCTGCACAAAGCATGTTATATCCGTGTAATGACCGAAAACCAAAATCGGCTGAACTACATTAATGTGAAATCCTGTTCAGCTGATTTTGGCTGTTTTTAAAATTGGGTGTTTTAGAATTGACCTTGATTATTGCACAACAACTATCATAAGGATGCGGTCACACATAAAGTTTTAATGCAAGACACTGGGTTCTGGTTACCGATCGCGTGCGTTTCCATAGAAAAGCATACGCGATTGGGCTGATGCACGCCCCCGTTTGCTATCTCCGCACTAGCAGTAAGTGTGACCGCACCCTGAAACAACATTTCCTAATTGGTTTTATTAAACATCTTCACCCCTTTGCCCTCTATAGACTGAAGTTTTCACATGCTGCTCCCTTTTTAGACCTGTTGCGTAAATGTTTTCCTGAGGGCTCCCACAATCCGATTTTAGGTTGTTTCTGTCCTGCATATATTGGATAAGCAACAAATCAGTGCATTGAATCCACTTTTCATAGATTTCAATGGCGAAATTTGTAGAATGTGGAGCAGTTGAGTGGGATACATGCAACGTTTTCCAGGGCGGAGCATCCGTGGCCATAAGACTCCACGCGCCTACACGGTGGCCTTAATTGGCAGTCTCCTTAAGGAGAACTCTTACTTCCTGGCCATAGTCACAAGCCTCTCACACAGCCATACCAGTTCCCTACACTGTACTGAGGAGACCCAATCGGGTCAGAACAGTGCTGTCGACAGTGGGAGTCTGTTCCTTCTGGAATAGATATACTGGTTTGGTTTTAATCCCACATCAAGTCATAAGGCCTCTTGTAGGTCGTGCTTGATGTCAAGGGAGTGGTCTTACAAGGTAGCTAAAAGAGGCGTGGTTTTCCTTATCCCATCCTGGAAAACTTTGCATATTTTCCCAGAATCCCCCCTTGTGGAGCATCCATGGCTATAAGACTCCACACGCCTACATGTTGGCCTTACATGGCAGTCTCCATAAGGAGAACTCTTACTTCCCAACCTGAGAGCAGTTGAGTGCACAGAGCTAACTGCACAGCAGTGTGAGTACACTCCTTAGGTCCAGCTACAATCCTGGAATATAAATACATATTTCATAGTCCTGGTGCCAACAAGCCACACACACACAGGTATGGTTACACAGATCTTGGGGACAATGTTTAATTCTGTCTGCAGATTTGTATGATCAAAGCTGCTTGTAGACTCCCAATTAATAATCATTAATGATCCTCGGGTTGTGTCCACACCTTCAGTTTTTCACATGTAGTTTTTGATGTCCAAACCAGGAATGCAGTAAAAGTAGCAGGAGGAGGATCTCCTTTCATTTATTTGTCTCAACCAATTATCATCCAAAACTGGTTTTGGCATCAAAACTGAACGTGTGGACACACACTTAGGATGGGTTCACATGTGACTTTTTGGATGCATGAAAATGCGGGTGTCGAAATGCATTCGTTTTTAAAAGCGTTTGGCTACTCTGGAAGCGGTTTCCTTCATTGCTGTAAGTGTAAGCAGCTGTGAAAACGTGTACACGGATACTTACACTTACAGCAATGAAGAAAAGCTCTTTCAGAGTAGCCAAACGCATTGTAACATTTAAAAATGCATGCGGTTCGACAAGCACGTTTTGACGCGTTCAAAACGCCCCATGTGTGATCGCACCTCGAAGAGGGCAGCTATCCGCAGCATGAGCCAGCAGACTGCTTTTCCGATAATGATTCTAATAAAAGGAATTATCTGGCTATGGAGAGAGATGTTTAATAGAAAATGACTGGGAAAATGTCTTAAATAGGAGCATTTAATAATAATGATACCCCTGAAGCATCAAGCATCTGCAGTATTAATTAATCATCAAATTAAATCTGTAAATAATTATTTACCCGTGTATATATGTATGTAACATGACTGTGCTGAACGTCTCATTGCTGGGCCGCGCTATTGCATGTATGATTGATGGAGAATATCTGCTGATTGGGGGCTGCACAATGTATTTGCCCTTTTAAAGGGGTTTTCCCATGAAGAAAAGTTAGGCCTTATCCACAGGATAGGACCTAATTTGTTGATCAGTGGGGGTCTCAATGCTGAGACCCCCGCAGATTGCGAAAATGAGAATCTGCGTTGGACCCCTCGCCGCTCCGTCAGATTAATGGAACAGACGGCCGCACATGACAGCTCTGCTCCATTAATCTCTATGGAGCTGAGGGACCCCCGCCGATCAGGAAATTGGGCTCTTTTCTTCATGGGAGAACCCCTTGAACTCGCCTTCTAGGACTATATATAACTCTGCTTTATAGTGTTACATTACAGTTCATCTTTACTTAGTTGTGCGGACGTCCATTAGACAGATGTGAAACGAGTTGTTAAAAAACGTGGCTTCCGTTTTCCACGAACTTCGCCTGTCCTGTCTATCGCTTGCGGTTCTTGCAACTTGACTTTAATTGAATAAACAGGACTAAGCTGCAGTACCGTATACAGCGTGGACTGGATAATCCTATAGAACCCATTTATGGTTGGATTGGGGTTACATTTGTATATATTTGAAACGTATTCACATTTGCTCTCCATACACTCATCTGCACAATCACGCTTTGCTGGCAGGATTTGTGTCCGCCCCAGCCCTAATGGATTTTTCTTTTTGGTTCTCTTTCAGAACGTTGATGTACATCGCTCCAGCGAAGAAGCATTGCAGACTGTCCCGAATCATCTCTAGCCATGGGTGTGACCCCCATACCCTCCTCCTCCTCCCTTATAGCAATGCAGTACCCTCTGGCGGCTGACGGGTTAATCATGATCATTGTCACAGTTTTATCGTTAGTGCTGTAGACACGGTCTATAGTGTTTTAGGTGATATAAATGGTTTTTACCAAGGCACAAATCCTGTGATTTCTAGCTTCACATTTTAACACTCCTTTTATATCAGAAACTATCATTTCCATGACTTTTTTTGGTGTTTTTTTTCCTATTTCAATGCATTTTTCTCTTGCAATCATGGCCGCTGTGTCACCTTATATTCAGGTTATTACTAAGAGCACAAGAGACCTGTGAATTGTTTACTGTTCTGTCAGCAGTGGATCACTAGGGCAATGATGCCATCCTTCCACCAGAGGGCAGACCCTTGGAACGGTGCTGCGTACAAATCTGTGCACCCACAGGATATAGGGAGTTATTCTCTAGCATCTTCTATGGTCATGGTTACAGGTTAATTACACTTCTGCACAACATGCGGGAGTGTAAAAAGATCATGTGACATAGTAATCCATTGTGTTACCGAAAGCGGTTAATAGAATCTGCGATAATTCCACGTAACGCGCAGATTATCCCCCCCCCCATCAGAAGGGGCTACAAAAGGCATTAGTGCTCTATTCCTACTGTACACTATTACTCTTCATAATGGTCCATTCACAGACTCCGTCCATACAGCCGAGCACTGATACAGATACTTGGAATCTGAACACGGATTTCTCTGTAAACTTGTCGTTTTTCTGGGTTACGGATTAACTCTTCAGCTGCTGGATGATTAAGACTTCTTGCCCACAAGCGAGTTTGATGCGTCAAACTCGCATCAGGAGCGCGCTGGAACGTCCGCCCTGACACTCAAAAATTGGAACTGGACCCACAATGTCCAGTTCCGGTTTCGAGTGTCAGACCGGATGTTTCAGCAGCTCACAGTGCGAGTTTGGCGCCTCAAGACGCCTAAGATGGGCTCGCGAGCAATGTGCAATATGTATAGTATTGTTCTTTTAGATAGTGGATCGCCATCCTTGCATAAAGCGGGTGAAAACGGATGATTTTTATTTTTAGGTAGGTTTCTGTTTGCTTTTTTTTTTTAAAGTGGCGCAAAAATGAGAATTTAAAGGAGTTGTCAAATATGTCTGATTTATTCCTAAAACCGCACCACAAGTGACCAAGGTTTGTTCTGGTATTGAATGGAGCTTATTTACAATACTACCCATGGTCACGCGTGGCGCTGTTTTTAGAAGAAAGCAGCCATTCTTCACAAACCCTTTTTAGGAGTCTTATCCTAACTACATAGCTACAGTATAGAAGATTTTAATATAAGTATGGGGGAGATTTATCAGAAGTGTCTGAGAGCAAAACTGTTCTAGTTTCTCATGGCAACCAATCTGAGCTCCCCTCTCATTTTCCCACAGCGGTTTATAAAATGAAAGCTGAGCTCTGATTGATTGCCATGAGCAACTGGAACAGTTTTTTTTTTTTTACCTCAGGCACTTATGATAAATCTCCCCCATTGAGTTGTACATGAAGAACTAAGAGGAAGATATATACTAGTTTTATAAATGTAAAAATGACTAAAAGTGAGAGGTTTTATTTTGCAATTTTTCATTATTTGTACGGTTTCACTGCATCTATAATTAAGACAATTTTTTAAATTTAAAATCCGACTATGAACACTCGCTGTGTAGTCTGATCCTGTAGTCATATTATCTTATACCAACTTTTGACAAGTTAACCAAAAGGATCCTGTAGGTGGTAATATGGGCAGTGGATCTGACTACACAGAAACCACATGTGGTCTGTTACCATGGAGGCAATGAAGTTGTAAATAACCTTCATTTAAAATTTCTATAATACTGTTCTGTATGTACAAAGTTGTTTTATTTTAGATGCACTGGAACATGAGGTAGGCCTTGCCATACATGAAAATGGGAGCTGCATATGGCCCATGTGTACTACATATGTTTGTGTCCCCATTACCTGTTTAATCTGGGCCCCAGAACTTCTTTTTTGCTTGTTTTGAATTCCTATATAAAAAATTACATCTTCTGTAATATTTTCACTTGGACCTTATTGTATCAATATAGAACTTGCCGAAAGGGTAGTGCCAGGAAGTGTTATCATGGGGCACAGGAACAGAAGACCTCTTATTGACAATGTGAATTAGATATTATTTTTTTATTTTTTCCATCCTACCAAGTGACCTAAAGCTGTGGATGCTTGTTTAAGATCAATTCACACTTCAACTTTTCATGTTTTCCCCCAAGGTTTTTTATTTGATATATTTTTAAATACACAGAGGGGGCCGATTGTTATTCTGAAAAGCAATAAATACAGAGGCCTTTCCTTACCATAGGCTCAATATCTCCCATGTTTACTAAACGTTTCACGCTGTCGCCATCTAGTGGCTTCTATTTGAATTTCAGCTTGTGAAGAATTTTTTTTTTTTTTATAGCATGGTGTGAAATACAAAACTTAGTGTTTTTACACCAAGAGCAATTTTGAGTTGTGTTTTAAAGGGGGGTTGTCCGAGAGATAGAAAAAAATAAATAACCGTGGACCGCCGCGTGGGTCCCCGGGAGGAACCGAGGAGTTGGGTTCATTTTAATTAAAAAGTGCCCACCACATTGCTATTTTTATCTGACTCTTTGACAACCTCTTTAAAGGTAGATGTCTGCACACAGGACTGTACATATCATAACCGGCTAAAGTTTAGCTCTGAATTTGAAGTTGTGAATTGATTTTTTTTTTTTTTAGACCATGAGCTGCAATAACTTTCTGTTATTATTATGATTTTGTATTCTTAAGACTTTCTGAGCAATATTTTCCAGGACATTTGACGAAAACATGAGTCTGGAAGACTTAAAAATTGTTTCTATCCAAGTTGTAGCTTGAAAAAAAACTGCACGAGAAAACCAGACGGTGTGCCCTTACCCTGAGGGAGGGGTTTACCTTTCCAGCGCTGGGGCATTGGTAACAATCTTCACTTTCAAGACGGTTCGATGGCTCGATCCAAAGTCTGGGTGTCAATTCAAAGTTTTAGAAGACTGCAGTGTTACAAAGTGTTTGATACTGTACAAGAAATCTGATGTATTTTAGTTAATTAGAATGGGAAGAATATTCTTCACACTGTACCGAACGCCGAATATCTCTGGGAATGTTCTGCCGGCTTGTGCGTTACCTGCTCTGTGTAAATGTCATTTCATTGCTGCTTGAAACCTGAAAGAAACAGTTAAATACAATCAATCCAAGTGTGACGTGTCCGCGTGTTACTGGAATCTGTGTCACTTTTATACTAGATGGGGCATCAGCATCTCAGCACCAAGATGCAGGAATGTAATCTATAGTACATCTTAATGGGACCCCCTTAGCTGCCAATCAATTGTTATCATGAGATAAGAACACATTTGGAAATGACACTTCTAAATGAAATGCTCTCAATATGCCCATTGAGAAATCCTTTAAATACACAGCTAATAGTGAAAATTGCAATTTTACACTATTAGGCTGATTTCTTTTTTTTTTACCATTTTTTAAATATGATTTATTTGTGGGTATCAAAATATAATTTCTTAGGCATTGACAGCCATTGATGAACACTTGTTCATTTTATGGTACCCCTAGCACATTAAGGCTACGTGTCACAATATATAATCACAGTGCAAAACACTGCTGAAATTGGGTGCCAAAAAAAACACCTGTGTTCAGTGGCGTAACTATAAGCTGATGGGCCCCAGTGCAAAGTCTGTGCCAGACCCCCGACTATAATGTGTGGTTTATAGTAATAGTCTTCTCATATGGGAAAGTGACACCATAAGGGCCCCCTAAACCTCTTGGGCCCGGGTTCAACCGCCACCTCTGCGCCCCCTCATGTTACGCCCCTGCCTACGATTAAAAATAATAAATACCCCAAATGTCTCCTATCCCAGGGTTGTGCTCTTTACACGCTCTGACAGTGTCCAATTATCCCTGGGAACAATCTTGTTGACAAGAGAATGTTTACACCTGGTTAACAATTAGTCATGGGCTATGCAGAGACTGTAACGCTACTGATAAATTTTAACTATTGAGTGACAGCAGCAGCACAAGATTCTATGGAGCTTAGTGTATGGATACTGCCGATGTAGTTAAATAGGTAAAATGAATAACAAAAAGTAATGTACATTTCCATCATATGAGAAATAACAGTACAGAAGATGTGCTGCAGAAATGTGAGCTCAGGGGTAATATAAGGTCTTACTGTAAATCTCACAGATGCCATATTTTATTAAAAGAGTTATCCTTCATTCTCTTATATGAACTGGTCGCCATGGCAGCTTCTTCCAGCCACAACTCTTCTCAGCAGATTATCCCTTGCAGTTCAGTTCCTTACTGCATCATCACCTCCTTTATGTTCTTGCCCTCTTCTAGATCTCTGTTATGCCCCACAGTAGATCCCTACATAGCCAATAGTCACAGCCAAAATGTGCCTCATGTGCCAACCAAGTGGTGTTTGTATTTTTCACTGACCAAATTGTCTTCTATAACACACGGTCAGTGAAAACATATCAGACAAGGGACTTACTTTACTTTTTGATGAATGGACACCCAATCCATTAAAAAACAACTCCTTGAGCTCATATATTGTTTGTGAATGATATGCTGTAGTTTGGGAGTGTGTCATGTGGAAATGGACAAGAGGCCAAAAAATTGTGCAGTGCCCCATGTGCCGTATCCTTTTCATTATCTTATTAGAGTTGCCACTACCCAAGTATACGCCCTGCACACCCCAGTTTTGCTATTGTTACTTTGCTTAGAATACACCTCACCTGTTATAGAATCACTTGGACTGTTTCATTTAACTCCCAATTCCACCGGCTTTGAGTTTATTTTGTAAAATAATTAATGACACTCTGCAAATATTTTTGGCCGAATTTAAAATTTTACTAAAGCCAATTAACCTATCAGTATATTTTTGTTATGTGGGAGGAAACCGGAGTACCCGGAGGAAACCCACGCAGACACGGGGAGAACATACAAACTCCATGCAGACGATGGTGAATTGAAGACCCAGTGCTGCAAGGCCACAGTGCTAGTCACCGAGCCTCCGTGCTGCCCAGATGGTAAGATGGTAGATGTTACATATCACGGGTCTTCTGGGTGACTTCTCTCTGCTGGGATCTTGGGTGGATCTTTATTGTGACTGATGATGGAGTCGGAGATGTACTGACTGATGTCTTCAGGTGGAGTCTAGGAGGATGATGTCTCCTTTACAACGGCTGCACACAAACCTCTGTGTGTCTAGAGAGGCTTTCCAGCGTCCAACCCTAGAGAGATAGAAAGATTATATTAATGATAAAATCTATAAACAATTACAGAGCCTCCTTTATTCATTACTGTGGAAAACAGTCTGTAGATATCAGTGAAGCAAGCAGTGGTGGTAACTAACGCATTGTACATGATCAAATAATAAAGAGGAACTCCAGAAATACAAGAACCTCACACTCCAGTACACGACCCTGGACATTATAACAGGTGACATCTTACCTGGACTGGCACCCTGTGCACTCATACATGAACAGGTAGTGGATCTCATAGTCGTGGTATCTGGAGATCGGTGGGAGGTCAGGGTGAGCCTGTGCAGCCGTCTGGCAGAAGAACAGCCAACGCCAGCCGTGTCCAGCGTTTCCATCTCCATCGATGACCCAGCAGGCAGCATGACACATTTCATGGATCAATGTGTCCCGAAGTCGTGCTGAAGAGAATGGGAGAGAAACTTCCAATCAGTATATAAAGAGACATGGAAGATCTCAGAGCAGCTGTAGTATATGAGGAGACACATACCTGCAGAATCACAGATCTTCTCTGATATCTCTATGATGGCACAAGGATTGCCGCTGTCCCCTAGCAATCTGGTGACACCGGCTGTTGACGTCATCCTTTTGTTCCATCTCACTTCCATGTCTGCAGGAAGCTACAAAGAAGGAAGAATAATAATATAGATATAGAAATATAAGCTTTATGTCTATAATTCTATGATGTATACACTCAACCTACTCATTGTATACCTCATCGTCAAAGACGGTATGGTTAAAAAACTCGTAAAGAAGTTTTGTCAGCTCCTCTTTGTTCTCATGGAAGTTGTTCACATATTTTGAATGAGGAGAAGCAAGATCTGTCAGGAGACCGTAATTGATGGGACGCTCCGGTCTCCCAAAACTGTAAGAAAACATAATAGAGGATCACAGATCAATAATCAATATATCCTAAGAACATACACAACATGCAGACTCTACACATCTGATAGCTAAGCTGACAATATAATGTATAACTAATTATACTGCCACCT
This sequence comes from Engystomops pustulosus, assembly GCA_019512145.1. Classification (NCBI taxonomy): domain Eukaryota; kingdom Metazoa; phylum Chordata; class Amphibia; order Anura; family Leptodactylidae; genus Engystomops; species Engystomops pustulosus. Next base: position 68,647,649 of record CM033649.1, read on the forward strand.
AGCGACCAAATAATATGAACCTGATAACATGGGGAATATATAAATACTGTACCTTTCCTCCACCAGCTCAATGCTCGAGGATGGAGAAATCAGATCTGGAAAATATAACAAATAATAACATCATATTAGTAATAAAAGTGTAATTTATTATATTCTACTAAGGATTCCTGATCATTATAGAAGTGTCCTGTGTACCTGCTATGGGTGGCTGGTAGGGACCAGAGCCACCATCCTCCTCTTCAAGGCTCCATGGAGAACTTGGAGTAAATGGATGAGACTGGAATAAAGAAATATAAGAGACAGATTATTATATAGAAGGAAAAGAAACCGTATAAAAGTGTAATAAATCCTGTAGAGCCGCTCAGGGCCATAGAGAAGACTGTAGAGAAGCGGCCACTTACCTGATGTAGAGTCTCATCATCGTCCAATGTGTTGGACTCAATAAATGTGCGGCGCTTCTTACTGACCAGAATCTAGGAAGGAAAATATTAACAAATTGACATAATTTTACCTGGATAAATTCTAGATACATGTTGTTTAGTATAAGGGGACATCACACTGACACTATTACTACTAATGTATGATGATGGATTGTGCAGTGATTTATCATGAGGATATGTGCCCTGATACATGGCTGGGGGACAAGTCTGAGCCCTACTACAGTATATGGAGGGGGCAGAAAGCTCCAGAATCAGCTCCTGAGGTAACCCCTAAGTTCTCCTATGAGGACCCTAGTACTAGAGATAGGGGTGACACTGCTGTATACATGTAACTAGAACATGGAAAGTCAGATATAATATCAGGAATGTGGATGTAGTCAGTTTTTATATTATATATATGATATTAAAATGACGCAATTTTGGCCAAAAATGGAACTTACCTGGTCCTCGCTGCCGCTGTCTTCTGAATCAGAAGAAATAACAATGCAATGTTTTCGCTTTTGCTCGGACATTTCTATACAACTGGATAGCAAATGTCTCGCACCACTAACTCTATAACCCTCAGCGGGTCTGGACAGAATCAGAACCTTTGGAGGTCCTTCATATTGTGACATCATAGTTTGTGTTACATCACTAATATTCTGGAACATGATGGCTTTTGTTACATCACGGTTACCATGATGCTCACACTTACATTACAGATCGATAGATAGTATATAGACATCTACAGTGATGATAAAAATATAAGCAAAACTGTAATAAAATCACCTCACAGCGATATATCATTATATAATATAGGTAGTAACAGGTACAATATCATGTGGTAATCGGCTAATTTTGTCATAAAGTCATAGAAGTCAGAGGTAGATATTGAGCTCTCAGGCTCCAAGTTGCCTGTGACATCCAGGTGCTGATTCTCTATTGCCAGATTGCACAAAATTTAAAGGGAACCTGTCAGCAGAAATGAATCCCATTAACCACTATGGCTCAGTGTGATGAAAAAATCCAGAAAATTAACTTTGAAGTGAGATGTGAATTGATTGCAAAAAGTCAAGGAGGAGGAGAGTTTAGCACTGAAATCCGATTTACTGCCTCAGATTGTCCCCTTCACTGTAATTGAAATCTTGCACCCGAGAGTTGGTTACTGTTCTCCTTGGACACAGGACCTTTAGTTACTGTGAATTGGGCATTCTTAGGCAAGGAGAGCTTGACTTCAGTGTTGGACTCTCCTCCTCCTTGACTTTATACAAACAATTCACATCTCACTTAATTAGATGTAATGGATGATGTCACCGCGCTGGGCCAAGAAAGAAACATGAACTATAAGGAGTAAAGACACTTAACAACATTTTTCCACAGTTACACTTTTTACTTTAACATCATCATGGTTGTATAAGATTGGTTTTCAATATTGCCAAGACCAAGTCCATGCATAAAAAAATCACACCAGACGCTGGCCAGGAATAACACCGCCCTGGTCAGAGGTGCAGGCAAGTCTGCTTTATTGTAAGGAAATGTACTCCTACATAGAAGTAGGAGTAGGTGGTGCAGCTTTGTTCTGTGTCTCTTTTTCATAAGAAGATCCAAGATATCCAAGACTTCATGGTGAACACATTCCTGCATAACAAGGTCTTGTGTTAAAGCCATCTGAGGGTGTAGTTCAAAACAGAGACGCCATCTTTGGGTGGAATCCAAAACAGAGACGCCATCTTTGGGTAGAGTCTACAACACAGACACCATCTTTAGGTGCATTACAAGACACAGACGCCATCCGTGGTTGGAGTCCAAAACACAGACACCATCCAAGGGTGGAGTCCAGAACACAGACACCATCCAAGGGTGGAGTCCAGAACACAGACACCATCCAAGGGTGGAGTCCAGAACACAGACACCATCTTTGAAGCAAAACAATTTCACAGTAGTTGTAGTTTTAGGCGGCTATCTGATTACATGATGCAAGGTTCATACATGTATTTTGTGCACACAAACAATCTATTAGGCATGGCCTTGGGATTTCTCCGTCCACAAAACTACCTTCACCGCTTCTCCAAGATGTGGGTAGTTGTTTCCAACCATGTATAATAGGAAGGTCCCCTGGAAAATGCAGTCTAATCTTCAAGCAGCATGTTATAGAGCAGGAGGAGCAGGGCTGACCTCAGGATTTTCCATAAAGGCTGATTCTGTGCAAAATCATGCACCGTATCACATACATATTATTGATCTATTATGATAACATTTAACCAGCCTCCTCCATGAATAATAATAAAATGCATAATATGGATAGAATTAGATATACAGTAAATAATAATAAAACACAATAAATCTAAATCACTTGGCCTGTAAATCATGGCCTGTTTTCAGGCATACATGTGGCCCTACATTTTTGTACTGGATAAAAACGGTGTAAAACTCAATAAATTTGATGCAAATTTATACAATTTTCTGGCACAAATTACTCCAGAATTCTGCAGCATGTTATAGAGCACAGTGGAGGAGATGTATTAAAGGAGCATTAAAAAAAAACCATTGGTGACTGGAAGGGGGTTGGTTAAAAAAAATAAACATGTACCGGGCACAGCAATTTCTCCGCTCCGTGCCCCATGTAAACAAACTGCGTGCAGCAGCTTACGGCCGACCGAGGTGGTGGTCTGAGCCATGAACGGAACATCCCTTCAGGTGCAGAGTTTTGTGTTGCTGCGGTCACACGGAAGCCACAACACAAAACTGGCGCAAACACTTCATAAATAATTGTGCAAGCAGTTTGCACGTGTATTTATGTGCAAAGTACAACCAAAAACGTTTTTTTGTCTAAGTTTGCTGATAAAAAGTGTCTTTGGAGCTTGCACATGTAAATAAAATGGGTGGCAGAACAGCTTTTGGTAAAGTGGATGATTAATGCCCGGTCCATGCACAGACCCGCAGCTTCGGCATATGAGCCGGGAGGAGAAGGAGACAACCACAGCATAGGAGGAGGTAAGTAACTTTTATTATTTTTAGGCTGGCCACAATATTAATAATAACATTAGGGGCTTATGGGGGCTATATATGACTAAACCAGGGGGTACGGATGACTGAATATGGTACCCTTGATTAAAATGGGTGTAGGGGTCTCTATATAAGTACTCTGGTATTAGAATGTAACTAAACTGGGGGTGGGTGGGTCTGTTTATGAGGGATGGATATTAAATAAAATAAGGGGGGGGGGCTGATGGGGTACTGTATATAACTTAACTGGGGGGATTGTATGTGGGGGAATATCTTAAATCGGATAGAGAGCATTTATGAGGAGGGCTGGTATGCTGTACTGTATATATTAAAACTGAGGGGGTCTGTTATGAGGTACTGTATATAGTTAAATTGGTGGGGCAGTATTACATTTAATGGGGGGCTGTATACACGTTCATTTGGTTGCTTTCATATATTTATTTATCTGGGTGGCAATATATATTAAATTATTAGGGGCTGTATATTAAAGGTGTAAATCAGAGAGGTGGGCTATCAATCGCTCTTGCGGGTGTACTCTATCATAATTTGTTCCGGGGGGGAATATAGTGTATTATTAAATATATTAAATACACTGGGAGGGCCACACAAAGTATGTTTTATATAGGTTATATATGTTTTAATATTGTGTAGTTTGGGATTTATAATATCGAGGAGTACCGTGTTGTTATCCAGGTGACATTACACTGTAAGTGACTGGGATATTTTTACGGGCACAGTGTGGAAATGTGCTTGTGGTACGGATGACTTCAATAGTGAGAAATCATATTGAAGTCCTGTTCCTGATGAAGCAGATCATCACCTGTAAGTTTGTAGATGCCACTAATTTCTGTGTCACTGACTCACCTACTAGTGTATGACACAGCATCCGTATGTGTAGTGTCAGTCACAGGGTGCCAGTGATTAGGTGGGGATGCGGTCAGTAATGTTGGCAGCAGAGGCGTAACAGTCACAGAGGATGTGACCGGGCCCGGAAGCAGAGACGGGCCAGCACCTGCTCACTGTGCAGGTGCCACAAGAACCTTGATTGCATCTCTATTTCCCGGTCCAGGGTCCCCTCTTCTTAGCGTTGTGAATGGTCACTGTGGTTCCAAAGAGAGATCCATTCACGGTCCAGCCAATATCCTATGCACACTTCTTTATTTAATAAATCACCGTATGAGAGAGATAACAAGGTCTACACGTTTCTAGCGGGTCAACCGCTCTTAATCATGACTGATACATAAAAGATAAATAACAAACACGGCACATTTAAAGTCCCCGCCAGAAGGGGAAAGCTCCACCCCGAGGTTGCGTGTCACTTCCCGTTCGTTGATGAATATTCATGAGTTCCTTGAAAAACAGGTAGATCCCGTACTAAATTCACAGAATGGACAAGTGCAAATTGTAAATAAATATCAATACACATAAAACATGGGGGATCGGTACAATGGTTGGAAAACTCTATAACAAGTAATGTTGAGGAATAGCGCAGTCCCGCGTCGGGAGAACCGGGTCAGGTATAGTTAGGACGGCAAATGAAAGCCAGCGGAAGGAAATCCTGTAATGAAGGACCCTGGAACAAACCCGTCGAGATTTACTGTAATTTATCTTGGGGGCTATAATAGTATTTTTCTTTGTTAATAACCAAGGAAAAACGGGGCATATTAAAATATAATTTTACTCACTCATTTAAAATTGGGGGATATTATATACAGTATAATGTGATAACCTCCCCCTGGTGCAGAATCTGGGCTCTCCATTAGGGGAGGTTATCACATTTTACTGTATATAACATCCCCCATTTTTAAATAAGTGAGTAAAATTATATTTTATTATGCCCCGTTTTTCTTTCATTCAGTGAACACAATGGGCCAAACAATGCGCCAGTATTTTTTTTTAAAAGAAGGGTCTTTGGATCTTGCACATGCATTTGTTTGCGCCACTTGTGTGTAATGGTTGCACTTATCCTACACTTATGAAAACTGTGCACCTACAGGGGGCGTGGTGGAGCTTATTCGGAGTTTGCGACACATTTATTACTGAGATATGACATAGCATGAAGCAAAGATTAAAAATGCACAACTGTGTCACATCCTGAAAACAGAGCGGAATTACTAAGAGCGTGCGACACTTTTAGATTATCTGGCGCAAAGTGCACCAAGGCGGATGACACAAGTTATCACATATCTGGACCAATATTTATTATAATATTATAATGGGGCTGTAGATTATTTAAGAACACTACTAATGTGCACACAAAATGCCCCCTAAATTATAGTATTTGAATATTATTATTAGATGTCCTGTGATTCATAATATACTTATAAGGGGCACTGCATAAAATAAAACTTATGAATAGGTCCTAAATGTATTTGTGGGGAGCACAGTGTGGTCAGTTGTGGTGTGAGGGGTAAGCATTACTTAGGGGCACAGTATAGTTATACAGGAGACATTATACTGTAAGTGACTCATGTCTGTAGTTGCAGAGTCTGGAGGATGGGCAGCGCGGAGCTGAAGACATCGGGGGTGAATGCAGCAGCGATAAGTCACAGCCGGGAGAAGTCACCATATTCTGCACTCAATGGAGAAGCTCATCACTTGTAAGTTACTAGTTGCTACTTTTTTCTGTGTCCTATCTGTACAGTAGTCACTGAGTCACTACAGCCTTGCAGCGCTGGTCTCCCCATGTTTACGTGGGTTTCCTCCCACACTGATTAGATTAGTTGATTAGATTGTGAGCCCCATGGGGACAGGGACTGATCTGACAAGCTCTGTGCAGCGCTGCGTAATCTGTGTGCGCTATATAAATAAAGGAATTATTATTATTAAAAGGACAATTTGGACCCAGAGTGTGTGACTCCATAAGGTACACTTCCTAAACATTTTAAATAAATCTAGACTAAAAGCCCTTTCATTTACAAACTTTTTGGATTCAAAAGGTATTTTCCAGTCTCTATATATTGATGCCTTATCATTAGAACAGGTCATCAATAGAAGATCCGTTGTGGTCTGAATCAGAGGTTTTCCACTGCTTCTAGTGCTGGAGGTTAAGCGTCCTAAAGGCCATAGTGAATACTAAGGAGCCACTAGCACTGGGGAATTGGAGAAGTGCACCAGATGCTCCATTATCTGTTATAGTGACCGGAGTCAGCAGGAATCAAATGATTTTGATGCTTTCCAGTTTCGGACCTATCTGATATGTTCTATGGGTAGGTCATCATCAGTGTATATTAGCTGGTGTAGATGTTGTAAAATATGTAATATACAAGTAGAAATTGTAATAACACAAGCACTGGGGTGACATAGCAGATAAGCATTTATTGTCTTGTACAAAGCTGGAGTGGACTGTAAAAAATATTTTCATCCAAGTCACTTCATTGTCATAACCCTTCTGCCCACCTACACTACTTGTACCCCTCAGCAGTATATACAGCAAAAGTCATATTTATATTTTTGGACATATAAACTACATTCAAGTACAGTACCCAGATGGCATGAGAGAGATCCCTTTAAAATAATATCCCATCTGTTTCTGGAGTGATCTGTATATTTAAAAAAAAGATAATAAAGGCGCTCCGAGGCGGTCGGTGTATTCCGCATAACATGGAGGATTGTACAGATGTTACTTTGCACGTCATTCCCTTTAGTGTAAATCTATGCCTACAGTTCAGGTTAAAAGACTTGAGGTGCTATTGTCATTTGTCCAGCATCCGTTCCATTCTGGGGTTAATGAATGAGAATCCGCGGAATGCCGTTTGGTCCATGGAATCGATGAGGTTTTTATCGCTATAGGACAAGCGTGGCTTCTCGCTAAGGAACTCCCGGTCAAAGTTGCTATGGTCATTGGGAGATTTCTGCAGAGAATTAAGAGTGAAAAAGCATTAAAATCACATTTTATTATTAATCCCTTCCAGAAACAGTATCACCCCGGCCCACAGGTTGTGTTTGGTATTTGGCCGAGCCACAATACCACAGATGTGGCGCTGCTTCTAGAAGAAAAGAACTATTTTTTCCAAATCATGGATAGTCTCTTTAATAACCTCTTCAATTATATCTGCCTTAAAAAAAACGGGGCACTAGTTCCTCTAGGGAACTTGATTTGGTTGTAACACACAATGCAACCAAAAATGGGTCATGTGGCAAAATCTTGGCCTCAATCATTCCCTAACAATAGGGTGTAAACTTACAATACAGAGTCTTAAACTCTGCCAGATGTTCAGTGTTAAGTGGAGATAAACCTGGCGCAGTTTAAAAAACGGTCTAACTTTTATACAGTGTTAGTAAATCTTCCCCTAATGTATCATTCAGACGAGGGCTACACCAATATAGTCTAAACTAATTGTCCGCATTGACAATGAAACACAATTCCTGAAATGAACCTACAGCACAAGCGCAAAATCTGCGGTGGAAACCGTCCTTTACATTTAGACATCTATAAGCTATAAGGACTGAAGAACGTACCACTTTTGGTTTAAAGGGAGGTTCCACTTCTTTCTTCTCCAATGCAGTCCAGTTGATGGTCTTGAAGAAGGGATGCAGTTTGATATTTCCGACCACTCCAAGTCTTTTTGTGGGCTCTCTCTCAAACAGCTGAGGAGGAAAACAGACAACAAGCAATGACTTGATTATTGAACCCAATGTACGTAATATACAGTATAAGCATATAATACTATACCTTTTCTAGCAAGTCTTTGGATTCCTTGGTAATCCAGCGTGGATAATGTGGAGTGTCTACACGAATGGACTCAAACAGCTCATCCTCATCATCACCATGGAAGGGGGACTGTCCTATCAACATCTCATAGAGCAGAACTCCAAAGGACCACCAGTCTACAGAAAACGTGTATTTATGTCCCTGTAGTATCTGTAGGGTTACAATACGAGAGGTTAGGAGATCATTGTCCCTATGTATGTTGCTCAAGGTTTATCTGCTTAGCCATGATCCAACGTGTAATAATATGAGGACTCTGTGTGCACCGTGAGGAAATCTCACCTCTGGAGCGATGTAATCTGGAGTCCCGCAGAACGTGCTCGCCTTATTCTCTCCAAACACATTTTCTTTGCACATTCCAAAGTCTGCAATCTTAATATGACCATCCCTGTCCAACATCACGTTGTCCAACTTTAGATCCCTACATAGAAACAAACAGTCCCGGATGTCACCATCAGCCCTCTATAGGTCTGTAGCAATTCATAAGAGCGACACTTCCTTACTGCGTTACTTAGACTCTGTTCACATGTGAGTCCTACATTCCTACGCAGCAGAAGATATAGCAGCACATAAGCTGAATGAATATAGGCCCATTTAGCAAACACATTACAAATGTTACATGCATCCCATCTGTTGATTTGGAATATATACAACTCAGTCATTAGAACCAGAGTGAATTTTTCAAATGTTGATGGTCATGGCTTGTAGCCAAGGAAAACCCAAAAGTTAGGGCGCTGATGGCGCTGTAGAGGTGTTATGGAAGCCCAGGTTGTGCGATAGAAACCTTCGGCTTGTCTGCATTGTTGGGCCTGGTGTTTCTCATCTTCCTCTTGACAATTTCCCATAGATTCTCTCTGGGGTTAAAGGGGTTTTCCCACGAAGACGAGTTTCTTATATATACTCAGAATAACAAAATAACACAATTCTCTAATTCACTGTTATTAACAAAAATACAGAATTTCACAGATATAAGTCCAACCAGTCTATCAGTCCTGCTGTACACAAATTTAATTGCCCCTAGACACGACCCTGTACTTCGGACTTGGGGTCAGGCCGCTAACTTGAGATTTCTTGCTCTCCCTGCTCTGACCCTGTATGCCGTTCCCCATGCACGGAGCTTACACTGATCACTTCCTGTCAGCATATCTTGAGCAGAGAGAGGAGCTACAAACTACAAGGAGATAAGTGATCCAGGGAAAGGGGGAGGCAGGCACAGATCTTTGTGATGTAGCAGAGCTAAAAGTGTAACTGTGTAAAAGTCTGTCAGCCTCTGTGCAATAGGCATCGTGCAACGCTCATCTCTGATCGGTCTCATTTCTCTCTATGTGTTAGTGTGTTAATACAATGTCAGACACCAGATTAAAGTGTATATACACCTGTACCCCGCCCACACCCTGGGATTTTGCACTGAGCAGCCTAGGGAGTGATAGCAGCTAAAACCGCAATAACACTGACTTTACAAGTAAAATTATAAAGTAAGGGATTAAAAATGATCTTTATTGTGTAAACATCACTAGGTGATTGAAATGTGAAAATGTTCTTTTGTGGGAAAACCCATTGAAGGTCAGATGAGTTTGCTGGCCAATCAAACACAGTGACACTGAGGTTATTAGACCAGGTATTATTACTTTTGGAAATGTGAACAGGTGCCAAGTCCTTCTGGAATATTCCATCTCCATAAAGCTGATCGGCAGAGGGAAGCATGAAGTGCTCTAAAATATACTGGTAAACTGTCATCCTGGATACGTCCGTCTGTGGAGGCTCTGGAAGCACTGACACCAGCAGCGGTCCCCTCCTTGTGAATCTCCCCAAATTTTGAATGGCCTATTAAGGCTCTGTTATCTCAGTTGCTTATGCACCTTTTTTACCACAATTTTTCCTTCCACTCAATTTTTCATTATATATACTTTAAGCATCAAAATGTCATTGCTAAATAATCTGGCTGTATTACGGTACTCTCTTTGTGGATTGTCAATGACTGCCTTCTAGACATCTGTCAAGTCAGCAGTCTTCCCCCCATGGTTAAGTCGCCTACTGAACCAGACTCCGAGGACCTGTCAAAATACTGAGGAAACCTTTACAGTTGTTTTGGGTTAATTATTTTAGTCTTCTGAGATGACGACTTTTTGGTTTTCCTTGGCGTTAAGCCATAATCATCAACTTTAACATAAAGAAGTGAAAGAGTTCACTTCGTTTGTAATGACTCTATATAATGAATGCCTATAATTTTTTTTTATTTAATTTTTTTAACGAAAGAAAAAAAAACTTTTTGCGGATATACAAAATTTATTGAGACGCACGTTTGTGTACCGGTATATATTTTAAAAAGGGCCTAAATGTTAAATGGATAATCTTAAACTGCACCAGATTTATCACAGGAAAATGCTGAAGCTACTGTAAATCGGGAGGTATATTATCTGTAGACAAACCTTACCTGTAGATAATGCCCTTGGAGTGAAGGAATTGTAATCCACATATTATTTCGGCTCCATAGAACCTGCAGGACAAAGATACATCATCATGAGAGGAAAATATTAGTCATTATTTATAGATTTAGCCACAGTCCTGACTTCTATCAAATTTTTAAATACTGATAAAATGATGATAAAATGGTCAACCGGATTCTATAAGAATATAAAACAGGACTGCTACACTCCAGTACATGACAAAAACAAGGATATACTGGGGCAGATTTACTTACCCGGCCCTGTCGCAATCCAGCAGCGCGTTCTCCGACGAGGATTCGGGTCTGCCGGCGATTGGTCTGCTGGTAGTGCGCCCTGCTGCGCTGAAGTCCGCCGGAGTTCACCATCCTATCCTGGGTGCAGGTAAGCGCGTGTCAAGCGACACAATTTTTTAAAAAAATACCACGTTTTTCCCGAATCCGTCGGGTTTTCCGATGGCCGCTCCCCCGATTTCCGTCGCATGCATGCCGATGCGCCACAATCCGATCGCGTGCGCCAAAAACCCGGGGCAATTTGCCGCAAACCAGTAATTTTTGGAGAACCCGACGAAAAATAGCGATTCGAGCCCTTAGTAAATGACCCCCACTGTGTGTGTGTATACATAACTACTCTGGTTTATACACGTAAAAACTTTTTCCATTCCCTCAAAGACCCAACTATTTTAATAAAATTAAATCTGGGAATGGTTCAGTCTGAATTGTAAATGGAGGGTGATCGTGCCACCACATGTTAGATCTCCCAGATTTCTGCGGGATAAGCTGACCCTGTATTGTGTATGGCGCTTCCTATCTACTCCCAGGATGCAGGCATTGGACATGCTGGATTTTAGCAAACCCAATTGTTCTGTTCACAAGGAGATAGTCCACGACATGAAGTGCCAGCACAGTTTGGAGAGAAAGCTGTTGTCTCAGTGTTTATCCAGCAGTTATCTCAGGTGTATGATCAGCCTTATAGCAGCCGCCTACTTTTCTGATGGTAACATTGTAAAGTACTTACGTAGCCCTGAAAAGATCAAATCGACCCTTATCTTGTATGTGAAACATCAGATCTCCTCCATTCAGGAACTCCATGACAAAGAATAGATGTTCCTTTTTAGATATGAAAAAGGAAAACCTTATAATATCAGAGTAATAATATTAGATTTGCATTAAAAATAACCTCCAAGAATCCCCCCATAACAAATAAATTACAAATAATCTAATCCTTGGTCACACTTTGTCAGAAAATACACTTTCAAATATTCATAGGGCCAGAGTGAGACTGTCACCAGCTTTTACCCCACTAAACTAGCAGCCTCCCACAGTTAGGGTATGTAACGTACTTTCCAGAATTCCCACTTCTATGTCAGCTGTGTGCCTGAGTCTCCTCATAAATTCTTCCTCTACTACACACCATCCCCCTCCCTCCCCTGTCTGCTCCATGCAGACAGTCCTCCTTGGGGACTCACCATATGGTGCTGGCAGGGAGCCAGGTAATGTGAATTAAACTTCTATAAAGTACTGAAATTACTCAGAATGCTTACAAAGGCATCTTTAAAATCAGCATAGCATAGGCTATTGGAACCTGTCACCACATTCCTGGTGACAGGTTCGCTTGTACTTCTAGTCCAGGACTCAAATTCTTACCTTTGTCTGGAAGCTGCAGTAAATGTGTGTGAGAAAGGGGTTTTCCCAAGCCAAAGCGAGCACACGTTTCTCCACCATGGTGCACTCCACATCATCATCAATCAGAACAACGTCCTTCTTCAGGGCCTTCACCGCAAAGAACTCATTTGTGCCTTTAAGCTCGGCTAACAACACCTAGAAGTGGTGGACATGAAAGTCAGTGGGGAACATTGGAGGAAATGGAGAAAACACTTCCAAATGCCACAAGTGGTTACCTTGCCAAAGCTGCCTTTTCCAAGAACCTTGTGAAAAGTGAATTTATCCAGTGTGACGCGGTTCCTTAGGCTGGAGACTCGGATGTTTGGCTGAGGACTGGTCCCTTCCCAAAGTCTGTCATACTGGTTGTCTGCTGGAAAGAAAAAAGCAAATCACACATTAACGAAACAAAAGACTGGTAGATCACAAGGCAGGAAGTCTGAAGAGCTTCCATTCTCAACCAAAGACTCTACTTGCCTGTTGTATCCATTCCTGCAGCTCCAGGACCTTTAGGAATTACACCCTGGTATATGGCAATACTGTCCAAGCCGGAATCAGATTTTCTGCTGGATTTCTGAGAAAACAGAAAACATTTGTGGCCCCACATTGGTCAGTGTTGCTGTAAATCCCACCTGCTCCCCAGTACTCGTCTACATGAAACTATTACTTACCACACTGACTTGGTTCAAAGCTTCTGCTAGAAGTTTCTGGTTGATGCCACATAAATTCGCCACTTTGGTTTGACACTTGTGATGCGAGTTCATACCACATTCTATGGAATTTAAGAAAATCATCTTTTACGATTAGTTTTATTTCAGAGTTTACAAAATCAACTTTGAAGTGATATGAAAATTGGATGTATAAAATCATGTAGGTAGACAGGTCTGCGCTGAAGTCAAGCTCTCCCCACCTCAGAACAGCCCCTCCACTGCGACTGACATCATGCACCAGACTATAGGAGAGGTGCTTAATGATGTCCCTTAGTGAGGGTCATCAGTTACAACAGAGGTGGGGAGAGCTTGACTTCCATGCTAAACTCCCCATTATGCCCTTTATGCAACAAATCTACATCTGACTTCAAACTTAATTTCCTGGATGATGCCACCACGCTGGGCCATGAAAGAAAGAAACATGATCTGAAAAGGGAAATCTATCGTTGGCAAACTACTTTTTGTAGTAGTTCACAATGCATGTTGCCTATTGCTGTTGCAAAATTCTTTCAGAGGCTACTGGGGGCGTGGAGTAGCCCAAGACAGCTCCGCCCCCAGTTGCTTCATACCTGCCTCCCTCCGCTTGTCTTTTCAAACTTGCTCCATGACCAGAGAAGCCCCTCTCTATCCTGAGCTGTGGCCTTGTGCGGGAGGTCCGAGTCTTCTCTGAGCATTGGAGGAAGCATGTCCAAAACAGGAAAAGGAGCCACTGTGCAATGTGTTTGAAAAGACAAGCGGGAGGAAGGTATGAAGTGGCTACTCGGGGTGTGGAGTAGCCTTTGCCCCGAGAGACGTCTTAGGCTACGCCATGCCCCCATGTAGCATCTGAAAGAAATTTATATATTAAGGTATTAAAGTTTATTTTGGCAGCAGCTGCATAAAAGTTTAAGCCAAAAATGGGATGTAGCTGCTGCAGCAATAAGCATTATGCATTGGGAACTACTTCAAAAAATTGTTTCCCAGTTTTATCACAAACTGTTAGAGGCTTATAAAGTCAATTTCTGTCAAGCCACAGTATTCCCATTTCAGAAGAAGAGTCAAGCTGTTAATGGGGTTGTCCACTTTCAGCAAATACTTCATATGATTTGTGTAAGGAAAAGTTATACAGTTTTCCTATATACTTTCTGTATCAATTCCTCACGGATTTCTAGATCTCTGCTTGCTGTCCTGCTATAGAAAAGTTTACTTCTACTGGATAGAAATCCATCCATGGTCATGTGATGTCACACAGGTGCACAAGCCGTTAGTATCGCACTCCTATTACTCTCTGTGATAATAATGGCTCCACTTCATGTCCATCACAAGACTATGGACAGATTTCTATCTACTGGAAGTAAACACATAAGCTTTCTATAGCAGCACAGCAAGCAGAGATCTAGAAAACCGTGAGGAATCGATACAGAAAGTATATTATTATTTAACTTTTCCTTACGCAAATCATATCAATTATTTGCTGAAAGTGAACAACCCCTTTAATAAAGCTTCCTTCCAGATGGCATAGAAGTACAGGTAGACAAGTGTATGCCCTGTGTGTGGAAAAAGATGGGCAGACACTTTATGACAGAGCACCTTACAGGGAATGGAGAGGGCACAGCTTGAAGAGTCCTTCACAACAGGTTAGAACAAATGTAGAAGGCAAAGTGAGAAAGAATCAGAACATTCTATGGCAGAATTATACCTGAGGCTACACACTAAAACTGGCTGTTCATTAAACAAAAAGAAACTAATGGTTCAAAGAATGAATGAGAAACATAAGAATGTACTAAATAGTGGAGCATTGTTAGGAGAGAGGAAGCTTTTATAGCTGTTGTATGTGTTAAAGCCCCTGAAGTTTAAAGAGAACCCGTCAGGCAAAATAACCCCCCTAAACTACCGTATATACTCGAGTATAAGCCGACCCGAGTATAAGCCGAGACCCCAAATTTAAACACAAAAAACTGGGAAAACCTATTGACTCGAGTATAAGCCGAGGGTGGGAAATGCATTGGTTACAGCCTCGCAGTATATAGTCTGCCAGCCCCTGTAGCATACAGCCTGCCCAGCCCCTGTAGCATACAGCCTGCCCAACCCCTGTAGCATACAACCTGCCCAGCCCCTGTACTAAGAAAAAAAAAAATAACACTATACTCATCTTTCCGACGTCCCCCATAGGCCCTCTTCTGTCTCAGACTGTCTCAGACAGAAGAGGACCTATGGGTGACGTCAGAAAGGAGTTTTGTCTTTATGTTTTTAGTTGACTCGAGTATAAGCCGAGTTAGGGTTTTTGAGCACAAATTTTGTGCTGAAAAACTAGGCTTATACTCGAGTATATAAGGTAAATATATTTTCATAAACTGCCATTAGAAAGCATTGCCTCTATCCCTTCATTGTCCCTCTACATGCCTGTAAACCTAACCAATGAGGTCCTAAAGCTGTATGCAAATGACCTGTGTGATGTCCAATGAGTCATTAGCATATTCAAGCTGTCTGGCTTATTCATGAGTGGGAGGCACAGCCACACCCCCAGTGCATGACTGACAGCCTGTATAATGATGTGAGGCTGTATAATGATGTGCTCCCTGGTGCTGGTGGCCACGCCCCCTGCAGCCTGTGTGTGTATAGGAGAGATACAACAGTTCCAGGCAGCCATGTTATAGCAGAACATGTCAGGTACTTGTGTAGCTCATGTCTGTGTCTCTCACCTGTATATTAGAAGGATGCAGCATGTCAGCAGATGCAGCACACACTAGCCATGCTTTACTATACATTACACACAGACATGAGCAGGGGGAGGAGAGGGGAGGGGTAACAGGGGTGACATCACTGCCTCCGACCATGTGACCAGCCTCATTTACATAATAAAGAAAAGATGATTTTACAATGAATAATGTATGAAATAACTAGATAAAGGCTGGGATGGGATCCTTGTGAGCTGCTCCAACAGGTAGTAGTGACAGGACAAGTGACACAGACCTGATGACAGGTGTCCTTTAAGGCAAAATATTAGAGGAACCATCTCACAGACAACAAGAAACAGAACAGAAGTCTGTATACTCACCCTCGCATTTTAACCCTTGTTTCACCAATCCCCATAGCATACTGCCGCAGTGATCGCAGAAAGTAGGGCTCTTATAATTGTAAACTCGAAACCGGTGAGGCATATCAATGTTAAATCTTTCCCTTTGGAACTAGAAAACAAAGAAAAATCCAGTCACTTCCTGCATTCATGTTAAAAGCCTTAAAGGGGTTTTCCCACAAATTCAAGTTAGGCCTTATCCTGTAGATCACAAAAACGAGGGGTCTGAGGGGGTCCCACGCACATCAGTTGGGCCCCTCGTTGCTCCATTAGAGTAACGAAACAGATGGCCGCGCATGACCGTTCTGCTCCATACATCTCAATGGAGCCGGCCGAAATTGCCGAGCACCGCGCTCACCGATCTCTGTCAACTCCATAGAGATGAAAGGAGCAGATTGGTCATGCGCGGCCATCTGCTCCATTACTCTCATGGAGCGACGAGGGGTCCGACTGAGGTACGTGCGACCCCATCGGACCCTTGTTTTTGTGATCTGTGGATAGGGCCCAACTTGAATTTGTGGGAAAACCCCTTTAAATGACCAAATATCCAACTCTTTTCCTGTAATAAGCTTATTATTACTTGTGTATTTCATATGTTGCTTGGCAATTCAGGTAAAAAATAGGGGCCAGTACGGTCAACAGCATTAATATATGTGAACAATAGTACATTTATATGATCATGACATCACCCTACTTGTTTTTATTATGGGCCTCAAAGTCCTTCTGGGTTTGTAGAATGGACCTGTAGACAATCCCATGTTTTGCTCTATGGTAGCTTCTTTTTTTGGCTTCTCTATCCAGCAGCCCAATGCTTTCGTTAATAAACAAACCCCCATAAATAATGATTCTATGCCCCAAAAAGTAAAGAAATAAAAGTGATGGAACTATTGGAATGGATGTGAATAAAATGCTACAAATGTTAATATAGAAACTGCTACAACAGCTACTGACGGAAACACAAGGAAGTTTGTAGCTCGTACTTCCTGCCTCTCAAGAAGTTATTTCTAGAAGTGTATAATTATAGTTGTACAGTACAAAATAGCCACACATATATATTTTATATACACAACACCACATTAACTCTTGTGTCACCCCATTCTTCCTCATAGACTGTAAGCTCTTGTGTCACCCCTTCATTCTCATAGGCTGTAAGCTCTTGTGTCACCTCCTTCATCCTCATAGACTGTAAGCTCTTGTGTTACCCCCCTCATCCTCATAGACTGTAAGCTCTTGTGTCACCCCCCTCATCCTCATAGACTGTAAGCTCTTGTGTCACCCCTTATCCTCATAGACTGTAAGCTCTTGTGTTACCCCCTCATCCTCATAGACTGTAAGCTCTTGTGTCTCCCCCTCATCCTCACAGACTGTAAGCTCTTGTGTCACCCCCTCATCTTCATAGACTGTAAGCTCTTGTGTCCCCCCCGGGCCCTACTACTACACACAGGCTGCAGTGTATATATTATAGGGGGGGCAATACTACTACACACAGGCTGCAGTGTATATATTATAGAGGGGGCCCTACTACTACACACAGGCTGCAGTGTATATATTATAGGGGGGCCCCTACTACTACCCACAGGCTGCAGTGTATATATTATAGGGGGGCAACTACTACTACCCACAGGCTGCAGTGTATATATTATGGGGGGCCCTGACTATACAAGCAGATTATATATATAGGGTCTAGATAGGGTCTGTAGGTTTGTTCTTAAGTTGAATTTGTATGTAAGTCGGAACTGTATATTTTATCATTGTAATGCCAGCCAGAACTTTTTTGGTCTCTGTGACAATTGGATTTTAAAAATGGTGGATTGTCATAAGAATCAGGATTAACACTAAAGCTTCATTACAGACACATTTAATAACTATTACAGTTGTTTATTGTAGCCTAGGACTAAAGTACAATAAATTACCAATATCCAGAGGTTCGTTTGTAACTAGGGGTTGTATGTAAGTCGAGTGTTCTTAAGTAGGGGACCGCCTGTATAGGATGTACCGAACTTATGTATGAGGATAGTGCATGTGGTGAATGTATATTAAAAGGGAAGGTACAACTTTATACAATCAGTGAATACAATAAACCTCCACCGTTCCAGTATCTGCAGCACAGTTTGGATGTTGTGAGGGGAGGTCCCTGCTGCAACCAATCACTGGCCTCGGGGGTCACCTGTACACACACTGTACATCACTGTCTGACCCCGGCCACAATGTGATGTTGTACAGGTCACCACTGAGGCCACAGTACTGTTACATCCTGTGCATACACACCATAGCAGTATATTGTATCTGATACAAGCACTGCTGTGATGGTATGCAATACACTCATATATACACAGAGTATAGCTAAAACTAAACATTATGCAGTGTATTGTAAGTATTATAGATAGCACCTGATGTCCAGCCCCCAACCCCTCACACCATATACTACTACCCCCAACTTGTCACCATCATCTTATAACCAAAACATAGTGTACACTGTGTGCTGTGCCACTACCCCCATCCTCCCCGTGCTGTGCCAGTACCCCCATCCCCCCTGTGCTGTACCCTATCCTCATCCTCTGATGTATAGTATATGCCTAGTGCTGTACCACCACCCCCATCCTCCATTGACTGTACCACTGCCCCATCATCTGATACACAGTATACAACCTGTGCTCTACTACTACCCTCATCCTTCCTGTATGGTTCCTCATCCTCTGATAAATATGATAGAGCCAGTGCTGTACCACTAGCCCCATCCTCCCCGTGCTGTGCCACTAGCCCCATCCTCCCCGTGCTGTACCACTAGCCCCATCCTCCCCGTGCTGTACCACTAGCCCCATCCTCCCCGTGCTGTGCCACTAGCCCCATCCTCCCCGTGCTGTACCACTAGCCCCATCCTCTGATACATTATATACACCCCTGTCCTGTACTACTATCCCCATCCTCTGATACATAGTATATACCCTGTGCTGTATCACTACCCCCAACCACCCTGGACTGTACCTCTACCCCATACAATATACAACCTGTGCTCTACTACTACCCCCATCCTCTGATACACAGTATACACTGCTGTTCTGTACTACTATCCCCATCCTCTGATACACAGTATACACTGCTGTCCTGTACTACTATCCCCATCCTCTGATACATATTATACACTGCTGTCCTGTACTACTATCCCCATCCTCTAATACACAGTATACACTGCTGCCTGTACTACTATCCCCATCCTCTGATACATATTATACACTGCTGTCCTGTACTACTATCCCCATCCTCTAATACACAGTATACACTGCTGCCTGTACTACTATCCCCATCCTCTGATACATAGTATACTCTGATGTTCTGTACTACTATTCCCATTCTCTGATACACAGTATACACTGCTGTGCTGCACTACTATCCCCATCCTCTGATACATAGTATACACCCCTGTGCTGTACCACTACCAGTGTATGACATATACTTGTGGTTTTTTAACTGACCTGCTTCCTGACAGAATCCCGTATATTCCCAGGGCGGGCTTTTGTGGGATCTTTCATACAACTGTCCTTGCTCTGTCTGCAACCATCCTCAATCTTGGCCCCCACCTGAATCGGGGGAGGAGCTGTACAGGGACAATTCCATGTTTCGTAAGATGCTGCAAACCAAACCCTAACCTGGAAAATAAAGAGGTTTCAACCACGTAGTCAACGCACAATCTATTGAATGCAATGTCTTAAGAAAACAAAAGACATGTTTCAACTGCAGCGTATGCCTTCTGCAACCTGTAGTTAAGTGAAACTTAGGTACAGGTTTCCCTTTACGAAGCCCTGCCATTCACCTAATCTCCCATCGCCCACTCTTTCCTGACTCCAGAATTCCTTGCAATGAATGGAGAGATCCGCACCCCGATTCTGCCTCCACCATACACACCAGTGGTTCAGCACAATCTAATTCTGCTTAGAGAATTTACAGGGCTACAAATGGTCGTTCCCTTTCACTTCCAGCCACTTGTCAAGGACCTTTTATTTTACTAATAGAATATCATCCACTAAGCATTGATTTCACCTTCTGCATCTGAGGGTGTTCTGATATTCGCTCTTAAACGTAGATCTATCCCCTCACCTGAGCTCAAGCCCGGCCCTGAGTAACTGTGTTCCTCCCACCGTTGCCCACGAATGGTGCCTGTATTCATTTTATTACTGGCTGCATAAGGTAATGGCCTTCTGTCTGACCAATCCCAATCCGTCATTCCAC
Source organism: Engystomops pustulosus (assembly GCA_019512145.1). NCBI lineage: Eukaryota > Metazoa > Chordata > Amphibia > Anura > Leptodactylidae > Engystomops > Engystomops pustulosus. The sequence goes on from CM033649.1 coordinate 68,667,882, forward strand.
TGACAACATTTTATTTCATTTTCGAAGATATTTCAGGAAATTCTAGAAGGCTCTGAATCTGCATGAACTAAACCGTGTAATATAATTCTTTATTTATATAGCGCACACAGATACGCAGCTCTGCACACATCATGTTTAGCCGTGTACTGACCGAAACCAAAATCGGCTGAACGCCATTAATGTGAAATATTCTGTTCATCTGATTTTTTGGCTGTTTTAAAATTGGGTGTTTTAGAATTTCCTTGATATTCACAGCACCGTATCATTATGATTCGTCACACATAATTTTAATGCCAGACCGGAATGGGTGCTGTTTCCCCGATCGCGGCGTTTTCCATAGAAAATCATACGCGATTGGGCTGATGCACGCCCCCGTTTGCTATCTCCGCACTACATTAAGTGTGCCGTCAACCCTGAAACAACATTTCCTATGTTTTTATTAAACACTTCACCCTTTGCCCTCTATGACTGAAGTTTTCACATGCTGCTCCCTTTTAGACCTTTTCGTAAATGTTTTCCTGAGGGTTCCCCAAATCCGATTTTAGTTGGTCTGTCCTGCATATATTGGATAAGCTTAAAAATCAGTGCATTGAATCCACTTTTCAATAGATTTCAATGGCAAAAAGTAGAAGTGGAGCTTTGATGGATACATGCAACGTTTTCCAGGGTGGAAGCAATCCGTAGCCATAAGACTCCAACCGCCTACACGGTGGCCCTTAATTGGCAGGCTCCTTAAGGAGAACGCTTACTTCCTGGCCATAGTCACAAGCCTCTCACACCCCAAACCAGTTCCCTACACTGTACTGAGGAGACCCAACTCGGGTCAAACAGTGCGGTCGACAGTGGAGTCTGTTTTCCTTCTGTAATAGATATACTGGTTTGGTTTTTAATCCCACATCAAGTCTAAGCCTCTTGTATGTCGTGTTGATTCAGGATGGTCTTACAAGGTAAGCTAAAGAGGCGTTTTTTCCTTATCCATCCTGGAAAACTTTGCATATTTCCCAGAATCCCCCCTTAGTGGAGCTCCATGGCTATAAGACGCCACGATCCACACGCCTACATTTTGCCTTTACATGGCAGTCTCCATAGGAGAACTCTTACTACTTCCCACCCTGAAGAGCAGTTTGAGTTCACGAGCTAACGCACAGTCGTGTGAGTACACTCCTTTGGTGCACTAGGTCCACTACAGTCCTGGAATAGAAATACATTTTCATAGTCCTGTCCAACAAGCCACACAACCACAGGTATGGTACCATAATCTTTGGGACAATTTTTAATTCTGTCTGCAGATTTGTATGATCAAAGCTGCTTGTAGACTAGAAACTCCCAATTAATAATCATTAATGATCCTCGGTTGTGTCCACACCTTCCGGGGTGGTGTTTTCATATGTAGTTTTTGATGCAAAACCAGGAATCAGTAAAAGTAGCAGTAGGATGAGCTCTTTCATTATTTGTCTCAACCCATTATCATCCACCCTGGTTTTGGCTTCAAAACCTGAACGTGTGGACCCACATTCGGATGGGTTCCATGTGACTTTTTGGATGCATCAAATCGGTGTCGAAATGCATTCGTTTTTAAAGCGTTTGGCCTACTCTGGCAGCGGTTTCCTTCATTGCTGTAAGTGTAAGCACTGTGAAACCGTGTACAACGGATGCTTACACTTACAGTCAATGACGAAAAGCCTCTTTCAGAGTAACGGCAGTGTACATTTAAAAATGCATGCGTTTCGACGCTTCAAAACCCCCCTGTGTGATCGCACCTCGAAGAGGGCAGCTATCGCAGCATTAGCCACAAAGCAGACTGCTTTTCCGATATTTTCTAATAAAATGATTATCCTGGCTATTGAGAGAGATGTTAATGAAAATTACGGGAAAAAATGTCTTAAATAGAGTCATTTAATAATAATGATACCCCTGAAGCATCAGCATCTGGCAGTATTAAATTTAATCATCAATCTGTAAATAATTATTTACCCCGTTGTATATATTTATGTAACATTACTGTCGGTAACGTCTCATTCTGGGGCCCGCGCTATTGCAATGTATGTTGAATGGATAAATCTGCTGATTGGGGGCTGCACAATTATTTGGCCCTTTTAAAGGGGTTTTCCCATAAGAAAATTTAGGCCTTATTCCAGATGGACCTAATTTGTTGATCATGGGGGTCTCGTGCTAAGACCCCCGCAGATTGCGATTAATGAGAATCTGCGTTGGAGACCCCCTCGCCGCTCCGTCAGATTAATTGGAACAGACTGCCGCACATGACAGCTCCTGCTCCATTAATCTCTTATGGAGCTGAGAAATTGGGCTCTTTTTCTCATGGGAGAACCCCTTGACCTCGCCTTCAGGACTAGATACACTCCTGCTTTAAAGAGTGTTCCATTACAGTTCATCTTTAACTTTTATTGTGCGGGGACGTCCATTATACGATGTGAAACGAGTTGTTAAAAAACGTGGCTTCCGTTTTCGCAGAACTTCGCCTGTCCTGTTATCGCTTGCGGTTCTTTCTTGGCAACTGACTTTATTGAATAAACAGGAAAAAAAACTTCAAAAAAAAGCTGCCGTACCTTATACATCGGTGGACTGATAATCCTATAGAACCCATTTATGGTTGGAATTGTGGTTACATTTGTAATATTTGTTGAGATGAGTGTATGAGAGCAAATGGGAATATTTTCAATACGCTTTGCTGCGGATTGTGGTCCGCCCCAGTCCTAATGGATTTTCTTTTTGTTCTCTTTAGAACGTTGATGTATCATCGCTCCAGCTAAGAAGCTTTCAGACGGTCCCGCATCATCTCTACCATGGTGTGACCCCCCCATAACCCTTCCTCCTCGTTATAGCATGCAGTAACCCTCTGCGGCTGACGGTTTAATCATGATCCTGGTCCCAGTTTTAATCGTTGTGCTGTGACACTCTAAGGGTTTTAGGTGATTAAATGGTTTTTTACCAAGGCGCAAATCCTGTTATTCTAGCTTTCACATTTTACACTCCTTTTAATATCAGAACTCTCATTTCATGACTTTTTTTTGGTGTTTTTTTTGCCTAATTCAATCATTTTTTCCATTGCATCATGGCCCTGTGTCACCTATTTCAGGTTATTACTAGAAGAGCACAAAGACCTGTGATTGTTCCTGTCTGTCAGCAGTGGATCACTAGGCAATGATGCCATCCTCCTTACACCAGAGGGCCGACCTTGGAACGGTGCTGCGTACAAATATGTGCACCCACAGATGTAGGGAGTTATTCTCCTATCATCTTCGTAATGGCAGTGGTGGCGAACCTTGGTCACGGGTGCCGAGGTGGCACTCAGAGCCTTTTCTGTGGGCACTCAGGCATTGATCCCAAAGACATAGCTCACTACATTCACCAAATCTTCCTGCAGACCCCAGGCAGTTAAGAGATCTACAATCAGTGCTATTTAAAACGACACTTCATTGCTGTTTGGAACTACTGTAAAGTGAGAATGTGTTGATAGAACTGCAGTATCTTTGAGGTCATCCTACTGGACCCTACATTCTTACTGTACAGAGACCCTGGATAGAGCTAGTGTTTTTGCCCTCCTTCGTTGCAACGTATTATTGGCCTCAGGTGCCGCTAACGACTGATAAAATGTTGAAGACAGTTAGCAATAAAGTTTTACTGCTTAAATTCAATGTTGGCACTTGCGGTAAGCAGGTGTATTTTGGTTATGTTTGGGCCTCGTCCTCTTAAAGGTTCGCAATCACTGTTCTAAAATGGTCATGTTTTTACAGGTTATGACACTTCTGCACACTGCGGGGAGTGTAAAAAGATCATGTGAAGGAGTAATCCATTGGGTTACCGAAACGGGTTAATAGAATCTGCGATAATTCCACTTAACGCGCCAGATTAAATCCCCCCCCCCATCAGAAGGGGCTACAAGGCATTAGTGCTCTATTCCTACTGTACACTATTACTCTTTCACAATGGTCCATTCACAGACTCCTCCATAAGCCGGCCCTGATCCCGATCCTGGAATCGAAACTGTCGTTTTTCTGGGTAACGATTAACTCTTCAATCAGCTGCCTGGAATGATTAAGACTCTTGCCCCACAAGCGAGTTTGATGCGTCAAACTCGCATCAGGAGCGCGCTGGAAACGTCCTCCCTGACACTCAAAAATTGGAACTACCCACAATGTCCAGTTTCCGGTTTCGAGGTCAGACCGATTTTTCAGCGCCACAGTGCCATTTGTGCGCCTGCAAGACGCCTAAGATGGGCGCGCAGAGCAATGGCAATATGTATAGTATTGTTCTTTAATAGTGGCTCGCCATCTTGCATAAAGCGTGTGAAAACGGATGAGTTTTATTTTAGGTAGGTTTCTGTTTGCTTTTTTTTTTTTTTTTTTTTTCTTAAAGTGGCAAAAAAAAAAAAAAAAACAAAAATGAGAATTTAAAAGGAGGTTGTCAAATGTTGTCTGTTTATTTTCCCAAACCGTACCACAATGACCAAGGTTTGTCTGGTATTGAAATGGAGCTTATTTACAATACCACCCACTAACCACTAACGCCATGGTCACGTGTGGCGCTGTTTTTCAGAGAAGTCAGCCATTCGTCACAACCCTGTTTTAGGAGCTTATCCTAACTATAATAGCTTCAGTCCATAGACTAATTTTATTAAGTATGGGGGAGATTTATCAGAAGTGTCTGAGAGCAAAACATGTTTCTAGTTTCTCATGGGCACCAATCTAGCTCCCCTCTCATTTTCCCCACAGCGGTTTATAAATGAAAGCGGAGCTCTGATTGGTTTGCCACTGACAACTGGAACGTTTTTTTTTTACCCCCCCATTGCGTTGTACATGAAGAACTAAGATGAAGATATATACAGGTTTATAAATGTAAAAATGAACTCAAAGTGAGAGTTTTATTTTGCAATTTTTTTCATTATTTGTACGGTTCACTGCATCATATTACGACAATTTTTTAAATTTGGACTATGAACACTCGTGTGTATCGGATCCCTGTATTCTATTATCTTATACCAACTTTTGACAGTTAAACCAAAGGATCCTGTAGTGGTAATATGGGCAGTTTATCTGACTACAAAACCACATGTGGTTCTGTTACCAATGGAGACAATGAAGTTGGTAAATAACACTTCTTTAATTTTCTATAATCTGTTCTTGTATGTCCAAAGTTGCTTTATTTTAGATGCCACTGGAACATGAGGTAGACCTGCCATCTAAAATGTAGCTGCATATGGGCCCAGGTACTACTATGTTTGTGTCCCCATTACCTGTTTAACTGGGCCCCAGAACTTCTTTTTGCTGTTTTGAATTCCTAATAAAAAAATTACTCTTCGTATATTTTCACGCTTTGACCCTATTGTATCAATATAGAACTTCCGAAGGGTAAGGCGCCAGGAAGTGTTCTCATGGGGCACAGGAAAGAAGACCTCTTATTGGACAATGTGAATTAGATATAATTTTTTTTTTATTTTTCATCCCCTAACCAAGTGACCTAAAACATGTGGATCTTGTTTAAGATCATTCCACTTCACTCAACTTTCATTTTTTCCCCAAGGTTTTTTTTTTATTTGATATATTTTTTAAATTACACAGAGGGATGCCGGTTATTCTGAAAAGCAATAAATACATAGGCAGAGCCTTTCCTTACGCATAGGCCAATATCTCCATGTTCACTAAACGTTTCACGCTGGTCGCCATCTAGTGGGCTTCTATTGAATTCAGCTTGTAAAGAATTTTTTTTTTTTTTTTTTTTTTATACATGGTGTGTAAATACAAACTTAGTGTTTTTACACCAAGAGCAATTTTTTGAGTTGTGTTGTTAAAGGTGGTTTTTTTCCGGAGAAAACAATAAATAACCGTTGCCCGCCGTGTGGACCTCGGAGAAACCGAGGATTGGTTCATTTTTAATTAAAAAGTCCCACAACATTGCCTTTTTTTCATCTGACTCTTTGACACCCCTTTAAAGTAGAATTCTGCAGCCACAGGAGGACTGTACATATCATAACCGCTAAAGTTTTTTCACATTTAGCTCTGAATTTGAGTTGTGATTTGATTTTTTTTGTTTTTTTGACCATGAGCCTGCAATGATTTTTCTTTTTTGTTATTATGAATTTTGTATTCTTAAGAACCTTCTGAGTGAGCATATTTTCCAGGACATTTGACGAAAACATTAGTATGAAGACTTACAAATTGTTTTCTATCCAAAACTTGCACGAGAAAACCAGAACGGTGTTCCCTTACCGCTGACCGAGGGGTTTACCTTTCCAGCGCCGGGCATTGGTACAATCTTCACTTTCAAGACGTCGATGGCTCGATCCAAAGTTCTGGTCATCATTCAAAGGTTTAAGAATACTGCATTGTTCCAAAGTGTTTGATACTGTACAAAAACTGATGTTTTTAGTTAATTAGATGGGAAGATTTCTTCACACTGTACCGAACGCCGAAATATTCTGGAATGTTCTGCCGGCTTGTGCGTTACCTGCTCTGTGTAAATGTCATTCATTGCTGCTTTAAACCTGAATAAACAGTTAAATACAATCAATCCAAGTTGACTTGTCTGCGTGTTACGGAATCCTGTGTCCCTTTTATACTAGATGGGCATCAGCTCTCAGCACCAAGATGCAGGACGGTAATCTATAGTACATCTTAATGGTATCCCCTTAGCTGCCAATTCAATTGTTATCCTGAGATAAGAACACATTTGGAAATGACACTTCTTGTGTCCATAGTTTTATTGAACAAGGAAAAACATATTCAAGGCATTGGTCAATGAGCCATTGGAAAATAAAGCATCATACACATTGTAAAGTAGTCCATACAAATCATAACGGATTCTAGTGTTTAGCTGCAAATATATAACCCTTCGCTCATAATGTACCACCATAGTAATTCTAATAATGAGAATTAGGTCCTGATGCACTTGCTGAAAAAAGGTATGTAAAGAGCTAAGCCACTACCAACGGGTGTAATCACATAACCACATTAAACATACACGTCACGGGAAGTCAATGTGAAAGAACATGCATGGATACGAGGAATATGGAAGGGGGTGGCTGGAAGGAGCACACAATGAAAGAGAATAGGGGGGAATAAGAAGAGAGAAAAAAAAAAAGGGGGGGGGGAAACAACTCACATCAAATTCTTCATTGGCATGTAACACTTGAGCATGCATGCAGATGTTGTCCAGGTGTAGCACCTTGCCTGTTATCCAGAGCCGCAAATTCGCCGAGCTACAAAGTCGATCCACGGGACCATATCTAGTGTATTTATCCCCATCTTGGAATTCCGCTAGTCCCGCTCCATGGCCCTCATCTCCTCTTCCTCCTCCATGTCCTCATTATATGGTGTCAAGGCTTCCTGCCCACTGGGCCCTTGACGGACCTACACTCGACTTCCAGAGTCTGGGAATAATTCTGACGAGTGGCAGAAATGCAAATGTCTCAGGAATCCTTTTTTTGTGCGGATATAGAGCCGTGTATTATCATAGAATAAGATCCCATTCCTGGGAAAATGACACTTCTACATGAAATGCTCTTCAATATGGCCCATTGAGAAATCCCTTTAAATACACGCTAATATTGAAATTGCAATTTTACACTATTGGCTATTTCTTTTTTTTTTACTTTTTTAAAATATGATTTTTTAAAAAAAATTCTTTGTGGTGTATCACAATCGAATTTCTTAGCTAGGAGTCGTCTTGCCATATAAGACTATCTGACAGCCATTGATGAACACTTGTTTCATTTTATGGGTACGCCCGATCACCTTAAGGCTACGTGGTCACAATATATAATCACAGGCAAAACACTGCTGAATTGTGTGCCAAAAAACACCTGTGTTCAGTGGCGTAATACTAGAAAGCTGATGGGCCCCATGCCAAGTCTGCCAGCCCCCGACTATAATGTGTGGTTTTATAGTAATAGTCCTTCTCAATGGGAAAGTGACACCATAAGGGCCCCCTAACCTCTTGGGCCCGGGTTCAAAAACCGCCACCCCCACCCTCTGGCGCCCCCTCATGTTTTAACGCCCCTGCCTACTATCAAAAATTAATAAATACCCCCAAATGTCTCCTATCCCCCTGGTTGTGCTCTTTCACTCTCTGACATCGGCCAATTATCCCTGGAACATCTTGTTGACGAAGAGAATGTTTTACAACCCTGTTAACAATTAGTCATGGGCTATGCAGAGACTGTCACGCTAACTGATAAATTGTAAACTATGAGTGACGCAGCAGCACAAGATTCTTGGGAGCTTAGGGTATGGATACTGCCATTTCGTTTAAATAGGTACAATGAATTAACAAAAGTAATGTCACATTTCCATCATATGAAATCACAGTACAAGATGTGCTGCAGAAATGTGAGCTCAGGGGTAATATAAGGTCTTACTGTAAATCTCACAGATGCCTATTTTTTTTAAAATAGTTATCCTTCATTCTCTTATATTAACTGGGGTCGCCATGGCACTTTTCCATCCACAACTCTTCTCAGCAGATTAATCCCTGCAGTTCAGTTTCCTACTGCATCATCAACCTGCCCTTATGTTCTTGCCCCTTCTAGATCTCTGTATGCCCCACATAGATCCCTACATCGCCACTAGTCACAGCCAAATGTGCCTCTGTGCCAACCAAGTTGGGGTTTTGTATTTTTCACTGACCAAATTGTCTTCTATAACCCGGTCTTGAAAACATATCAGACAAGGACTTTACTTTACTCAATACTTTTTGATGATGGACACCAATCCATTAAACACAACTCCTTGATCTCATATATTGTTTGTGATGTATGCCTGTAGTTTAGGAGTGTGTCATGTGGGGAAATGGACAAGAGGCCAAAAATTGTGCAGTGCCGATCCTTTTCTTATCTTATTAGAGTTGCCACTACCCCAGTTATACACCCTGCAATCCCCATTTTGCTGTTGTTACTTGTCTTAGACTACACCATCACCTGTTATAGAATCACTTGGACTGGTTCCTTTACCTCCCAATTCTACCGGCTTGAAGTTATTTTGTAAAATGATTAATACACCTGCAAATATTTTTTGGCCGAATTAAAATTTTTTACTAAAGCCAATTAGCCTATCGATATTTGGTTATGTGGGAGAAACCGGAGTACCCGGAGAACCCCACGCAGACACGGGGAGAACATACAATCCATGCGACGATGTTGAATGAAGACCCCGTGCTGGGCACATGCCACAGTGCTAGTCACCGAGCCTCCGTGCCTGGCCCATATGGTAAGAATGATAGATTTACATATCACGGGTCTTCTGGTGACTTCTCTCTGCGGGGATCTTGGGTGGATCTTTACTCTGACTGATGATGGAGTCGGAGATGTACTGACTGATGTCTTCAGGTGATCTAGGAGGATGATGTCCTCCTTTACAACGGCTGCACAACACACCTCTGTGTGTCCGAGAGGCTTTCCGCGTACAAACCCTAGAGAGATAGAAAGATTTTTTAACTGATAAATTCTATAAACAATTACAGACCTTCCTTTATTTCATTACTGTTGAAAACAGTCTCTGATATCAGTGAGTCAAGCAGTGGTGGTAACTAACACATTGTAATGATCAAATAATAAAGAAAACTCCTGGAATACAAGCAACCTCAACCCAGGACACACCCTGGACCTTATCACATATGGCCTCTTAAACCTGGACGGGTCACCCTGTGCATCATACATGAACGGGTAGTGATCTCTAGTCGTGGTATCCTGATATCTGTGGGAGTCAGGGTGAGCCTGTGCCGCCGTCTGGCAGAAGAACAGCCAACGCCACCGTGTCAGCGTTCCACAATCTTCATCAATGACCCAGCATTGCCAGCATGAACAACATTTCATGGATCAATTTGTCCCCGAAGTTCGTGCTGAAGAGAATGGGAGAGAAACTTAACCATCAGTATATATAAAGAGACTGGAAGATCGCCGAGCAGCTTATTATATAAGGGACACTACCTGCAGAATCACAGCTCTTCTCTGATATCTCTTGATTGCACAAGAGGATCGCCGCTGTCCCCCCTAGCAATCTGGTGACACCGGCTGTTTGACGTCATCCTTTTGTTTCCATCCACTTCCAATTCCATGTCTGAGGAATCTACAAGAAGGAAGAAAATACCATATAGATCTAGAATATACGCTTATGTCTATAATTCTATGAGAAATGCATACACTCAATCTACTCATTGTATACCCATCGTCAAGACGGAGGTAACAAACTCATAAAGAAGTTTGTCAGCTCCTCTTTGTTCTCTAGGAGTTGTTGTTCCCATATTTGAATGAGGAGAACAAGATCGTCAGGATACCGTAATTGATGGATTCGCTCCGTCTCCCAAATCTGGAAGAAAACATAATAGAGGATCAGAGATCAATACTCCATTTTATTCTACGACATACACAACATGCAGACTCTCACATCTGATCGCTAAGTAAGCTGACAATATATGTGTAACTCATATAACGTGCCCTAGCGACCAATAAATTGAACCTGATAACATGGGAATATATAACTACTTACCTTTCCTCCTCCACCAGCCAATGCTCGAGGATGGAGAAATCAGATCTGGCCAAATATAACAATCATAACATCATATCAGTATAACAGTGTAATTTATATATCTACTGGGGATCGATCAAGATAGAAGTTCCTGTGTACCTGCTTGGGTGGCTGGTAGGACCAGATCCACCATCCTCCTCTTCAAGGCTCCATGGAGAACTTGAGTAAATGGATGAGTAGAATAAAGAAATATAAAGATACAGATTATTATATAGAAGGAAAAGAAACTGTATAAAAGTGTATAAATACTGGAAGCCGCTCCTGGCCCTATAGAAGACTGGTAAGAGAGCGGCCACTTACCTGATTTAAGTCTCATCACATCGTCCCATGTGTTGGACTCATAAATGTGCAGCGCTTTCTTTACTGACCAGAATCTAGTAAGAAAATATTAACAAATTGACATAATTTACCTGGATAAATTCTATATACATGTTGTTTTAGTATAAGGGGGACATCACACTGACACTATTAAACTACTAATGTTGATGATGGATTGTGCCGTGATTTATCATGAGGATCTGTCCCTGATACAATGGCTGGGGGCAGTCTGAGCCCTACTACCCGTATATCGAGGGGCAGAAAGCTCCAGAATCATCTCCTGGGTGACTCCTAAGTCTCCTATGGGGGCCCTGATATTAGGGATAGGGGTGACTCTGCTGTATACATGTAACTAGAACATGGCAAGTCAGATATAATATCATAATGTGGATGTAGTCAGTTTTTATATTATATGTAAGATATTAAAATGACACAATTTTTGGCCAAAAAATGAACTTACCTTTCCTCGCTGCCCGCTGGCTCTGAATCAGAAGAAATAACAATGGTCAATGTTTTCGCTTTTGCTTGGACATTTCTACACTGGATACAAAGTCTCCGCACCACGAAACTCTATAACCCTCAGGGGGTCTGGAACTTATCAGAACCTTTGGAGGTCCTTCAATTGTGACATCATAGTTTTGTGTTACATCACTAATATTCTGAACATGATGCTGTTGTTACATCACGGTTACATGAGACTCACCTTACTTAAGATAGATAGATAGTAATAGACATCCAAGTGATGATAAAAATTAAGCAAAACTTATAAAATCACCTAACAACACCTAACAGCGATATATCATTATTATATAGGTAGTACCATGTCAATATCATGTGGTATAGTCTAATTTTTTTGTCATAAAGGCTAGAATGTCGAGGTAGATATTGGGCTCTCAGCTCAAGTTGCCTGTGACAATCCTGGTGCTTGATTCTCAAGGTGCAGATTGTTTAAGGGGAACCTGTCAGCATAATGAATCCCATTTACCACTATGGCTCAGTAATGATAATTGAGATGTGAATCGATTGCAAAAAGTCAAGGAGGAGGAGAGTTTAGCACTGAAAGCCGATTTCCTATTTACTCTGCTCAGATTGTCCCCATTCACTGTAATTGAAATCTTGCACCCAGAGTTGGGTTACTGTCTCCTTGGACACAGAACCATTTTTTTTTAGTTACGGTGAATTTTGGGCATTCTTAAGCAGGAGAGCGTGACTTCATGTTTGGACCTCTCCTCCTCCTTGACTTTTATACAAACAATTCACATCTCACTTAATTAGATGTATGGTATGATGTCCACCACGCGCCTGGCCAAGAAAGAACATTAACTATCAGGCGTAAAGACACTTAACAACATTTTTCCACGTTACCCTTTTTATTTTACATCATTCATGGTGTATAGATTGGTTTCAGATTGCAAGACCAGTCCCATGGCATAAAAAATCACATCCAGACGCTGGCCAGGAATAACACGCCGGCAGAGGTGGCAGGAATCTGCTTTTATTGTAAGGAATGTACGCTCTACATAGAAGTAGAGTACTGGTGCAGCTTTGTTCTGTGTCCTATTTTTTCATGAGGAAGATCCAAGACGTCATGGTGACACATCCTGCATAACAAGGTCTTGTTTTAAGCCATCTGAGGGTGTAGTTCAAAACGAGACCCATCTTTGGGTGGAGTCCAAAACAGAGCCGCCATCTTGGGGGTAGAGTCCTCAAACACAACACCATCTTTAGAGGTGCATTATCAAGACCGAAACGCCATCTCGTGGTTGGAGTCCAAAACACGCGCATCCAAGGGTTTAGTCCAGAACACAGACAAAACAAACCATCTTTTGAAGCAAAACAATTTCACAGTAGTTGTAGTTTTATGCGGCTATCTGATTACATGATGCAAGGTTCATACATGTATTTTTTGGCACACAAACAATCTATAGGCCATGGCCTTGGGATTTCTTCCGTCCCAAACTCCTTCCCGCTTCTCCGATGTGGGTAGTTGTTTCCAACCATGTATAATGGAAGGTCCCCTGGAAAATGCAGTCTAATCTTCAAGCAGCATGTTCTAGAGCAGAGGAGCAGGGCTGACCTCAGATTTTTTTCATAAAGGCGGATTCTGTTCACAATCATGCACCGTATCACATACATATTATAGATCTATTATATAAATTTAACCAGCCTCCTCCATGAATAATAATAAAATGCATAATATGGATAGAATTTAGATCACATTAATATAATAATAAAATAACAATAAACATCACTTGGCCTTTAAATCATGGCCGTTTTCAGGCATACATGTGGCCCTACATTTTTTGTACTGGATAAAAACGGTGTAAAACTCAATAAATTTTGACTGCCATTTATACAAGTTTCTCTGGCACAAATTACTCCAAATTCTGCAGCATGTTATATAGCACAGTGGAGGAGATGTAATAAATGGAGCAATTTAAAAAAAAACCCCTTGGTGCTGGAAGGGGGTTGGGTAAAAAAATCAAACATGTACCGGCACAGCAATTTTCTTTCTCTTCTCCGCTCCTACGGCCGACCAGTGGTGGTCTGAGCCAGAACGGAACTCCCTTCATGGTGCAGAGTTTTGTGTTGCTATCTGCGATCACACTGAAGCCACAACACAAAACTGGCGCAAACACTTCATAATAATTGTGCAAGCAGTACAATACCAAAAATGTTTTTTGTCTAAGTTTGCCGATAAAAAGTTTCTTGGAGCTTTGACATGTCAATAACAGGTGGCAGGAACAGCTTTTGGTAAAATGGATGTGAATGCCCGTTCCATGCACAGGAACACCCCGCAGCTTTTCACTATTGAGTCGGGATCAGAGGAGACAACCCAGAATAGGAGGAGGGAAGTCTTTTTATTATCCTTAGGCTGGCCACAATATAAATAATAACAATTATGGGCTTATGGGGGCTAGATATGCCTAACCCGGTGTGTACGGATACTGAATTGGTAACCCCTTGATTAAAATGGGTGTAGTGGTCGCTATAGAATTACTCTGGTAGTAAATGTACCTAAACTGGGTGGGTGGGCCTTTTTAATGAGGGATGATTAAATAAAATAAGGGGGGGGCTGATGGTGTATGTATCTACTTACTGTGGGGATTGTAGGTGGGGAAGATCTTATAATCGGATAGAGAGCATTTATGAGGAGGGCTGTTATGCGTACTGTATATATTAAAACGAGGGGGTCTGTTCTGAGGTCTGTATATAGTTAACGGTGGGCAGTATTACATTTTAATGGGTGGGGGCGGTATACAAGTTCATTTTTGTTTGCTTCATATATTTATTTAATCTGGTGGCAATGTATTATAATCTTATAGGGGCTTATATTAAAGGTGTAAATCAGAGAGGTGGATCATCGCTCGTGCGGGTGTACTCTATGATAATTTGTCCGGGGGAATATAGTGTATTATTAAATATATTAAATCCACACTGGAGGGCCCCCACACAAGATTGTTTTATTAGGTATATATGTTTAATTGTGTAGTTTGGGATTTATATCATCGAGAGTACCCGTGTTGTACCAGGTGACATGACACTGTAAGTTGAACTGGTATCTTTACGGCACAGTGTGGAAAATGTGCTTGTGGTACGTATGACTTCAATAGTGATAAATCATATTGAAGTCCTGTTCCTGATGGCAGAATACATCACCTGTAATTGGAGAGCCACGAATTCTTGTTGTCCCTGAGACTACCTACTAGTGTATGACACAGCATCCTATGTGTAGGTCGTCACAGGGTGCCAGTGATTACGGTGGGGGATGCGGGTCAGTATTTGGCAGCAGAGGCGTCGACAGTCACAGCGGATGTGACCGGGCCCGGAAGCGAGAGGGCCAGCACCTGCTCCTGTTGCAGGTGCCACAAGTAACCCTTGATTGCATCTCATTTCCCGGCCAGGTCCCCCTCGTCTTAGGCGTTGTGAATGGTCACTGTGTTCCAAAGAGAGATCCTACCGGTCCGCCAATATCCCTATTGCACACTTCTTTATTTAATAATCATTGTCTGAGAGAGATAACAGTCCTACACGTTTCTAGCGGGTTCAACCGCTCTTATCATGACTGGATACAAAAGATAAAACACCCAAAAAAAGGGAAACGCTCCACCCGAGGTTGCGTGTCACTTCCGTTCGTTGATGAATATTCATGCAGTTTCCTTGAAAAACAGGTAGATCCCGTACTAAATTCACAGAATGGCCACAGGCAAATTGTAACTAAATATCAATAAACCATAAAAACAGGGGGATCGTACACTGGTTGGAAAACTCTAATAACAAGTAATGTTGAGGATAGCGCAGTCCGCGTAGGCAGGGGAGAACGGGTCGGTTATAGTAGGACGGCCAATGAAAGCCAAGGCGGAAATCTGTATTGAAACAAAAAAGAAACCCCCCTCCTTGAAAAGAAGGACCCTGAACAAACCCGTCGAGCATTTACTGTAATTTATCTGTGGGGCTAATCTATTTTTCTTTGTTAATACAAAGGAAAATGGGGCCATATTAAAAATAATTTTACTCACTCATTTAAATTGGGGGATAATGAATACAGTATAATGTGATAACCTCCCCAAATGAGAGACCCGATTCTGCACATCGTAGGGGGAGGTTATCAATTGTTACTGTAATATACCCCCCATGTGTAAATCAGCGAGTAAAATTTTTTATTATGCCCTGTTTTTATCTTTCAGTCAGTGAACACATGGGCCACACAAGCGCCAGTTTTTTGTCTATATTTTTTTTAAAGAAGGGGTCTTTTGGTCTGCACATGCATTTGTCTTGCCCAGTGTGTGTAACGTGTACAACACCTTAATGAAACCGTGCACTACAGGGCGGTGTGGGATCTTTTCGGAGTTTGCGACACAATTTATGACTGAATTTGACATAGCATGAAGCAATATTAAAAATGACAACACTGTGTCACATCCTCGAAACAGAGCGAATTACTAAGAGCTGTGACGACACTTTGAGATATATCTGGCGCAAAGTGCACCAAGGGCGGATTGACACAAAGTTTCACATATCTGGCCATTTTATTATAATCTATTATACATGGGGCTGTTAGATTATTTAAAACACTACTAATGTGGCACCCACAAAATGCCCCTAATATATAGTATTTGATTATTATAGGAGATGTCCCTGTGATTCATAATATAAGGGGCACGTCATAAAATAAAAACTTATGAATAGGTCCTAAAATGAGTTTGTGGGGAGCAAAGTGGGATTGGGGTCCATGTTGTCGCTGTGAGGGGTAAGTTACATTTACTTGGGACAGTATAGTTATACATGGGAGAATTATACTGTAAGTGACTCAATGTCTGTAAGTTGCAGATTCCTGGAGGAGATGGGCAGCGCGGAGTGAAGACATGGGGGTGATGCAGCAGCGATAAGTCACAGCCGGAGAGCAGTCACCATATTCTGCACTCATGGAGAAGCTCATCACTGTGTAAGTTACTAGTTGCTACTTTTTCTGTGTCCTATTTGCTGTAACAGTAGTTCACTGAGTCACTACACATCAGCTTCAGGCGGTTTCTCCCAATGTTACGTGGTGTTTCTCCCACACTGATAATTAGTTGATAGACTTGTGGGCCCATGGGACAGTGACGATTGGACAAGCTCTGTGCAGCGCTGCGTAATCTTGTGCACTATATAAATAAAGGAATTATTCTATATTAAAAGTGACATTGTTGGACCCAGAGGTGGTGACGCCATAGGTTACAACTTCCTAAACAATTTTTTTAAGAACTAGACGTAAAGCCCTCCGGAAGGTTGACAAAACGTTTTGTATAAAAGGATTTTCCCAGTTCTCTATTATGAGCTTCTATAATTAGAACAGGTCACATAGATAGACGTGCTCTGTGGGTGCTGAACAGAGGTTTTTCAACTACTGCTTTCTAATTGCTGGAGGTTGGTAATTCAGCGTCCTAAAGGCCATATGTGAATACTAAGGGCCACTATCACGGAGAAATTGGAGAAGTGAACACCAGATGCTCCATTATTCTGTTGGTCTAGGGACGGAAGTCCAGGCAGGAATCAAATGATGTTGATGAGTTTACCAGTTTCGGCACCTATCTGATATGTTCTATGGGTATGTCATATCAGAGGTTTTTATTGCTGGTGTAGGATGTTGGTAAAATTGTAAGATACAGTAGAAAATTGTAAAGACACAAGCAAGCGGTGTTGAACGGATAGCAGATACAATTATTGTATTTACAACTGGAGTGGACTGTAAAAAAAGTTTCATTCCAAGCACTTCTTTATAACCTTCTGCCCCGAACCGCCACCACCTACTTGTACCCATGCAAGTATATACAGCAAAAAGTCATATTGTATATTTTTGGACCTTATAAACTACATCATACAGTACCCAGATGCATGAGATAGAGATCCCTTTAAAATAAAGTCCCACTCGTTTTCTGGATGATCTCTGTTATATTAAAAACAAGTAATAGATTAATCAGATCGCTCCGAGGCGTCGGTTGCGTATTCCCCATAACACTGGGTGTTGTACGGATGTACTTTGCACGTCATTCCGCTTTAGTGATGGAATCCTATGCCTATTCAGTCAGGTTAAAAGAAGGTCTGAGAGGATGGACCATTGCATTGACCCCGGCATTTCGGCCATCGAAGGATCTGAGAGAATCGCTGCTGATGGTTTGTGGATCATGGAACGGATGAGGGTTTGGTGTTATCGCTAGTAACAGACAAAGCGGGCTTCTCGACTCTAAGGAAACTCCCGGTTCAAAGTTTGCATGGCATTGGAGTTCTGCAGAATTACTTAATGAGGAATGAAAAAGCATTAAAAAAATAATTTAAACTTAATAATAAAACAAAATTTTATTATAACACTAAGACATTTTTTTTAATCATTCAAAGCAGCTCCCCCGGCCCACAGGTTGTGTTGTATTGTGCGAGCCCACCCACATACCACAGCTGTGGCGCTGCTTCTAGAAGAAAAGAAACCATCTAAGCAGATTTTTTTCACAAATCATGGAGTAGTTCTTTTAACCTCCTTCAAATTATCTGCCGCTTAAAAAAAACGGGGGCAGGGGTGGGGGCATAGTTTCCTCTAGGGAACTTGATTGGTTGAACAACATATCAATGGCACCAAAATGGTCATGTGGCAAAATCTTCGGCCTCATCATTTCCCTAACAATGGGGTGTTGGTAAAACTTACAATACAGCGATCTATAACTCTTGCCAGCATGTTCATTAGGGGGAAGTGGTCTGGGGTGATATAAAGCGGCGCAGGGAAATAAACACGGTCTATTTAATTTTAATACCGTGTTAGTTATAAATCTTCCCCTATGTACATTCAGACGAGGGACTAAACACATATAGTCTAAACTAAATTGTCACGCATTTGGAGATTGTACACAATTCCTATGAACGAATGAACTACAGCACAATCGCAAATCTGCGTGGAAACCGTCCTTCACCATTTCCATCTATAGCTATGAGGGAAGGACTCTGAAGAAAACGTACCACTTTTGTTTATTGTTTTTTTTTTTTTAAAGGGAGGTTCCACGTTCTTTATTCTTCCAATGCAGTCCAGTTGATGGTCTGAAAGAGAGGATGCAGTTTGATAGTTCTCCCACCACTCCAATTTCTTTGTGGCTCTCTCTACACCTCTTCGATGGGGAAGAACAGACAGAAGAAACAGAACAACCCCTGAACTTGATTATTGAACCCAACTCAGTAGAGTAATATACAGTATAAGCATATAATACTATACTTTCTAGCAGTCTGCCTTGGATTCCTGGTAATCCGCGTGGATAGTGTGGGACAGTGTTCTACACCGAATGGACTCAAACAGTCTCCATCCTCATCATCACCATGGAGGGGGGGTGACTTCCTAATCAACCATCTCATAAGAGCAGAACTCCAAAGGACCACCATCTAATGAAAACGTGTATTTGTTTGATGATTATTTCCCTGTAGTATACTGTAGGGGTTTACAATACGAGAGGTTTTAGGAGATCCTTGTCTTGTATGTGCTCAGTTTTATCTGTCAGCCATGGCCCAAAGTATTGCTGTAAGAAGAGTTGAGGAATTAGATAATACCATGGTGGGACACCGTGAGGAAGCTACCTAGACGCTGGAGCGATGTAATCTGCGTCCCATCAGAACGGTGCTCGCCTTATTCTCTCCAACACATTTTATTGCACATCCAAAGTCCGCAATCTTAATATGACATCATCCCCTGTCCAAAATCACGTTGTCGTCCAAACTTAGAATCCTACATAGAAAACACAACGTCCGGGATGTTCTGACCAGCAGCCATCTATACGGTCTGAGCACATTCATAAGGGACGCGTTCACCTTACTACTGGTACTTAGACTAGCGTCATGTGAAGTCCATACATCCTACGCAGCATAAGATAGCAGCACATAAGCTTGACATGATTCCAGGCAGTTTCCCCGGGGTTACATACAAGATAAGGGTCTGTAGTTTGTTCTCAATTGAGTTTTGTATGTACAGTCGGCGAACTGCTATTTTATCATTGTAGAATCGCAGCCAGGAACTTTGTGTTGGTCTGCTTGATCAATGGATTTTAAAACATGTGTGGATTGTCATAAGAATCACGGATTAAACACTAAACTCTTCTTACAGACACATGTGATAACTGTTATATAGCTTAGCATGTTAGCCTAGGACCTTTAAGACCAATTAATTACCAATATCTGGGGGTCCGTTTGTAACTTAGGGCGTTGTATGTAATCGATTGTTTTCTAAGTAGGAGGACCGCCTGTATAGGCCCATTTTAACAAAAGCATTACAAATGTGTAATGCCTCCATCTGTTGATTTGGAATATAACAATCAGCATTAGAACCGAAGTGAATTTCTCAAGTTGGTGGTCATGGCTTGTAGCCAAGGCAAAACCCAAAGTTAGGGCGCTGAATGGCGCGTGTTTAGAGTGGTGATTGGTGGGGGGGGGAAGTGGAGGACCCAGGTAGGTGTAGGCTAGAAACCTTCGGACTGTTTGCATGGGGTATGGGTTGTGTTTCCATCTTCCTCTTTGACAATTGAAGTCTCTAGTGCGTGTTTTTTACATATATTAAAGCTCTCTGTGGGTAAAGGGGTTTTCCCCACGAAGCCGATGAGTTTTTTATTACTCGAATAACAAATACACAATTCTCTAATTCACTTTTAATTAAAAAATACGAATTCACAGATAGAAAGTCCACCGTTCATCAGTCACTGCTGTACCACAAACTCTAATTCCCCTAGACACGACCCTGTACTCGGGACTTGGGGTCAGGCCGCTCTTAACTTG
Organism: Engystomops pustulosus; assembly: GCA_019512145.1. Lineage (NCBI taxonomy): Eukaryota > Metazoa > Chordata > Amphibia > Anura > Leptodactylidae > Engystomops > Engystomops pustulosus. The sequence continues at coordinate 68,688,017 of CM033649.1, forward strand.
AGTATTTGCTTGCTCCCTGCTCTGACCTGTATGCACGTCCCCCTGCACGAGCTTACATGATCACTTCCTGTCAACATTTTCAGGATGCCGGTCAGGAGAGAGTAGCTCAAACCTACAAGGAGATACAGTGATCCAGGGGGAAGGGGAAAGGGACAGGAGCAACAGATCTTTGAGCGTAGCAGAGTGTGTAACTGTGTAAAAGTCTGGTCAGCCTCTGTGCAATGGGCATCATCAACGCCATCTTCTTCGGTCTCATTTCTCTACTATGTGTTCAGAGTGTTAATTTGACAATGTTCAGCCCAACCAGATGAGAGTGTATATACACGCTACCCCGCCCACCCACCCTGGGGATTTATGCGCCTAGCAGCCTAGGGAGATGATAGCAGCTAAACCGCATAATGCAAATTAACACTGACTTTAAACAAGTAAAACATTAAAAGTCAGGGATTAACAACCTGCATCTTATTGTAGTTAATAACTCACTATGTGAATTGAATGTGAAAATGTCTTTTGTGGGAAAACCCTTGAAGGTCAGATGAGTTTGCTGGCCAATCACACACAGTGATACTGAGGTTATTATACCAGGATTATTACTTTGGGACATGTGAACGGTGCCCAATCCTTTTTGAAAATTTCCATCTCCCATAAAGCGATAGAAGGTCTGCCAAGGGATATAAATATACTGTTAAACTGTTCCATCCTGGAGTAGTCCGTCCGTGTGGAGGCTCTGGCAGCCCTGACGCCAGCAGCAGAGTCCCCTCCCTTGTGTTAATCTCACCATTTTTGGAATGCCTATTAAGGGCTCGTTATCTCAGTTGCTAGCACCTTTTTTACACAATTTTTTCCTTCCACTCATTTTCATATATTATAATATTAACATCAAATGTCATTGCTAAATAATGGCTGTATTACTCTCTTTGTGGATTTCAATGACTGCCTTCTAGACATCTGTCAAGTCAGCAGTCTTCCCCCCCATGGTTATGTTGCCTACTGAACCAGACTCCGAGGACCTGTCAAAATACTTAGGAAACCTTTACAGTTGTTTTGGGTTAATTATTTGTCTTCGAGATGACGACTTTTGTTTCCTTGGCGTTAAGCCATAATCATCAACTTTAACATAAAGAAGTGAAAGAGTTCAGTTCGTTTTTAACGACTATAATAATAATAATGAATGTCTATAATTTTTTTTATTTAATTTTTTAACGAAAGAAAAAAATTTTTTTTGCGGATATACAAAATTTATTGAGACACACTGGTTTTGTGTACCGGTATATATTTTAAAAGGGCCTAAATGTTAAATGGATAATCTTAAACTGCACCAGGTTTACACAGGAAAATGCTGAAGCTACTGTAAATCGGGAGTATATATCTGTAGACAAACCTACTTAGATAATGCCTTGGAGTGAAGGAATGTATCCACATATTATTTCGGCTCCATAAAACCTGCAGGACAAAGAACATCATCATGAGAGGAAAATATTAGTCATATTTAATAGATTTAGCCACAGTCCGACTTCTGTCAAATTTTTAAATACTGAATAAAATGATTAAAAATGGTCAACCGGATTCTATAGAAATATAGACAGGACTGCTACACTCAGTACATGACAAAAACAAGATATACTGGGGCAGATTTAATTAACCACCCGGCCCTTGTCGCAATCCCGCAGCGCGTTCTCCGACGAGGTTGCGGGTCGCCGGCGATGGTCTGCTGGTATGCGCCCCTGCTGCACCTGAAGTCCGCCGGAGTTCACCATCCTATCCTGGGTGCAGGTAAGCACGTGTCAAGGAACACAATTTTTTACAAAAATACACGTTTTTCCCGATATCGGCGGTTTTCCGATGGCCCGCTCCCCCATTTCGCGTCGCATGCAGGCCGCCGCCGATGCGCCACAATCCGATGAGCGTGCGCCAAAAACCCGGGCAATCGGACGGCCAAACCAGTATTTTCGGGAAACCCGACAAACAGAGCATTCGGGTCCTTAGTAAATGACCCCCCCTGTGTGTATATCATAACTACTCTGGTTTATATACGTAAAAACTTTTCCCTATCCCTGAAAACCCAACTTTTTAATAAAATTTAATCTGGGAATGGTTCAGTCTGAATTGTAAATGGAGGGTGTCGTGCCACCACATGTTAGATCTCCCAGATTTCTGAGGGATAAGCTGACCCTGTATTGTGTATGGCGCTTCCTATCTACTCCAGGATGCAGGAATTGGACATGCTGGATTTTAGCAAACCCAAAAGTTCGTTCCACAAGATAATAGTCCACGAGCATGAAGTGCCAGCACAGTTTGCGAGAAGAAGCGTTGTTCTCAGTGTTTTTATCCTAGGTATCTCCGTCGTATATCAGCCTTATAGCACCGCCACTTTTCTGATGGAACATTGTAAAGTACTTACTAGCCCGGAAAAGATCAAATCGACCCTTATCTTGTATGTGAAACATCAGATCTCCTCATTCAGGAACTCCATGACAAAGAATAGATGTTCCTTTTTAGATATGAAAATAGAAAACCTATAATCTCAGAGTATAATATTAGATTTGCTTAAAAATAACCTTCCAAGAATCCCCCCTAACAAATAAATTACAATAATCTAATCCTTGGTCAGAACTTGTACAGAAAATACACATTTCAAATATTCATAGGGCCAGAGATGAGACTGTCACCAGCTTTTACCCCACTAACTAGCAGCCCCCCACAGTTAGGGTTAGTACGTACTTTCCAGAATTCCCACTCTATGTCAGCCTGTGTGACCTGTGTCTCTCATAAATTCTTCCTCTACTACACCCATCCGCCTCCCTCCCCTGTCTGCTCATGCAACAGTCCTCCTGGGGGACTCCCACATGTGCTGGCAGGGAGCACAGGTAGTGTGATTAAACTTCTTAAAAGTACTGAAAATTACTCAGAATGTCTTACAAAGGCATCTTTAAAATCAGCATAGCATAGCTATTGGAACCGGTCACCACATGTCCTGGTGACAGATGTTACGCTTGTACTTCTAGTCCAGACTCAATTTCTAACCTTTGTCTGGAAGCTGCAGTAAATGTGTGTGAGAAAGGGGTTTTTCCCAAGCCAAAGCGAGCACACGTTTCTCCACCATGGTCCCTCCACATCATCATCATCAGAACAACGTCTCTTCTCAGGGCTTCACCGCAAAGAACTCATTTGTGCTTAAGCTCGGCTAACACACCTAGAATGTGGACATGAAAGTCAGTGGGGAACATGGAGGAAATGGAGAAAACACTTCCAATGCCACAATGGTTACCTTGCCAAAGCTTGCTTTTCCAGAACCTGTGAAAAGTGAATTTATCGTGTGACGCGGTTTCCTTAGGTGGAGACTCGGATGTTTGGCTGAGGACTGGTCCTCCAAAGTCTGTCATCTGGTTGTCTGCTGGAAAGAAAAAGCGCAAATCAACACATTAACGAAACAAAAGTCTGGTAGATCACCCAGGCAGGAAGTCTGAAGAGCTTCCATTCTCAACCAAAGACTCTCTTGCCTGTTGATCCATTCCTGCAGATCCAGGACTTAGGAATTTACACCCTGGTATATGCAATACTGTCCAAGCCGGAATCAGATTTTCTGCTGGATTTTCTGAGGAAAACAGAAACATTTGTGGGCCCCACATTGGTCAGTGTTGCTGTAAATCCCACCTGCTCCCAGTACTCGTTCCTACATGAAACTATACTTACACCACACTGACTTGGTTCAAAGCGTTCGGCTAGAGTTTCTGGTTGATGCCACATAAATTCGCCACTTTGGTTTGACACTTGTGATGAGAGTTCATACCACATTCTATGGAATTTAAGAAAATATCTTTTATGATTAGTTTTATTTCAGAGTTTACAAAATCAACTTTGAAGTGATGATGAAAATTGGATGTATAAAATCATGGAGGTAAGACAGCTCTGCGCTGAAGTCAAGCTCTCCCACCTCAGACAGCCCCATCCACTGCGACGACATCATGCACCAGCTATAGGAGAGGTGCTTATGATGTCCCTAGTGAGGGTCATCAGAACAACAGAGGTGGGGAGAGCTTGACTTCCATGCTAAACTCCCCTTTATGCAACAAATCTACATCTGACTTCAAACTTAATTTCCTGGATGATGCCACCACGCTGGGCCATAAAAAGAAAGAAACATGATCTAAAAAGTGTTAAGGGAAATCTACTGTGGGGAAACTACTTTTTGAAGTAATTCACAATGCATGTTGCCTATTGCTGTTGCAAAATTCTTCCTGAGGCTATGGGGGGCGTGGAGTAGCCCAAGACTCCGGGGCAAAGGCTACTCCACCTCTCCCCCTCCCCTAGTTGCTTCATAGCTGCCTCCCTCCGCTTGTCTTTTCAAACTTGCTCCATGACCGGAGAAGTCCCTCTCTATCCTGAGCTGTGGCCTTGGCGGTGAGGTCCCGGTTTCTCTGAGCATTGGAGGAAGCATGGTCCAGCAAGGAAACGGAGCCACTGTGCAATGTGTTTTGAAAGGACAAGCGGGAGGCAGGTATGAAGTGGCTACTCGGGGTGTGGAGTAGCCTTCCCCCGAGAGATGTCTTAGCTACGCCATGCCCCAAAGTAGCCTCTGAAAGAAATTTATATATTAAGGTCATTAAAGTTTATTGCTTAATTTGCAGCACTGCATAAAGTTTAAGCAAAAACGGAAGTTCTGCTGCAGCAATGGCATATGCATTGGGAACTACTTCAAAAAATATTTCCCGTTTTTATCACAACTGTTAGAGGCTTATAAGTCAATTTCTGTCAAGCCACAGTATTCCTATTTCAGAAAGAAGAGTACATCAGTTAATGGGGTTGTCCATTCTCAAAATTCATATGATTTGTTAAGGAAAAGTATACAGTTTTCCATATACTTTCTGTATCAATTCCTCCACGGATTTTATATCTCTTGCTTGCGTCCTGCTATAGAATGTTTACTTCTACTGAATAGAAATCCGTCCATGGTCATGTGATGTCACACAGGTGCACAGCCGTTAGTATCGCACTCTATTACTCTCTGTGATAAAATGGCTCCACTTCATGTCCATCACAAGACTATGGACAGATTTTCTATCTGCTGGAAGTAAACACATAAGCTTTTAGCAGCACAGCAAGCAGAGATCTAGAAAACCGTGAGGAATCGATACAGAAAGTATATTATTATTATTTAACTTTTCCTTACGCAAATCCCTTTAATAAAGCTTAATAAAGCTTCCTTCCAGATGGTATAGAAGTACATGTAGACAAGTGTATGCCCTGTGTGTGGAAAAAAGATGGGCAGACCTTTATGACGGGGCACCTAACAGGGAATGGAGAGGGCGCAGCTTGAAGGAGTCCTTCACAAACAGGTTAGAACAAATGTAGAAGGCAAAGTGAGAAAGAATCAGAACATTCTATGCAGAATTTACTGAGGCTCACACTAAACTGGCTTTTCATTAAACAAAAAAAACCTAATGGTTAAAGAATGAATGAGAAACAATAAGAATGACTAAATAGTGGAGCATTGTTAGGAGAGAGCAAGCTTTTATGCTGTTGTATGTGTTAAAGCCCTGAAGTTTAAGAGGAACCCGTCAGGCAAAATACCCCCCTAAACTAAATATAGTTCTAATAAACTGCCAATAAGAGCATTGCCTTCTATCCCTTAATTGTGCCTCTACATGCCTGTAAACCTAAGTAATGAGGTCCTAAACTGTATGCAAATGACCTGTGAGATGTCCATGAGTCAATTATCATATTCAGCTGTCCGGTTTATTCATGAGTGGGAGGTACAGCCACACCCCCAGTGCATGATGACAGCCTGTGTAATGGTGTGAGGCGTATATGATGTGCTTCCTGGTGCTGGCGCCCCTGCAGCCTGTGTGTGCATAGAGATATACAGCCGCTCAGGCTGCAGCCATGATGTAGCAAACATGTCAGGTACTTGTGTAGCTGATGTCTGTGTCTCACACTGTGTATTAGAATAGAGCATGTCAGCAGGTAATGCACAGCACTACAATGCTTTACTATACATTACACACATAATGGCAGGGGAGGAGAGGGAGGGTAACAGGGGTGACATCACTGCCTCCGACATGTTGACCAGCCTCATTATATATGATAAAGAAAAGATGATTTTACAATGATTAAGTAAGAACGACTAGAAAAGGATGGGATGGATCCTTGTGAGCTGCTCCAACAGGTAGTAGTGACAGGACAAGTGACCAGACCTGATGACAGGTGTCCTTTAAGGCAAAATATTAGAGGAAGCATCTCACAGACAACAAGAAAACAGAACAGAAGGTCTGTATACTCACCCTCGCATTGTAACCCTGTTTCACCAATCCCCATAGCATACTGCCGCAGTGATCGCAGAAAGTAGGGTTCTTATAATTGTAAACTCGAAACCGTGAGGCATACGATGTTAAATCTTTCCCTTTGGAACTAGAAAAAAAAGAAAAATCCAGTCACTTCCTGCATTCATGTTAAAAGCCTTAAAGGGGTTTTCCCACAAATTCAAGTTAGGCCTCATCTACAGGATAGGGCCTAACTTGCTGAATGGTGGGGGTCTCAGTGATGAGACCCCCACAGATCACAAAAAAAGGAGGGGTCTGAAGGGGGTCCCACGCACATCAATTGGGCCCCTTGTCAATCCATTAGAGTAACGGAACAGATGTCCGCGCATGACCGTTCTGCTCCATACATCTAAATGGAGCCGGCCGAAATTGCCGAGCGCCGTGCTCACCGATCTCTGTCAGCTCCATAGAGATGAATGGAGCAGATTGGTCATGCGCGGCCGTCTGCTCCATTACTCTCATGGTGCGACGAGGGGTCCGACTGAGGTACGTGCGACCCCATCGGACCCTTGTTTTTGTGATCTGTGGATAGGGCCCAACTTGAATTTGTGGGAAAACCCTTTAAATTACCAATATCAATTCTTTTCCTGTAATAAGCTTATTATTACTTGTGTATTTATATGTTCTTGGCAACTCAGGTAAAAAAATAGGGGCCAGTAGGGTCAACAGCATTAATATATGTGAACAATAGTACATTATATGATCAATGCATCACCCTACTAATTTTTATTATGGGTCTCAAAGTCTTCTGGGTTTGTAGAATGGACCTGTAGACGCCTATGTTTTGCTCTAGGTAGCTCTTTTTTTTGGCTTCTCTATCCAGCAGCCCAATGCTTTCGTTAATAAACAAACCCCCTAAATAATGATTCTATGCCCCAAAAAGAAGAAATAAAAGTGATGGAACTATTGGAATGATGTGAATAAAATGCTACAAATGTTAATATAGAAACTGCTACAACAGCTACTGACGGAAACACAAGGAAGTTTGTAGCTTGTACTTCCTGCCTCTCAAGAAGTTATTTCGAGAAGTGTATAATTATAGTTGTACAGTACAAATAGCCACACATAATAGTTTATATACACAAACAACACATTAACTCTGTGGTCACCCCCATTTCCTCATAGACTGTAAGCTCTTGTGGTCACCCCTTCATTCTCATAGGCTGTAAGCTCTTGTGTCACCTCCTTCATCCTCATAGACTGTAAGCTCTTGTGTTACCCCCTCATCCTCATAGACTGTAAGCTCTTGTGTCACCCCCTCATCCTCATAGACTGTAAGCTCTTGTGTCAACCCCTATCCTCATAGACTGTAAGCTCTTGTGTTACACCATCTCATAGCTGTAAGACTCTTGTGTCTCCCCCTCATCCTCACGACTGTAAGCTTGTGTCACCCCCTATCTTCATAGACTGTAACTTCTGTGTCCCCCCCCCAGCCTCATAGACTGTAAGCTCTTGTGTCCCCCCCCCCCCATCCCCTAGACTGTAAGCTCTGTGTCACCCATCCTCCTCATAGACTGTAAGCTCTTGTGTCACCCCTTCATAGACTGTAAGCTCTTGTGTCTCCCCCTCATCCTCATAGACTGTAAGCTTTGTGTCACCCCCCCATCCTCATAGACTGTAAGCTTGTGTCACCCCCTCATCCTCATAAACTGTAAGCTTCGTGTCACCCCCTCCTCCTCATAAACTGTAGCTCTTGTGTCACCCCCTCATCCTCAAAAATGTAAGCTCTTGTGTCTCCCCCTCATCCTCATAGACTGTAAGCTCTTGTGTCACCCCTTCATAGACTGTAAGCTCTTGTGTCACCCCCTCATCCTCATAGACTGTAAGCTCTCGTGTCACCCCCTCATCCTCATAAACTGTAAGCTCTCGTGTCACCCCCTCATCCTCATAAACTGTAAGCTCTTGTGTCACCCCCTCATCCTCAAAGATTGTAAGCTCTTGTGTCTCCCCCTCATCCTCATAGACTGTAAGCTCTAGTGTCACCCCCTCATCCTCAGACTGTAAGCTCTTGTGTCAAAAACTTCAGGAGAAGACAACTGCCTGTAGAGCTCAGAGACACAAGGGGGAAAGAACTGCCTGGAGAGCTCAGTGACAAGTGGATGAGAGAACTGCTTGGAGAGCTCAGAAACACAAGGTGGAGAGAACTGCATGAAGACTTCACACATACGAAGAGGAGAGAACTGCCCATAGAGCTCAGAGACGCAAGATGCAGAGTACTGCCTGGAGAGCTCAGTGATGTAGATGATAGAACAGCCAGTAGAACTCAGAGATACAAGGAAGAGACAACTGCCTGTAGAGCTCAGAGATATGACGAGAAGAGAATTGCATGTAGAGTTCAGAGATACAAGAAGGAGAAAACTGACTGTAGAGCTCAGAGACAGGTTTGTGTGGTGGGACAGATGTAGAATTGACCTGAAAATGGCTGCCAATGTAAAGACCTCATTCAACCTGACGGAGCCTAAAAGGGTTTGCAAAACAGAATGGCAAACCCCCCCAAATCGAAGTACAAACCTTTGTTTGGAAAAAGGGTCTGAATACTTTTACCAATGCAAGATTTTTGTTTTTCAATAAAGAAGAAAAGTTTTCAAAATTCTTCAAAAGCCACTGTTATTATGGGGCATAGAATACAGAATGATGGGAGGAAAAAGTTATTGTTTTTTTTTTTTTTATTTTACCAAAAGGCTAGAAGAAGAGATGAGCGAATCAATTTGTAGGTTTGTAAGATTCGAGTCTGATTTTTCAGGCAAATCTTTTTAATTGGCTGCTCACTACAGCGGCCACCCCATCCCAGAGTTTAGGAAGGAGGGACGGGCAAATGAAAATTAAAAGCCATTTGTGAAAAATGAACAAAATGCAAAAAAAATCCATCTTTTATATGACTAGAGGAGGTTATATACTAATTTCTAGGACACCTGGAGCAACATTGGTTCGGACAGAATCGATTGCGAGACGGATCTTTTGAAAGATTCTAACTTCATCTCTAACTACAACATATGAAAATGTGAAAGTCTAAAAACTTTTCAAATGCATTAGATATAGAGCGATACATTTCTAGTAATTCATACATTCCATCTAAAACGATGAATAATACTACATTACTAAGCCAAAAAACAATTTATTTTATCATGTGAATAAATGAGGGAGGAATATTGGTTTGATATTTGGACAAAGAATCCCGTGTATCGATTCCTTAATGAAATTGTTATGGGAGGGCCAAGAATTAAATGGCTGCCGACACTGCCAATGCAGTAATTGCCTCGTTTAGTTAGAAGTGTAATTTACTAGAGTGACCGCATAGCACATTTCTTATAACAAAAGGCAAATGTTGGCAGAGTGAATTAAAAAAAAAAACTTGAATAAAGCCAAAAATCATAAAAATACCCTATAGACAAATCCAAGCAAAATGGTCAGGGTATAAGAGCAGGATGTGGTAGAAGGGGACAACTAAGAGTAAATCCTGATCGGACTCCAAAAAGACACAGCAAGTCCCCAGGTACACAAAGGGATTGACAGATTCCCTTGCACCAGTACAGACCGTCCATCGATGTTCTCAGAAGGGGCGGCAGACATCACCTGACATCACTCTCAAGTTCCATGCATTTGTGTAAAATAGGACTAAGTTCACACTACCGTTCATACAAAAAAAGGAAAGAACGGAGGTTTAAACGGATCAGTTAAAAGTCCTGTTGACATCATTGTAAATTCTATGTCATCTGTTATGGTCAGCTTGGCTGGATCCTTTATTTGAGAGTTTTTATCAAACGGAGAAAAAATTACGTACTTATATGTCCGAAAAAAAACACATGGATAATGGATACCTGCCTAGACGTTGGAGTCAATGGGATTTTTAATTGATACACTAAATCTTCTTTCTTTCCTTTTAACGGAGGTTTTAACAGTAGTGTGAATTTATCCTAACAAAGGCCTGTATAAGATTAGCTAAGGCAACTCACCATGGTGTCCCGGCTGTTGGTAGCTGTGCCCGTACATCTGCCAATGATCTTGTCAATGCATTTTTTATGTATGGCAGCATTGCACTCTGCAAGAGAGAAAGATTGTTTTTATCAATATGTATAGACATCTAGTTATGTATTCACCCAATTTTTTTCAGGAGGAAGAACATGGTTACTACAAAGTAAAAAAATTAAGAAGGCCCTGCCAAAATCAAGGTTTGGCCAGTGCAAGTCTGTGAATGGAACCAATAAATTGGATTTCCCTCTTCTAATCTCACTGTGAAACGTCTGCTGAATGCCAACTTGCTAGCAAGACAGACAGAAGCTCGGATTACATAGTAGTTCTATGCAGGGGGAAAGGGGAAATACTGAGTCTCAGACAAGTCAGATAAAGACTGCAGACATCAGTGAACCCGCTGACCAACTTTTGATTGTTATTTCTGGCCAAACCAGAAACTAAAATTACCAACATAAATTATTTTAAGCTTATCTCCGTGATACTTCATACCCGAAAAAAGTTTGGTGAACTTTATGGGTTCAACAGAAATTCAAGCAGTTTGGCCATATACAGTGTAACCTACAAACTAAGGTTACATTCAGACGTTTGTATGCTTGGCCACCACTTCTAGCGCCGTAATACAGCGTATTATAGGATATGTCCTATATTTCTCTGGTCACGGAGCGGTGAAACAACCGCACCACGACCAGGCACCATAGGCGTCAATGGGGACCGACATCTGGATGCAAATGGTGCGGCTGGATATCAGTTCCCCTTATGTTCTTCTGAATCAGGTCTTATATGAACATCTCCCACAAGTTCAGTTTAAGACAAGATTCAGTGAGATTTTTCATTGTCTTGAACTTGGATGTGATTTGCCAACTTTGTCAGTGTGTAACTTTTCTCAAAAGTTGTAGAGATTTAAAGTACGATAACTTAAGAAACTTACGTCTGCATTTGTATCCTTGTTTGTTCAAGCCCCTAAAATAGGAAGACAAAGGAGTAATGAGAATTTATAGACATCTTTTAGCTGCTGTACGTCTTGTCGCGGGTAACAAAGATAAAGTTGTCTTACCACACAAAGTCCTTACAGACGGAGCAAAAGGTTGGCTGGCCGAAAAACGTGGCAATGAATTCATGGTTCTTTATGTAGTGTATTTTGGCTTGTTTGATGGCTCCTCTTCTCCTGTTGATAGTCACGAGACCTTCATCTTCACGCACAGACTGTTTGCAATCTGCCAGGGAAAAAGGACTTAGACATTGAGTATAACATACAGGAATAGAGAAACAGAATGCAGTGGGTTGGAGATGGATGACGGACAACCTCTTTAAAGTGTTACAAAAAAAAAAAAAAATATATCCTTCAACTTCTGGTCCAGGAATAGGGGACGTAGAGTGTTTTCTGGAAGCCTCTTAGTCATTACCATGCAGACACAACAATGTCCCACTTGGGAGAAGATGATCATCCAAGGATGAACAGTTCTAATGTCCCTGGTCCTTGCAGTTGTGTCTGTAGGACACGGCAGCCTACAACCTCTAGTCAAATCAGAATTTTTATCTCCAATGTGGGGTTATTTTATACAAAAACAGCAAAGATACTAATAGAATTAGTTAGCCAGGTAGAGAACAATTACAACATTAGAGGAGCAATATATAAATGTGGTGAAGAGGCAACACATCCACATTGTCACACAAGGGATCAGCTTTGCTCAGGAATAAAAAAAAATAAAAAAATAAAAAAATAAACACTCTAAAACCATAAAAAAACATGCAATAAACACAATTTGTATGTGAATTATGCAAGGTAATCATGCAAACCACACCATTTCCTTGCAATTGAACATAAATAGTCTGCAGAACGGTAATAAGTAAGCAGGTTACACACTGACCCTTCCATCGTGCAGAGACGGTAGCCTGCATGGCGACTGAAGCTATCCTCCAGCAGAGCTATCCTGGGACTGTCCACAGCATTAGCAGATCACAGACTGAGGACCTGCTATGGGTTACTGTGAAACTCGGAGATGTGTATAAGGGAGGAGGCAACACTTAGACGGGGAGGGAGGGGAGCGAGTGTTAAGGGAAATGCATACAGAGAATACAGAAGATGTTCAGGCTCTACTATATTTATGTCCTGAATTTACTATAAATGCCACATACTAATGTTAGAGCCTCATCCCTCCTTCCATAGATAGAACTGCTATTCCCCCACTGCATGCCGTAGCTCCTGGTATTATGTGTCTAGTACCTGGATCCTTCATACGCCAACATTATATATTATTAGAAGATCTTTGTACTGATTCCTTTTATAAAAGAATCTTATCTTGGGACATTCTATAAATCCTAAACAATGTATACATTGTGGATATTTGCTGTTCCAATGCGGAGTGTTCAGGAGTTACAGCCAGTCCCCAAGATACGTACAGAATAGGTTCTGTAGGTTTGTTCTTAGGTTGAATTTGTATGCTAGTCGGAACAGGTATATTCTGTAACTGTATCTCCAGTCAACTAATTTCTGTCCCTATGACATTTGGATTTTCTAAATTTTGATTAACAATAAAGCTTCATTACAGACGTCTTTGAAAACTAAGGGCAGCACAGTGGCTCAGTGGTCAGCACTACAGCCTTGCAGCGCTGGGGTCCTGGTTTCAAGTCCCATCCAGGTGAACATCTGCAAAGAGTTTGTATGTTCTCTCTGTGTTTGCGTGGGTTTCCCCAGGGTCCTCCGGTTTCCTCCCACACTCCAAAAAATAGTACCGTAGATTAGACTGTGAGCCTCATGTGGACAGAGACTGATTTGGCAGGCTCTATGCAGCGCTGCGTAATCTGTGTGCGCTATATAAATAAAAGAATTATTATTTATTATAATAACTCTTACAGCTATCCATTGCAGCCTGGGATAAATCACAGTAAATTACCAGCATCCACACCAGCATGTGACTAGGAGTTGTCTGTAAGTCGGGTGTCCTTAAATTGAGGACTGCCTAGATTTTGGATTTAGTCTTTTTTAAAACTATGTTTTTTCATGGTGAATGCCAATGACCAGACAAGATCTTGTATATCTTATAGCTAGTGTATGGCAACCAATCTAGCTATGTAAGGGTTACTGCAGATCGTACGCAGTGTCCTCTATCAACTTCACACCAATAGCTGAGCCACGTGCGAGGTGCGAGATCCTCTGCGGGGAGAACACTTTGTTTTTCTCTCAAAATGAGACAGAATGAGAGCAGAGCACGCAGGGACTGCACACGCTTCTACGTGTCCTTAGTATGACATACCCATGTCCTCCAGGAAGTACTGCACAGACATCAGCACCTTGGCCTGGGGCTGCAGATCCAACTACAAAGGGAAAGGAAATATTCAGAAAAAATTGTCAAAGACTAAAAGAAAGCAGAGATAAAACATTCTCCATGTAAGGTGACATCATGGCTTTGACTTACCCAGAATTCGGTTTTGCCATTCCCTTTCTTGCACCGTTCAGCAAGCACAGACACCCCAACTGTGGCTTCAGAGAGGGGGTCCTCAGCCGCTTTCATCAGTACTATCTGTATGACCCGGCCCTCGTAGATATGAGCATCAAATGAAGACTTCCAGTCTGGATACATTGTTGGTTTCTTCTGGACAAGAGTCTTTCCTCTTTCTGGAATATATGGGATTAAGAAAGTTATACATTCTGGAGCAGAAGTCACCAAATTATTATTTTACCTGTACATTTTATGATCGTAAAAGTCATAATGGATATACACAGAATTATGATATTAAGAAAATAATGCATTTATTAGGGCACTTTGAGGGCTTAAATCAATTAAGGGGGGGCAGATGACACTCCATCAATTTAGTAGAAGCAAATTCATTAGTTGCCACACATTAACCTAACAGGGGTCTAAGACTTCTGTTCTGATCAATGTGGGTCCCAGCAGTCAGGTGTTTATACCCAATGAGCCCCACTGATGTTATATGGAGCAGCACAACACATGCTTGATCCATGCAGCATTCAACCCCATCCTCACTGTGTTTTTGCTGTGAATTTGGACCCAGTTCAAGTGATCAGTGAGGGTCTTAGTGGTGTGGACTTCACAATAACCTATCAATTAATCAATCAAAAATTATATGCCCATAACCAACAGTCTAATATCGTTGATCTATCCATAAGATTGAGTTCCAAAGGTGGAGCCCCCGCTGACCTGATATTAAAGAGCCATCTATTTATCCATCCGTTTAGTTTCAACAAAATTTTATTCAATGAGAAAACAAGAAAGTACCTTACAATAAAACAGGCTGAACAGAGACCCCTCGCAGGGGGAATATTATAAATCAGTTTTGTTGGATACATAGACAAATACAGTGTTATAATAAACAGTAGAACAAAGGGGATAATTCTATCCTTTTGAAGCAGATGATAGCTTTTGGCCAACGAAAATGGTCGATGACAATTGCAAGCCTTGAAATGAACCTTATTTAGACTCAGCCAAGGAGATAGAAATGTATAAGGATCCCTTTTTTTTTTATAAAGGGAATAATTTGGCCTACCCAAATATAAACACCAGTGAGATACTGGAGTCTATATGGTCCATATTTATATCTTCTCCTATATAGGTATGTCTACTGCAAAGATTCTAACAGTATTCATGCCACAGGCAAATTTCAAATCTACCAGGAGTGGGATTTGCCTTCTTAATGGGGTTGTACAAACTTTGTTATCCCCGAGGTGCACCGTGATTTACTAAGACCGTGCGTCCAATTTCCTGCCGGAGTTCACCTCCTTCGACACAATTTTGAATGTTAAATCCTGCATGTTGTCCGAATCCGTCGGATCGTCCGACGGCCCAGCCCCCCGATTTGTGTCGCGTGAAAGCCAGAGCTGATGCACCAAAATCCGATCGAGTGCGACAAAAAGCCCTTCTAAATGTGCACACATTGGAAATCGTCGGATATTCCAATGATAGTTTAGTCCGCCGACCCTTAGTAAATGAGCCCCAGTGTGGGCTTGCATAGGTATAAACAGAGATTTTCCGAAAATCATGAGAAAAATTGGAATTTGTCCGAAAAAATTATTGTCCACTTCTCGGCCTTTATGTGTTTAATAGAAATTGTTCACTCATCAATTCAATTAGTAAATGCCTCATTAGCACAGTGGAACGTGCCTCTGTCTAGCTTCTTATCATCCTAACATTATATTCTAATGAATTGATCTTGATTCTAAACAAATCACTTGTTCTTTTCGGAAGAGTCGGCCATTCCCTCCATTAATGGCATTTCTAGATCATATATGATATATTGAGATATAGATACAATTTCACATGAATCTGCCGCTCATCTTTAAGAAACCAATATTAGCAAGATGTGGGTAATTTGGAGACCAAGTCTGCATCATAAACACTTGGTCATGTTCTTTACATTTTTCCTGAATGATTTTTGCAGTTTGTTAGGACATGTTCCCTTTCTTATAGAGGGAGCATCGCCTTTATGAAGAGGTGTATGTACAATTATTAGGTCGGTGGTATACGTCAAAATAAAATCCATATGAATTATAGGTCTGAGATCTCCCCAGCATCACATCTGGCAGGGTCTACTGTTCTTTTAGCTTCTTAAAAATCCTATTTTTTACCATAAACATTTTTGAAACTATGCAAATGAGTTGATGGGCTCCAGGCTCCATAGATTTTAATGGAGCCAGTAGCTCCTCATGCTCATTTACATAGTTTTACAGCCTTTTATTCTCAAAAAATATGAGCATAAGAAGCTATAAGAAGAGCGGATCCTGCCAGAGGGGGCGCACACCTGTAGACCAGTTTGCTTAGTTTACATATCTTGCTCCTAGTGGTAGATATCCTTTAATGACTTCCTTGGTTCCTCATTCGTGTGAGGTTCTTCAGGAATATGAAAAACTTTTCAAGGGTGGTGGCAGGTGGAAAAAAAAAAAAAGCATACTCTGTCATTCTCTTCCCTCACTAAATTGATAAAAACTGAATTCTAACGGATCAATTAAAAAAAAAAAAAAAAAAATCGATTGCTTTCAAAACGGTTTCCGTGTCAGGTTGCACCACTTCCAATTGGCAGCTTCTGTCCAGTTTTCCAGGCAAATAATAGAAGTACTAATGGAAGTGGTGCAAACGGACACTAATGGAAGCCATTAAAAGCCCACTGTGATCAATTTATCTTTTAACTGATCTGTTAGATTTATGTTGTGTCAGGTAAATGATAATAACAGAACAATGGAAGTCAAGTGTGATCTGGGCCTTATTCTTCTCCAGTACCTTGGTTTTCCCCGTTACACCAAAGTGAAAAATTATACGTTTCTCAGGAATCATTTTGGCCAATGAGTGCTCTCTATGGACAACAGGACCTCACATCCTTTGTTGTCGCCAGGTTTGTGGAGGCCACTCTCTAACTAAAGCAGGTCCTGGAACTACCGCAGTTCTGCCGGAACCAGGAACCGGCGGAGGACAACGACAAGTAGTTGTAAGCCGTTTTAGGAAACCTCAGCGACCAACAGGTGCTTGAGATCCCTAGGGTGCAACTATATAGTAGTAGGAGCATTCTGCTTGTGGTACTGTCCATTGTCTATGTTGTAATGACTAGAACCTCTATAGACCACATAGTAATGATCCATCCTGTAGGAAAACCCCTTTACTTTATCTGTGGGATCTGTCCCCATGGGCGAATACTTTGCAACCCCTTAATAAAGGATGGTGAAGGGTCCACTGTTGATTACCAGGGCCAAAGGTTTGAGCCTGCGGCCTGGTGTATACTAATGTGCATATTGAGGTATATATCATGCATCAAGAATCCACTGGTATCAATCCAAGCCCGCACTACTCCTCAATTATCTGTGCCCTTATGGGGTAAAGGGGTGCTGCGGATCAGGCCTGATACCTTAGTTCCTTTATTAGGGAACTCCTGCCAAGAGCAGTCTGATAAATCGCAGCTCTGAACACAAGGCACAGACCTAAAAGGTTTGGAAAAAAAACCTCCTTGGAACCCATCAGACAGCCTGGCATAGCACAAAACAGAGAGAGCCTGGCATTGTAGGTGTTAAAGCACATTCAATAACAAGTCTCTTCTTACCTGTAGTGAGGGATTCCTTCACCTTGATGGCACAGAATGGCTGGCATTGTTCAGACTGTCCTGGCATAGGTCCCAACTCAAATGAGTTAAAGGCGATCCGCAGGAAAGGAGCCATGGTGCACCCTGCAACGGAAACAGACACTCCAATGAAGGTCAATTTTGGTTCTCAAGGGAAAGGCACATCTATAAATAGCTGGAACTGAAGTTGCTGTTTTCTGAGGCTTTCCCTTCCCCTTACTAACACAGGAAGATCTTCTATTTCACACATTTTTGGCCACACAGTTTGTCTCCTGTGACCAGGGGTGCATCAGGTGAATGACACTGGCGGAGAGAAGGTTTACTCTGGATGTATTCCTAATGGATAGATGAGCGCCTGCTTTACATCTTCTGAAATAAAATGTTCACCGTTTATATTACAGCTACATAAACAGAACGGTAAAAGCCACACGAGCATCTTCCACACCACTGTCCTATACTAGTCACATCCTCTAGGTCAGTGATGGCAAACCTTTTGGAGACCGAGTGCCCAAACTACAACCAAAATCCACTTATTTACCGTGAAGTGCCAACGTGGCATTTCAAGCATTAACTTACTGCTATGTGTTCTTCCACATATCTCAATTTTATCGGCCGCCTAATGCCACTAATACAGTTGAAAGAAAGAGGGCAAATAGCTTCTCTCCATGGCCTCTCTGTACACGAATAATGGTGGGTCCAGCAGGAAGACCTCCATAGATAATGCAGTTCAACACCTTCTCTCTTTTCCCGCAGTTCCAAAAAGTCAATGAAGGGTCACTTTAAAATAGCGCTGAGAGGAGTATCTCATAAGTTGCCTGCGACTGCAGAAAGATTTGGTGGATTTGGTCATGTTTGGTGAACTCTGCCCTGCAGTGATGGCCTGAGTGCCCACAGAAAGGGCTCAGAGTGCTACCTCTGGCACCCGTGCCATAGGTTCGCCACCACTGCTCTAGGTCATAGAGGACAACCTACACAATAGCAAGGACCATACTAGTAAAATATTAGTGGTGGACCATACCACCTGACAGATGTTAAGATATACAGCTTGTATTCTGTATTAAATACCAGTTATACCCAATGGCAGTTGAGTAATTTTAGATTCAGTTCAAGTTCAAAGGAGGTAGGGAAAAGCTATATGATGTCTCCTATATCAAGCAGAGAGGACTGTTTTTTTGGAACACCCTCATAAGTGGCAGTAGCATTGAGTATATTTTATAGCAGTACTAGATAGCGTTACTGTAAACTTACAACACTTACTAAAAGCAGCAGCAGCGTCTCAAGCAGCTGAGAAGCTGCTAGATGTTTCTTTCATGACCTGGTGTGATGGCATCATCTATAAAAATTAACTGTGGGATGTAAATTGGTTTTATGAAGTCAAGGAGGCGGAGAGTTTAACACTAAAGTTAAGCATTCCCTGCCTTAAAAACCCCCCTTCACTGTAATTGATGGTCCTATGCCAGGGACATCATTGATCAGATCTCCTGAAGTCCAGAGCATGATGTCAATCACAGGGGAGGAGGTGTTTAGAGGCAGGGAGAGCTTGACTTCAATGTTAAACTCTCCGCCTCCCTGAATACATGTAATTTCAAAGTTGATTTTCTGGATGATACCACCAAGCTGGGTCATGAAAGTAACATGATCTAAAAGATGTTCAACTGCCTGACAACAAACTAGTAGTGGTTTATTAGGCCAATTTCTGACGACAGGTTCCCTTTAATGTATACATATTAGGTTTTTGCATTGTAGTAAGATATTGGAAGATATTGGAAATTGACATATTTTTCAGCAGCAGACAGGCTGCAACACTGCTGGCCCCCTGCTCCTTCAGCATTTCCCCCCTCATTCTGCATGATGTAATCTAACAGCAGGAGTGGGAGGTGCTCCTGCACACTGTAGCAGCCTGTGCAACTGCAACACAATTGTAACACAACTTACAGAGTGTTCCCCATCTTATTTTGGACACATTTTGAGAAAATCCATCCCTTGAATGATGATTTGAACAAATCGTATCCACGCGCTACACCAAAATCTACAGCACGATTTACACTGATGGTTGCTATCTGCAGAATATCAGTTACTGCTGCAGATATTAATTGTGAACTCCTTCCTCCCTGCCGCAAGAAAATCACTGCTTAGAGGTACAGTATATGTCCTGCTGCATATAGAATCACTGCAGGATGTCTGATACCGACATTACTCAGCCATTCATATACCCGTGTCCTTGGCCTATAGGAGTTATCCTGCAAACTAAGTTAGTAAAACTGTGGTCACTATGGGGGAAATTTATCAGTGCTCCTAAGCAAATTTCTGGCGTGGAAGCACTGAAATAATCACAATACGGATGATAAAATCCCACCCTATCACGACTTCTGCATGGCCCAAAAGCTTACAAGGTATCAATGCATTTATTCCAGCTAATGACAATGAGCACAACGTGCACTGCAACTCACTCGTGGCTACAATGCAATAAACGGAAAAATTCCAAACATTAGGAATGTGCAAGTTGTAACATGACACAAAGATACAAAGTTACAAAGTTGCACATTTCAGACAAAAGAAACAAACATGCAACAAAAGAGGTTTTTCCCTACAACTCATCATGGTGTCCAGTGTAGATACAAGACTTCCTAGGATGCAAATCCCAGGATGTTACGGATATTGACACAAGAGAATTGACGTTCAGACACTTGCAGCTCTGTTTTTACTGTACAGAATGTTTTTACTGTACTAAATGTATCCTCATATCAGTGTTTTATCAGTGAGGATCCAATCTCTCTGACCAACAGGACATAGACACCCCTGGGAACGAGAAGCTTTTACAGGCCCACATTTATCCAAAACAGCGCAAACTGTACTATGTGCAGAACGCAGTCTCCATAAATCTGTTCTGGAAGTGCGCACCATTTTTTTTTATGGTGCACTCTCTTCATGTTGCAGAATTGTGGCGCACGGTCCAACTAAGCGGTAACAGCCCCTTTTGCTGCACATTTTTTCTGTCTTGTCGGACAAAGAGCAGACGCGACACAAAATTTGGGCAGAAACTTTATAAATACACGTGCAATAATTTTGCACATTCTTTCTAGTGCAAAATCTGACAAAAAACTGGCGCAAGCGCTTTAACAAATGCGGGGCACAATCTCTTGTTTTAGGTAGTTGAAGTTAATGTTGCAAAGTAAGAAAGCTTTCTAAAACAGAAGTGTTACATTTTTTAATGCAGCAGGAAAACCCCAAACATAAAGTGAATTTTTCTTTTGAGTTTTTAAATTTTTTTTATAGGAAAAAAAAATAAAACCTTACATACAGCATTAGGTTTACATGTTTATTACCAATGCATAGGTAGTTTTGCCAGTTAGCAATTATTTTGGTTAGTAAGGTTAGAACATGTATGTCATTGCTTCTTTATTAAAACTAAACCTTGGACTTAACTTAGGCCAGTCAATTACTCCAATAGTGAATCTTACTATTCAAGTCAAGTACCCTTGGAGTGAATAGAATATTGAAGGACACCAGGCGTCACCATATTAAAGGACACCATAGTAACATCAGGTCTCTGTCACTACTACCTGTTGGAGCAGTATAGGAGTATCTCATACACACACAGGCTGCAGGGTGCCGCCAGCAGCAGGAAGCACATGGAGGAGCCATTACACCATTATACAGGCTGTCAGTCAAGCACTGGGGGTGTGGCTGTGCCTCCCACTCATGAATAAGCTGGACAGTTTGAATATGATAATGACTCATTGGACATCTCACAGGTTATCTGCATACAGCTTTAGGACCTCATTGCTTAAATTTACAGGTATGTAGAGGGACAATGAAGGGATAGAGGCAATGTTCTCTAATGGCAGTTTATGAAAACATATTTAGTTTAGGGGGGTTATTTTGCCTGACAGGTTCTATAACGGTTTTTAGCATAAAGAAGAAGCTGAAATGATGATAGAACCCCCAGAGACCTGATCTCAACATCATTGAGTTTGTCTGGGATTATAGGGTTTGAATTATCTAACATCCACAGAAGGTGTGTGGTTACTTCTCCAAGATGTTTGCAACAACCTCCCCGATGAGTTCCTTCTACAACTGTGTGTGTACCTAGAAGAAATTATGTGGTTTTGAAGGCAAAAAGTGGTCACGACTGATTTGCTTTAGATTTCAGTTTTATTTATATACTCTGGATTTTGAGAATTTTTTTAAAATAAACTATTATTACTTCTATTTTTCAAAGAATTCTTACTTTAAATTATTTGTTTCACTATTTTTTTTTCCTTTTCTCAATCTTATCTATGGTAACACATATTAAAAGATAAGTTTAGTCAGACCTTGAATAAATACTTACGGTTTGCTCTCCGCTGGTATTGTGCATCAGTGTCTGGATATAGGATTTCTACAGTAGGTGGCAGCAGAAGTATACCGTATTTCACTGCAGCAGTAATGTACAGTAACAGCACTTAGTATAATTTGTTGTACAAGATATTTTGTAGGATAAGGTGTAAAATGCAAACACACATACATACATACATGCATACATAGTGAAGAGATAAACACACACATATACTGTACATACATACATACATAGTGAACAGATACACACACACACACACACACAAAGTGAAGAGATAAAACACACACATATACATACACACATTCATACATAGTGTACAGATACACACACATACATACTGTGTGACCTGCAATGCAAATCTTAGCAGAAGAGGGTGACATCTCTTGTCAAGTAACTACACAAATTATTTCCTACCAGCAATGGGTATTTTGCTTTCGGCTAATAAAACATATTCATATGTTTTATCCTTTGCAAATCAAATTGTGAGTTTTCAAGATCTCTGCTTGCAGAAATTGAATGAAGAGAATTTTCTTTCTGGTCAGGTAATGGACAATCAGTCCAGTGATTACAGCTCTATAATATTACACCATACTATTAGGTTTCTCAGCCTCCGCCATAATACTACATATTATTCTCAGGGTTGTCACGGGTTTATCCCGTTGTTTGGTCACTGGTTGATCACAGATGGTGCGCAGTAGTCAATATTTGCTTTCTGGGTTGGGCTTCACTATGGTGTGGTGTGTACATTTAGGGACAGTAACACACAGTAAATTACACCAAAACAATAATTGTAACCTGCAATGTCACCTGCTGGGAATAGAGGTTTTCGGATACGGGATAAGTGACTCATTACTGGGAGTCTAATGTCTGGGTTCCATATCAATGATGAGAAGGGGATTGCCCAAACCCAAATCTATATAAAACCTGTTACTGTCTTTTAGTAGATACTATTAGTCTGATCATCTTTTCTGCATTGTGCAGTTATTTTATTATTATTCCTTCTAGAAATGTATGCGTAAATCTGATCAATGTATGCGTAAATGCGTAAACTGGGTGTTACTAGTTTGGGGGGGGAGGGGGGGGGGGGGTCCCAGCACAGTGTAAGGTCCCTTGCAGACAACCGTGATCAGTCCATGAATAACGGATCATGTGCTGGCTATATTTCTCGGACCGATCACAGTCCCAGGGATGGGACTCCGTGCATCATTATTACACATTGTCAGAGATTCCTTGTATCATATATCACTATGATGTTCAGAGTCCCTTCCTCTGGACCGTGGTCGGGATGTGAAATCTGTCACAGAGGAAGTGCAGTCATATGCAAAAGCCTTAAAGGGCATCTACCCCCAGGATGAAGGACAGTATGCAAATGAGCCCAAGGGGCTCCAGGCTCCATAGGTAAGTGTTAATGGAGCCTGGAGCCCCCCGGGCTCATTTGCATACTGTCCTTCATCCTAGTGGTAGATGTCCTTTAACATTGTCCATTCAGTACTACAACAGACGGTGACACACCCATTACATACGAGGAATGATAACACCCAGTTGTCAATTTACCTTAGAAATTTGGGCTTAAGCGCTACCTGCACCTTGTTGTCCAATGACACTTTTCAGCATAGAAATAAACTAACCCTAAAGCTCCAACCACTATATTTGTTCTAGAAGTTTCTAAAAATCTATTTATGTTAACAAATGTCCATGCTGTCTATCCTGTCTATATGCAGCCGCGCAAAGGTTACACTAAGCGTTCCGAGCATTATACATGTTGTAGAGGAAGAACGTAGAAGACACCAGCATAAGAAATAAGCTGCAAGCTTCGGGCGTGTTAGCACATGACACGTGTGTCAGGATTTCCACAATTCTCTTATCGCTGCTTAGATAATACTTATATCTAATCTCATCTGGAGGAAAAAGGTCAAGAACTGCAGCAATATTCAATATCCAATAGCAGGAGTCACATCTTATCGGAGCCTTACGTCTCACATACGTCAGAGGTATTTCCAGTACATCTTAGTGGTTACATCAAAGCACAAAACAAGAGAAGGAACTTTGTAGGAGGAGCCACAGAAAGGAGGATCCGCTATTGGCTGCTGCAGAGCACAGTCATTACATACTCCCGCCCCTGCATATCTCTCTCCCTGCTGTGTGAAGGCCTTCCTCACTGACTTATAGGGGCAAATATACTTTTATGTGTCCTTAGTGTAGCGAGTCCCAGACATTTTAACACTACCGTATATTTCGGACTATAAGGCGCACAAAAAATCCTTTGATTTTCTCAGAAATCAAAGGTGCGCCTTATAGTCCAGTGCGCCTTATATATGAACCGTACTTACAGACCTTGAACTGTGCACAGGTCTGTCACCTGCTGGTCATTCACCCTTATAATCCGGTGCGCCTTATATGTTAACCTAGACGTTTTAGCAGGCATTTGATGGTGCGCCCTATAATCCGGTGTGCCTTATAGTCTGAAAAATACTGTACTTTGACTTTGTTGCATCCCATCAGAACAAAGTGGTGATCTCTATAGACAAAAATTCTGATCTTTATCTCCAGGGTGCAGCTATTGCCTATGGTACAAGCTATTTTCCTAATGTGCAGGTTCTGAAGGTCTCAGCGATGTCTCTTTTACTATTCCAATTTACTGTTGTTATATTGTATATGTATGACAGTTATTTGATGCTTTTATGAGAGTAATATTGTTTACTACACTGATGTGTCTACTGTTAATATTGTGTAAAAAAATTCCAAATAAAAAAAAAACACGTTTATAGCCTTTTACCACCCACACTTAGGCATCTTTGGCATCCGGAATAATATGCCGGAGCACTTTTTATAAAAAAAAATCAAACTGGATTGTGGAAGACTGACCTGTGATAATGGTGCAGGAAAAATAGTCACAGCAACTTGAAGGAGATGCATTAATAAAGCACCCACAAAAAAAGGGCTGGTATACACTATGGGGGTGGCGTTAATATTAGCAGACTTTTTTAAGTCCGTTTTGCTGAAGTCAGGATTTCTGTCATTTGTGCCAAATGAAATAGTTCTGTACTTATAGACCTTTATCCCCAGGAGAAGGGTTAAAGTTCTGATCACTTGAGGACCTGACCGCTGGGAAACCTAGCAATGGACACAATGGCCGGCTACAAATTCTGCATTACAAATGTACAGGAGATCAAGGACATCCCATCCAGTAAGGCATCGCAGGAGCCGCATAGAAACCAGGGAAGTGCAGAACGAACTGTGTCCACAAAATCCCATTGGACCTCCAGGAAAGCAGCAGAACATTCGGACCTCCGAAGATCAGAAATACAGGTCTTTATCATGAGGATACTAGATAAATGTCTTTAGTGATGTAAATCAATCAAATAATCGATAAACTTGGTGCAGTCTAAGGGCTCATTCACACTGGCGTTGGTTCCCACATCTGTTTTTCAGTGATTTTCACGAATGCCTGACCCATTGTTTTCTATGGGTGCTTTCACATATCAGCTGTTCTCACCGATTCATTGTCCATGGAAAAAAAAAATGTGAAAAGCGCTCTACTTTTTTCACGGATGCGGCTCATGGAAGGGAATAGAATCTATGTGTCATCAAGTAAAATCTGATGACATGTCCAACCACTCTGAATGTGTCTATAGACTTGTACTTGCAGACTGACGCCTCCTTTCTGCCTGTGTATCACAGTAAACGTCACATACAGCAGGAAACACTGGATGAAAAAGCACAGTAGACCGTGATTCTTCTTTCTGCTGGTAAACACAATATACACTCAGCAGAGGCCATTAGCAGGTGTGGGGAACGGACTCCACTGTATGGTATCCATCCCCAACCTCCACCGTGCCTAAACTGTGGGCGTTTCCCCAATGATGGAGGAAGTAGGAATATAAAATGTAGCAACATAATAGTCTGCCTAAAATGTTACAAATACTCTAGTTTCAATCCACTGAAGCCAGAATTCTGGCGTAACCCCAGAAATGTGATGACCTGTATGTCCACCATATGACCAGGACAGATTAGTATTGATTGGCAAACATAGACTGAATCATTCGATAGAAGCTATAAAAAAAAGAGACTACAGGGGGAGAGAGGCGGTAATCGCAGCAATATTGGTCAAAAATGGATGTATGGACATAGCAGCCAGAAACTAAATACAGATTTTTAACGGGAGATATCCACCAATGTGTTTTAAATTCTTTTTCCCACGTCAAAAAATAAATAAAAATGACAGCCTCATACAAGACATACAAATCTGTTACGTAAGCCTGACCTTACACTTATGGAACAGAAACAATGAAGAGTTGTCCTAAAAAGTCATAGAAGCGACAAATTGTCTTACATCCACTCTCGAGAACAAAGCAAACACTGGAGTGTGACATCTGAAGTTACACTCACAAAAACATTACAGTGAACACCAGCCAGTGAATACAAATTCCCCGTAGAGCATGAAATATCTTTCCGCTGACTCAAACAATACAACTTCTATTGTGTTATGCAAACTCAGGCCTCCGACTTCCATTGTTTGCGCGGACAGATGTAAAGAAAAGATTATTTTCTGGAAAAATACACAGACCCACGGCATAATAAAAAAAAAAAAAAAAAAAAACTTTAACGTCACACAAAGCATTTATAAATATATCTAGGTGCTGGGAGTGAGCAAACAGATACCCGGCCTTGTTCTACCGGACTACAGCACTGACAGTATCTATTAGAGAATTGACTGCATAACCAACACCTACTTTATTTTTTATTAGGTTTTATTTATCAGTCATTTTTCGGACACTTCATTTCAAGCATATGTTTCAACAGACTTTGGAGAAATCAGTAGTCTATTGAGTGTTCCTTGTCATTATGTGAGAGGTAATCTCCATTTTCTAGCAGCTTATCTTATATCTGTAGCATCTCCCTGCAATGTGCAGTCCCCTCTGAGCTGGTGGGTAGAGACATAGCTGCTGTGACTCACTCCTCTCCCTCCTATTTGCATAGGAAACTATCCAGGATTACACGATAGGCATTTCTCAGCACAAAATCTTCATGCACAGCTTAAAGGGGTTGTTCAGGATCACTGATATCATTTTTAGGTGGTGTAAAAATAATCAATAGCTTATACTTGCCTCTGCTTTAGCGATCCTGTCTCCTGTTGGTATACATAGACTCAGCGTTAATGTCACCACTAAGACACTGTATGTAGGGAGGCACTGAGCCGATCCAGACATTGGAATGTGCAATGTGCTTTCTTAATTTTACTCTACTTAGGGCCAGTAACGAAAAAAGTACGCAATTCTGGACAACCCCTTTCATCCAGAAAAAAAATTTCATTTTAACGGTGTTGTCCAGAGGTTGAAAAACAACTGCTTTCTTCCACAAACAGCGCCACATCTGACCATGGCTTATGCCAGTATTGCAACTCAGGACCTTCCATGTCTAAGGAGCCGAGCTGCAATATTGGCACAAACCAAGGTCAGGTGTGGCACTGTTTTTGGAAGGAAGCAGCCATGTTGTTTTAACCACCAACAACCCATTTAACAATAAAGAGAGGAGTTGAGCTGCAGTATCAAGCTCAACCACTACTAAGTGCATGGCGCTGTGCCTGGTAAACAATGAAGAAGCTGCCGATCGCTAGAGGTGACAGGAGATAGAAACCTAAAAATCTGAGGTCAATGAAAATGACGTGTCTTTAATTTGGGAAAACTTTGGAGACTTTTTCTTGCGTGTGAATAATAACACATTAGACTGGCATCTGCTCTCTGCAGTAGTTGAACACTTTATATACATGGAGCGTGCTCTACAGTCGCACAAGCTTCCTCTCCTTCCAAGTTGAAGGCAATTAGCCGAGATTTTCCTTCCTGGATTGTCCTCCAAGGATATACTTGGACACAAAGCCGGAAGCTCTAAAGTAAATGATTTCACAAGTAGATGTACTGTAACTAAGTCTACGCATCTGGGAGAGATTTGAAACTAGTTCATGACTAAGAGAAACCATGATGTCATTTTCAGGCACAGCCTCAGCGAGTACCTGTGATATCTGCGATAAAGGACCTATAGTATCTTATCTATAACAAACAAGAAAAATCTAAACCTAAGGCCAAGGCACATAAACAGAGTTGGACTGGACCACTAGGGAAGCAGAGACTCTTCCAGCGGGCCCCCATACTGGAGCCCAGAGGTCCGGGAGAGGACAACCCAATCTGCAGGTTACTAGTATGTATTTATGTAAGGAGCTAAAGGTGGTCATACACCTTAGGCAAATACTCTTTCAGCTGTACCATACACATGTAAGCTCTGTAAGCAGGGACAGATTATAGGGAGGGCTCTAGGGGCGCGTGCCCCAGGGTCCCCACCTCTATATTGATAAAAGGGGAGACATTGAGCTGTTTCTGGGAGTGATGAGCAGCGGGTACTGGCTCCGTCAGTGAAAGTGTGGGTGCCTAATTCCACCCATACTCAATCAGTGGGGACATCATCATCAACAAAAAAAAACAATATAATAAACTGCAAGATGTGAATGACTGCTGTAGCATAAAATGTTCAATACAGGATTAGAAATCAGTGATTTCCATCTGTAATGTGGAAACCAAAGTGTACACATCGGAGAACACATCGGAATGGAAAAAACAAATGTTCCTTCCAAAGTTGGTAATCTCACAGCATCCATCTCGGGATATCTCAGATCAAAAGGAAAGAACTGAAGTACTATACAGTATTCTCGGATCTGCATATTAGTGCAGAATGTGGATGTACATCAATTCAATATGTTGATGCGTGTACGTTGCTTGAATTCATCTGTTTCTCTTAAAGTGGTTTTTAGACAAATAAAAATCTAATCTCGCTCACAAGAATGGAACTCTGCAGTTCACAAGAACTCAATGTAACAGAAGGTTGAGTTTTTGTCCTTTTGATTCCATCCAGGACCACCTGTTCTCATAAACTGTGGGGGTCTCAGAAATCAGATAACAAAGTTGATACAACCCGTTAAAAGAGAACCTATTGCCACCTCTGTCAATGACAACTCTTTACATCCTTTGATAGGTGTTGCTCACTTATTCCAATGCAGTTCTCTTGCCCCCAACCATCAGTTATGGCACCCAATGTGTTAACAAGACACTAATAGCAGGTGGGTGGTCCCAGAC
Organism: Engystomops pustulosus; assembly: GCA_019512145.1. Taxonomy (NCBI): domain Eukaryota; kingdom Metazoa; phylum Chordata; class Amphibia; order Anura; family Leptodactylidae; genus Engystomops; species Engystomops pustulosus. The sequence goes on from CM033649.1 coordinate 68,716,834, forward strand.
TGGAGAAGGACTACCCACTTGACAGTAGCTAGCTTAATTAGCATATTAAAGTTCTGAAATGAACGCCGATTGCTTGGGGATGTAGGAGACTATAGCCACTTTTTTTGTTGATATTTAACTCCCCATCTTCAATAATCTACAACTTGTTTAATTTTCCTGTGTACAGAGCTGTATGAGGACTCTATTCTGCCTTACAAATTGTACTTCTTAGTGATGGCATTAATTATTCCATGGAATTGGTGAATATTTCCCGTTACGGGGGTTCAACGCCAGAAATAACCGTTATTATATTTTGATAGACCGGACATTTTGGAATGCAGTGATACGATTATGATTTTATGATTACCTTATATACTCGAGTATAAGCCTAGTTTTTCAGCACAAAATTTGTGCTCAAAAACCCTAACTCGGCTTATACTCGAGTCAACTAAAAAAATAAAGACAAAACTCACCTTTCTGACGTGACCCGTAGGTCCTCTTCTGTCTGAGACAGAAGAGGACCTATGGGGGACGTCGGAAAGATGATTACAGTGTTATTTTTTTTCCTTCTACAGGGGCTGGGTAGGCTGTATGCTACAGGGGCTGGCAGACTATATACTGGGAGGCTGTAACCAATGCATTTCCCACCCTCGGCTTATACTCGAGTCAATAGGTTTTCCCAGTTTTTTGTGTTGAAATTAGGGGTCTCGGCTTATACTCGGATCGGCTTATACTCGAGTATATACGGTACCTGTTTATTTTTATATCAGTTCTAGGGAAAGGGGGTGATTTGAACCTTTAGGTTTTATAAATTTTGAACTTTTTTTTTACTATATTTTCAGACCCCCTAGGGTACTTGTTGTCTGATTTATCCTACCATACTACAGTTTGGCAGTATATGGGGATTTTCCAAATTTTCCAATACAATGTGCAAATGGCACATTGTAATAGACGTACTGGAACAAGACAGCCTTGGACCTTTAAAAGGCCCAAGGCTGTCATGACAATTGATTGTTGCCCCCCGATGACTTCACGGGGAGTGAAGATCGAAACAAAGATGGCGCCGCACACTTTGGAAGCCCTCTTCATATTTTTTTAATGCTACATGACACATGTATACATAATGGAGCGGACGCATAACTACAGGGGTAGCAGCCATTAGCATCTGCTATGGGGCCCACAGTGTCAGGGGACCCCGACATCCGACCTAACACAGAAAAGAATGGATGATGTGCACCATTATATTGCTATACATTGTACATGTGCATGGGTATATAAATGTGTGTAAGATTGCATTACTGTGTATAAGTGTGTGTGAGTATACAAATGTGTATTTGGGTCCCATTCAAGTCTGCTATTGGGCCGTGTCTCGCCTCGTTACGCCCCTGTCATAGAGCGTTAAGGAGATAGAATAGAATTACAACTGCAATGACCCTTATTAAGGGATCCAAATCCCAAGAATTTGAGGTGTTGCGGGTGGTAACAAGGTTCTTCCTTAATTACTACATGAACATATCCTGTGGTCTGTAGAATTTGGACTATATGTTAGTTCATACACATGAAAATAATTGTGTATGCAGAAAAGCTGCAAGTCTTCCCAGTGTCTCAAAATTCCAAGGTCCAAGTGTCGACTTAAGGAGATTTATAATAAATAACCAATTAATCTGGCAGTGTGAATGGAACAATTTTATTTCATGGGAGGAATGCAAGAGTAGTCTAGTATTAACCTCCACGCAATATACAGTACTTAGGCCTTATACATTTATACACTAATACATATATTGTACAATAGCTTTACAAGCACAGAAATATTTTAACCTCTTGGTGAACACTCATACTACATGTGCGTTACAGAGAGGTTAAAGGGCATCTACCAGGATGAATGACTGTATGCAAATGAGCTTGAGGGGCTCCTGGCTACATAGGTGTTAATGGAGCCTGGAGCCCATGGGGCACATTTGCATACATTCCTTCATCCTGGTGGTAAATGTCCTTTAAGGCTGTATAGAGGGGTCTCAAGGCTAAGCCTTCTCTGTAAAAGGCAGGTGTCTGCTGTATTATACAGCAAATACCTGCTACTAAAACTGCAATCAAAGCTGGCACTGATGAATGCCACTACCAAAGCAATCTCAGAGAGGCTCTTATGGTTGTCAATTGGCATTCACTATTAGACATCTGACAGAGAAAGAGAAGACACAGAGAGAATACCGTTCTATTGCTCCCTAAGTTCTATATTTCAGTGAAAGACAAATGTGCAGTGTATGGGAGACAACATAGCAGCTGGTTTCCATCCACCTGCTCAGAGACAACTGAGGATTAGGGAGTTGAAAACTGCTCAAATGCATAATTCACTTTATATGATGTTCAGTAAAATATTTAATCTCCAAAAGGACTATTGATTTATATTTGTTGTTCGATGGTTAGGTGCATTATCATGGCTGCGTTGTGATCCTCTGGTGCATTGACTACACCCTCAGCTTCACCAGAAGTATCTGTGTTCTGGTAACCTCTGTGTCAACCAGTGGCTCCAATACTGACAGAAGAGTGAATAGTCTGTACATCACTGCTGTACAACAACCTTCTCGTCTTCTTCTCTCCTAACCATCTCCTGGCGCTTCTGTGCCGATACTTCCCTGCTCTTCCGCCAATCTTACTAGGCTTTGTATCAAATCCATATATTTGGATGAGCATTTACTATCAAGCTGCTTGTCATAAGATCATATAGGAGCTATCATAAGGGCGTATTTTTGATGCTGCTTTAACGGCTTTAAAACCAATTGGGATCCACAATCCAATATTCAGAGAACAAAAATTATCTGTGCTTCACTTCAACCAAAATAAGTTTACTGAAAGAGTCGGCACGTGACATAAAAGTCAATGCTACTGTAACAAAATCTCAGTTCTGACAATCACTGCCACAAACAATTACAGAAATGGAGACGAAACTGGTTAAACCAGAACGGTGCTGGTGAAGGAAGTGCCGTGCACAACAGATCATGTCATGTCTCCACTTGCTTGATGAAAGTCAAACAAACTTCAGAAGAGGGAAGCGAGGGGGAAGTTGGGGAATTGGATTGCTAAGAGACTATTCCGAAATCAAAATGAAGCAAACTTTAAGAGGAAATTTTAAGAAATTCTCATGTGATAATAAACTAGAAGCATATAACACAGAGTGTCAAGATACTGGAGGACACAACCGTGCCCCTATGTGCTCACATATAGATAGATGTATTATGGAGCCATAATAGGGCCCTCTGCTATTCCCACCATATGCCTCCAAATGTATAGTGTTCTGTACATGTAATATGTTCCATCACATGCAATATAATCTCTAGAGGGGTTAGAAGAAAAAGGTATAGTGTGGACACAAGAGAGACAACAGTGATGATCTGACGTGCTGCAAGAAAAATCAATTTTAAAATCCATCATGACAAAGCAGGGACACACTTATAGATCCAAAAATCTTCTTATATTGGTGGTAATCAAAAAAAAAAAAAGAAGAACATATCAGACCCCACTCTGGATCCAGGGTATCTCTGCTACTTCCAGTTTAAGGGACTTCAGAATCCTGGAAAAGGGAAGTGAAGTCCTGTGGTCCGGATGAAACCACCATTGGATAAAGTGGCTGCAGTGGCTCATTGGCAGCTTCTGGCCAAACACAGACTCAAAAATCAGAAGTCCCAGAGCGATGCAGGAATTGGGAGCCAGAAAGGGTTAAGTATGCATTTATTTTCTACCCTGGCCCCCGTGTGGAGTTTTCCATTTTCCTGAAAAACTCCTTAAAGGATATCTTTCATCAAAATTAAGCATGGATAAACCTCATAGATCATCTTCTTTGTATTTGTTATTCATGGCCTCTTTCCTTCTAAAAATCTACTTTTAAATTTATCCTAGTGAGATGAAAAGGCTTTTGGGGTGGTTCCCTGAGCCCTTCTGTGCTGCTGATTCACAGACTGTCTCACCCTCCCCCAGCTACCTCAGCACTTCCCCCTCCCTCTGCTTGATGTAATCTCACTGCAGTAGAGGACGCTCTAGCACACAGGGGAGGGGGGAATATTCCGGCACAGTGTAACAACCTGTGAAGCTACAGCACACCGGAGACCTTTTGGCTCTTTAGCATAATTTTACAAATTGATTTTAGAAGAAAGAAGGCCATGGATAACAAATATAAGATTACCTCAGTTATGGTGCTTGGATCTATGAGTAAGTGCCCCTGGTTTATCATGATGGATTATATGGTATATTTCCTAGAACCCCTTACTAATAAGTCACATGTCGGCTGTGGGTGTATGGAGGAGGCTCACGGGCATTTTGCAGCAAACACCCACCAATTAACCCTGTGATCAGTTCCGGCAAAGCTGCCAACTGTGGTAAAAAAGACAGCGCCGCCGCCTTGGCATAGATCGTCGTTCACCGTGATGTCATCAGGGAGTGATAATCTGTCTCCATGACATCATCAGGTCTTTGTAAGACCTGAGGCTTTATGTTTTCTGATCATTTGTTGCACTGTAGTATGGTAGTATATAGTAGAATCAATCACACAACCTGGGGTTAAAGTACACTAGGGGGGCCTGAAAAATAGTAAAAAATAAATAAAAATTCAGACCACCCTTTTCCTAAAATTGATCTAAAAATAAACAGTAAAAATCATGCATGTTAAGTATCATTGTGTCCCAAAATGTCTGATCTATCAAAATATAATAATGGTTATCAGTTATATAGCGCACACATATGGGGACTTAATGATCAGTAAGGGAGATCCGGGATAAAGACTTTCCTATCCCTACTACAGAAATAGACAGCATAGGCCTCATGTCAGCCGCCTCTCCGCCCACCATCCCCTTATCCATATGTTTCATTCCACCCCGATACTGGCTCTTTGATGTTCGCCAGTGGTAAGAAACATAAACAGCTCCTAAATTTCCTTTCCTGTCATCTGGAGCTGTGGAAAGAATACACTGTACACAAGCCGTCCCCAATCTTTTTAGCTCACATAAGTGCCACTGCCCCTTAATATTGTTGATCGTACTCCATAATGTAATATTTAGGGCCCGTCTTAAATCTAGAAGATCTTTCTTAATTTTAGATTAAAGGGTATCAAAAGAAAGTTTAATATAAACAGTGCAGGGTGTTAAGGGATATGCAAAAAACCCATCACATTTGCCAAAAAAATGTCTCCCCCTCCTTACTGGTTTTTGTATCAATGATCAATTTTGATGACAGTATATAATCCATACCACAAGCACACTAGCGACACATTCATTATGTGATATATATATATTTAAAACCAATTACTATTTTATGTATTTCGGTACTGATAACATCCATATGACCCTAATGGCAGCTGAGCATATTGTACATATGAGCGGCACGGTGGCTGAGTGGGTAGCACTTCTGCCTTGCAGCGCTGGGGTCCTGGGTTCTAATCTACCCAGGTCAATATCTGTAAAGAGTTTGTATGTTCTCTCCGTGTTTGCGTGGGTTTCCTCTGGGTCCTTCAGTTTCCTCCCACACTCCAAAACATACTGTTAGGTTGTTTAGATTGTGAGCCCCATGGGGACAGGGACCGATTTGTCAAGCTTTGTGCAGCGCTGCGTAATCTGTGTGCGCTATATAAATAAAGAATTATTATTATTATTATTGTGTCCTACCTACAGGCAGCAGGTTATAGAGCAGGAGGAGAAGAGAAGATAATGCATAGTATCCTATCTGCAGGCAGCATGTTATAGAGCAGGAGAACACAAAGTTTACCACTGCTAGGACTACCTCATGGACTTCATAGAAAGAGCACAGATTTAAATGAATAAATGACAAGTTTTACTACATAATGGGGCAGATTTATCAATCAGTCTGAAAGTCAGAATATTTCCAGTTGCCCATGGCAACCAATCACAGCTCAGCTTTCATTTTACAAGTGCTCATGAATATTTTAAAGGGGAGCTGTGATTGGTTTCCATGGGCAACTAGAAATATTCTGACTTTCAGACTGCTTGATAAATCTGCCCCAATGTCTCACAAAATGATTACTTCAATCCGTTCAACTCTTGCTCTATAACATGCTGTCCACAGATAGGACACTATACACACACAATGTGATGAGCAATGTTCACAGCCAGTAGCCATCAGTACACACCAAGTGGAAAGCATCAAATTCTAGCAGATTTCTAGGAATAAATAAGCAAGTCGTGAAGCCCTTTAACTGTGCCAATTGACATTATATAAACATACGTCTGTGAGGGGCATCTAGAAAGGTGCCACATGGTGACAACATTTCTCCTACCCTCATCTCAAATGTAAGGCAAGATCTTTGTTCCATTTAAGGCAAGGTTTACATTGGCTAAACTCATGTTACTAATCTGACTAATAATGATACTCAGTATGAATAGCACCACCTGCAGAAGCTAGTATACTGTTACAGTGGGTGGCACAGCTGGCACAGGAGCACCAGATACGAGTTGGCGACTGCAGAGGAGATTCCTTTTTTTACAACCTGCTGCTTCCAAGGATATATACTATGGCCTGTGGCTTTGATGTTGTGCGAATGTATGCCAAAGGCACAAACAAAAGCGTAGACTTTACTAGCATAGTAACCTTCAAATACGCAGGTTTAACCAGTTGTGTGCACTCATCAGGGAGCTTTGTGAAGGCAATAACCTCAACCATGAAATTACAGCTCACAACTAAGCCCTAAGGGTAGTCCATAATTCTACATATGCAAGAATTATTATTATTATTCTCTCCACAGTGCAGACAATTCAGTACAAAGAATATATCCAGAGATCAGTAGCCACGTATCCAGTCACGGCACCCAGAGATCAGTACAAAGTTGATACAACCCGTTAAAAGAGAACCTATTGCCACCTCTGTGAATGACAACTCTTTACATCCTTTGATAGGTGTTGCTCACTTATTCCAATGCAGTTCTCTTGCCCCCAACCATCAGTTTTGGCACCAAATGTGTTAACTAGACACTCTAATACCAGGTGGGTGGTCCCAGACTGGAGAAGGACTGCCCATTTGACAGTAGGTAGCTTAATCAGCATATTAAAGTTCTGAAATGAACGCCGATTGCTTGGGGATGTAGGAGACTATAGCCACTTTTTTTTGTTAATTTTTAGCACCCCACCTTCAAAAATCTACAACTTGTTTAATTTTTCTGTGTACAGAGCTGTATGAGGACTCTATTCTGCCTTACAAATTCCAAATGCAACGAAATTGGCAAATATTTTCCATTACAGATATAACCGTTATTATATTTTGATAGATTTTGGGATGCAGTGATATGATTATGATTTTTTGATTACCTGTTTATTTTTATATCAGTTCTAGGGAAAGGGGGGTGATTTGAACCTTTAGGTTTTATTAATTTTGAATTTTTGAACTTTTTTTTACTATATTTTCAGACCCCCTAGGGTACTTTAACCGTAGGTTGTCTGATTGATCCTACCATACTACAGTTCGGCAGTATACAGGGATTTTCCAAATTATCTATTACAATGTGCAAATTGCACATTGTAATAGACGTACTGGAACAAGACAGCCTTGGACCTTTTAAAGGCTCAAGGCTGTCATGACGACAGATTGTCTCTCCCCCCCCCCCCCCCCCCCCCCCCCCCCCCCCCCCACCCCCCCCCCCCCCCCCCCCCCCCCCCCCCGCGATGACTTCACAGGGAGTGACGATCGAAACAAAGATGGCGCCGACACTTTGTGAGCCCCCTTCATATTTTTTTAATGCTACATGACACATGTATACATCATGGAGCAGGGGCATAACTACAGGGGTAGCAGCCATTAGTAGGTGCTATGGGGCCCGCAGTGTCAGGGGACCCCAACATCCGACCTGACACAGTAAAGAATGGATGATGTGCACCATTATTTACATATACATTGTACATGTGCATGAGCATAGAAATGTGTGGCCATGTCTCGCCTCGTTACGCCCCTGTCATGGAGCTTTAAGGAGATAGAATAGAATTACAACTGCAATGACCCTTAGTAAAGGATCCAAATCCAAAGCATTTGAGGTGTTGGAGGTGGTAACAAGGTTCTTCCTTAATTACTACATGAACATATCCTGTGGTCTGTAGAATTTCGACTATATGCAAGTTCATACACATGAAAATAATTGTGTATGCAGAAAAGCTGCAAGTCTTCCCAGTGTCTCAAAATTCCAAGGTCCAAGTGTCGACTTAAGGAGATTTATAATAAATAACCAATTAGTCTGGCAGTGTGAATGGAACAATTTTATTTCATGGGAGGAATGCAAGAGTAGTCTAGTATTAACCTCCACGCAATATACAGTACATAGGCCTTTTACATTGATACACTAATACATATATTGTACAACAGCTTTACTAGCACAGAAATATTTTAACCTCTTGGTGAACACTCATACTACATGTGCGTTACAGAGAGGTTAAAGGGCATCTACCAGGATGAAGGACTGTATGCAAATGAGCTTGAGGGGCTCCAGGCTATATAGGTGTTAATGGAGCCTGGAGTCCCTCAAGCTCATTTGCATACAGTCTTTCATCCTGGTGGTAAATGTCCTTTAAGGCTGTATGGAGGGGGCTCAAGGCTAAGCCCACTCTGTAAAAGGCAGGTGTCTGCTGTATTATACAGCAAATACCTGCTACTAAAACTGCAATCAAAGCTGGCACGGATCAATGCCACTAACACAGCAATCTCAGAGAGGCTCCTAGGGTTGTCAATTGGCATTCACATCTGACATCTGACAGAGAGAGAGAGAAGACAGAGAAAATACCGTTCTATTGCTCCCCGAGTTCTATATTTCAGTGAAATGTGCAGTGTATGGGAGACAACATAGCAGCTGGTTTCCATCCACCAGCTCAGAGACAACTGAGGATTAGGGAGTTGAAAACTGCTAAAATGCATAATTCCCTTTATATGATGTTCAGTAATATTTTTCATCTCCGAAAGGACTATTGATTTATATTTGTTGTTCGATGGTTAGGTACATTATCATGGTTGCGTTGTGATCCTCTGGTGCCTTGACTACACCCCCAGCTTCACCAGAAGTGTCTGCGTTCTGGTAACCTCTGTGGTCAACCAGTGGCTCCAATACTGACAGAAGAGTGAATAGTCTGTACATCACTGCTGTATAACAGCCCTCTCGTGTTCTTCTCGCCTAACCATCCCCTGCCGCTTCTGTGCCGATACTTCCCTGCTCTTCCGCCAATCTTACTAGGCTTTGTATCAAATCCATATATTTGGATGAGCATTTACTATCAAGCTGCTTGTCATAAGATCATAGAGGAGCCACCGTAAGGGCGTATTTGTTGATGCTGCTTTAACTGCTTTAAAACCAATTGGGATCCACAATCCAATATTCAGAGAACAAAAATTATCTGTGCTTCACTTCAACCAAAATAAGTTTACTGAAAGAGTCTGCACGTGACATAAAAGTCAATGCTACTGTAACAAAATCTCAGTTCTGACAATCACTGCCACAAACAATTACAGAAATGGAGACGAAACTGGTTAAACCAGAACGGTGCTGGTGAAGGAAGTGCCGTGCACAACAGATCATGTCATGTCTCCACTCGCTTGATGAAAGTCAAACAAACTTCAGAAGAGGGAAACAAGGGGGAAGTTGGGGAATGGGATTGCTAAGAGACTATTCCGAAATCAAAATGAAGCAAACTTTAAGAGGAAATTTGAAGAAATTCTCATGTGACAATAAAGTAGAAGCATATAACACAGAGTGTCAAGATACTGGAGGACACAACCGTGCCCCTATGTGCTCTCATATAGATAGATGTATTATGGAGCCATAATAGGGCCCTCTGCTATTCCCATCATATTCCTCCAAATGTATAGTTTCCTGGAAAACTCCTTAAAGGATATCTTTCATCAAAATTAAGCATGGATAAACCAGGGACACTTCCTCATAGATCATCTTCTTTGTATTTGTTATTCATGGCCTCTTTCCTTCTAAAATCAACTTTTAAATTTATCTTAATGAGATGAAAAAGCTTTTGGGGTGTTTCCCTGAGCCCTTCTGTGCTGCTGATTCACATACTGTCTCACCCTCCCCCAGCTACCTCAGCAATTCCCCCTCCCTCTGCCTGAAGTAATCTCACTGCAGTAGAGGACGTTCTAGCACACAGGGGAGGGGGCAATACTCCGGCAGTGTAACAACCCGTGAAGTTACAGCACACCGGAGACCTTTTGGCTCTTTAGCATAATTTTACAAATTGATTTAAGAAGGAGGAAGGCCGTGGATAACAAATATAATTACCACAGTCACAGTGCCTGAATCTATGAGGGAGTGTCCCTGGTTTATCATGATGGATTTTATGGTATGTTTCCTAAAACCCCTTACTAATAAGTCACACGTCGGCTGCGGGTGTATGGAGGAGGCTCACGGGCATTTTGCAGAAACACCCACCAATTAACCCTGTGATCAGTGCCGGCAAAGCTGCCAACTGTGGTAAAAAAGACACCTTGGCTTAGATCGTCGTTCCCCGTGATGTCATCGGGGAGCCATGATCTGTCTCCATGACAACATTGGGCCTTTGTAAGACCCGAGGCTGTATGTTTTCTGATCATTTGTTACAATGTGTCAGTGGCATGTTGTAATAGATGATCAGTAGAATCCCCATATGCGTATGAGTATCAATCACATAACCTAGAATTAAAGTACACTAGTGGGGGCCTGAAAAATAGTTAAGAAATAAAAATTCAAATCACCCTTTCCCCAAAACGGATCTAAAAATTAACAGTAAAAATCATAAATGTTAAGTATCACCCTGTCCCAAAATGTCCGATCTATAAAAATATAATAACTGTTATCAGTTATGTAGCACACGCATGTAGGGACTTAATGATCAGTAAGGAAGATCCGGGATAAAGACTTTCCTATCCCTACTATAGAAATAGACAGCATAGGCCTCATGTCAGCCGCCTCTCCGCCCACCATCCCCTTATCCATATGTTTCATTCCACCCCGATACTGGCTCTTTGATGTTCGCCAGTGGTAAGAAACATAAACAGCTCCTAAATTTCCTTTCCTGTCATCTGGAGCTGTGGAAAGAATACACTGTACACCAGCCGTCCCCACCATCGCCGTCTCACATAAGTGCCACTGCCCCTTAATATTGTTGATCGTACTCCATAATGTAATATTTAGGGCCCGTCTTAAATCTAGAAGATCTTTCTTAATTTTAGATTAAAGGGTATCAAAAGAAAGTTTAATATAAACAGTGCAGGGTGTTTCGGGATATGCAAAAAACCCATCACATTTGCCAAAAAAATGTCTCCCCCTCCTTACTGGTTTTTGTATCAATGATCAATTTTGATGACAGTATATAATCCATACCACAAGCACACAGCAACACATTCATTATGTGATATATATATATATTTAAAACCAATTACTATTTTATGTATTTTGGTACTGATAACATCCATATGACCCAAATGGTACAGGTGGTATGATGTCTCTAGGCCCAGCATCCATATTCCCAGTAAGTTTGAATTAAGTTTTTTTAATAGAAAGTTTTTTTTATAGTGCCCTATAGGACAGTGTTGTATGTAGCAGCTGTTGTACATATGGGCGGCACGGTGGCTGAGTGGGTAGCACTTCTGCCTTGCAACGCTGGGGTTCTAATCTACCCAGGTCAACATCTGCAAAGAGTTTGTATGTTCTCTCCGTGTTTGTGTGGGTTTCCTCTGGGTCCTTCAGTTTCCTCCCACACTCCAAAACATACTGGTAGGTTGTTTAGATTGTGAGCCCCATGGGGACAGAGTCCAATTTGTCAAGCTTTGTGCAGCGCTGCGTAATCTGTGTGCGCTATATAAATAAAGAATTATTATTATTATTATAGTGTCCTACCTACAGGCAGCAGGTTATAGAGCAGGAGGAGAAGAGAAGATAATGCATAGTATCCTATCGGTAGGCAGTATGTTATAGAGCAGGAGAACATATAAAGTTTACCACTGCTAGGACTACCTCATGGACTTCATAGAAAGAGCACAGATTTAAATGGATAAATGACAAGTTTTACTACATAATGTCTCACAAAATGATTACTTCAATCCGTTCAACTCTTGCTCTATAACATGCTATCCACAGATAGGACACTATACACACACACACACACAATGTGATGAGCATTGTTCACAGCCAGTAGCCATCAGTACACACCAAGAGGAAAGCATCAAATTCTAGCAGATTCCTAGGAATAAATAAGCAAGTCGTGAAGCCCTTTAACTGTGCCAATTTACACTATATAAACATATGTCTGTGAGGGGCATCTAGAAAGGTGCCACATGGTGACAACACTTCTCCTACCCTCATCTCAAATGTAAGGCAAGATCTTTGTTCCATAGGAAGGTTTACATTGGCTAAACTCGTGTTACTAATCTGACTAATAATGATACGCAGTATGAATAGCACCACCTGCAGAAGCTGGTATACTGTTACAGTGGGTGGCACAGCTGGCACAGGAGCACCAGATACGAGTTGGCGACTGCAGAGGAGATTCCTTTTTTTACAACCTGCTGCTTCCAAGGATATATACTATGGCCTGTGGCTTTGATGTTGTGTGAATGTATGCCAAAGGCACAAACAAAAGCGTAGTCTTTACTAGCATAGTAACCTTCAAATACGCAGGTTTAACCAGTTGTGTGCACTCATCAGGGAGCTTTGTGAAGGCAATAATCTCCACCGTGAAATTACAGCTCACAACTAAGCCCTAAGGATAGTCCTTAATTCTACATATGCAAGAATTATTATTATTATTATTATTATTCTCTCCACAGTGCAGACAATTCAGTACAAAGAATATATCCAGAGATCAGTAGCCACATATCCAGTCATGGCACCCAGAGATCAGAAGCCACGTATCCAGTCATGGCACCCAGAGATCAGTAGCCACGTATCCAAGGGTTTTTCTTCCACCCCATTGGGGACACCAGAGATCATGGCCACGTATCCCTTCATGACACCCAGAGATCAGTAGCCACGGAATCCAGTCATGGCACCCAGAGATCAGAAGCACGTATCCAGTCATGAGCACCAAGAGATCAGTAGCCACGTATCCAGTATGACACCCAGAGATCAGAGCCACGTAGTCCAGTCATGCACCCAGAGATCAGTAGCCAATATCCAGTCATGGAACCCAGAGCTAGAAGCCACGTATCCAGTCATGGCACCCAGAGATCAGAGCCCGTATCCAGATCGAGAGGCCACATCCAGAGATCAGTAGCAATCCAGTATACCAGTCATGGCACCCAGAGATCAATAGCCACGTTATCCAGTCATGGCACCCAGGAGCAATAGCCACGTATAGTCATGGCACCCAGAGATCATGCCACGTATCCAGTCATGGCACCCAGAGATCAATAGCCACGTATCCAGTATGGCCACCCAGAGATAAATAACCCACATATCCAGTCATGGCACCCAGAGATCAGTAGCCACGTATCCAGTCATGACACCCAGAGATCAGTAGCCACGTATCCAGTCATGACACCCAGAGATCAGTAGCCACGTATCCAGTCATGGCACCCAGAGATCAGAAGCCACGTATCCAGTCATGGCACCCAGAGATCAATAGCCACGTATCCCATTCCTGACACACCCCGAGCTCAGTAGCACGTATCCGTAATGACACCCTCCATAGCAGCAGTAGCCACGTATCCATTCGCATGCACCCAAATCGAAGCCACGTATCCAGTCATGGCACCCAGAGATCAATAGCCACGATCCGTCATGGCACCCAAGATCAGTAGCCACGTATCCAGTCTGCCCCATATACTCAATAGCCCACTGTTCCATCATGGAACCCAGAGATCATACCACGTATCCAGTCATGGCACCCACCAGATATCATAGCACGTATCCAGTCATGGCACCCGAGATCATAGCCACGTATCCAGTCATGGCACCCAGAGATCCATAGCCACGTATCCAGTCATGGCACCCAGAGATCAATAGCCACGTATCCGTCATGACCACCAGTAGATCAGTGGCCACGTATGCCAGCCTCCATGCACCCAGAGATCAAAGCCCACGTCATCCATCATGGCACCCAGAGATCAAGTCACGTATCCGCATGGCACCCAGAGATCATAGCCACATGCCATCATGGCACCCAGAGATCAGTAGCCACTATCCATTCCATGCCCAGAGATCAGTAGCCACGTATCCAGTCATGGCACCCAGAGATCTGTATACACGTATCCAGTCATGGCACCCAGAGATCAGTAGCCACGTATCCAGTCATGGCACCCAGAGATCAGTAGCCACGTATCCAGTCATGGCACCCAGAGATCAGTAGCCACGTATCCAGTCATGGCACCCAGAGATCACGAAGGCCACGATCAGTCCAGTCATGGCCACAGAGATAAGAGCCACGTATCCAGCATGGCACCCAGAGATCAAAGAACCACGTATCAGCTGGCCCCCAGAGATCAGAAGCCACGTATCCAGGCATGGCACCCAGAGATCAGTAGCACGTATCAGTCATGGCACCCAGAGATCAGTAGCCACGTATCCAGTCATGACACCCAGAGATCATGGCCACGTATCCAGTCATGGCAACCCAGAGATCAGTAGCCAGTATCCAGTATGGCACCCAGAGATCAGTCGCCACGTATGCCAGTCATGGCACCCAGAGATCAGTAGCCCACGCTATCCATTCATGGTCACCCAGAGATCAGTGAGCCCGATCCAAGTCATGGCACCCAGAGATCAGTAGCCACGTATCCAGTCATAGCACCCAGAGATCAGTAGCCACGTATCCAGTCATGACACCCAGAGATGTGACATTTAGAGATCAGTACACATATATACAGTCCTAACAATACATTAAACAGACTTCAGACACAGAGATCCTCTATAAAACTCCATGACTACTTGTATACACCACTTACATGCCAATAATAACTGGTTCATTTTTCTCGCATTTCTTTATTAACTGTTCCATTGACACTGTTATTCAGTAACAATATTTATAAGAGAAACAGAAGTGGAACAAAAAAACTTGAAATACAACAAAATATGGCTTCTAGGGGACACTAGATGAAACAAACAAAACACTCATGAAATCCCTCATATGTACTCGCAGCAGATTTACTAATCTGCTGCGATGTAAAGTAGAAGAAAAGTGGATGTGGTGTAGACAAAGCTCATGCAAAAACTGCACAAAAAACCTGTAGTGTTAATTTTACGCCATATAACTAAGCCTTTAAAGGGGCTGTCCCAAGTTTAGAAGTAGATAGGGGATTAAAGGGAGTGTGTACGTTTTCTGATGCCCCCACTAATGGCAAGGTGCCCTGCCGCTCCATTCACTGAGCACAGCGCTCGGCTATCTCCTGCATTCCCATAAAATAGAATGGAGCGACAGAGCACATGATCGTCCAGCTGCTCCATCCATTAGTGAGAACGGGATCCCCATTTTCTTGATTCCAGTGATCCCATAATCATGATGTTGGGGTCCCTGCAGAAGTACCCACACTGATTACCTGCGGATAGGTGATAACTTCTAAACTTGGGACAACCCTTTTAAGGAATCAAGCTACTGATAGGTCTTTGATTTCATGTGGATAGGCACTTGACCTTGAACAACCACCTGTATATTGGGTGTACTGATGTTGACTTTGGTCCATTTACCATGATGTGGCCCTGATCAGATGATGGGATGTGCTGTCCAGAGTTAGATACCACAATCCTAGGCCACAAATACCAGTCCCAGGCTCAGAGTGGCTGGCTGTTGTGGCCTTAGGCACGCGATGGTCACAGTGCTTGGTATAGGGCAGTGGTGGCGAACCTATGGCACGGGTGCAAGAGGTGGCACTCAGAACCCTTTCTGTGGGCACCCGGGCCATCGCTCCAGCACTCCAGACAGAACTCAAAGAATTTTCCTGCAGTTCCAAACAACTTAAAAGATGCTGCTTTCCATCATATTTTAAAGTGATACGTACTTGGCTACATAGGGCTGTAGGAAGAGGGGAATGTGTAGACAGGGCCGAATTATCTTTGGAGGACCTCCTACTGGCCCCATGATTCTCTGTGTACAGAGGGACACTGGAAAGAAGCTACAATGATGCAAATTACATCTTTTTTCTAATATGTTGGTGTCCTCAGGAGGCCTGTATGATTGAACATTGTTGAAGAACAGGGAGCAATAAGTTATTGCTTTACTTTTGGTTGGCAACTTGCGATACACGAGGGGGCTTGGGGGTTTCAGTTTGGGCACTCGGTCCCTAAAAGGTTCGCCATCACTGGTATAGGGGAACAGAGGCCTTGTCCAGAGCCTCATGGAATAGGTTTCTCCTGATGCCTTAAACATAAGCAGACTTCAGGTGCTCAGAGGTAGCTGGTTGGAGCAGCTCCGCAGGAAGGTGGTTGCTCACAGCCTGGTAAAGTATCTTCAGGCTGGGCTGGTTGTGTAGGAACAGGGTTCTGATTTTGTTCTAGGCTTAGTACCCTGACTGCCCAAGTTGTCAGGAAGCTTCTGCAATACTCTGACCATGTGCCCCCAACCACAAGTCAGGTGGGGGGCACATAAACTCCTAGTCAGGTGACAGCACTGTCCTACCAGTGTCCTTTACAATAAGACAAAGGATATCATTGGTTAAGGACAATCAACATCTTAACTCTTAACATTTTAAATCGACATCTTAACTCTTTTAGCTGCAATTACAAAGTTTACCAGGGCAGTAGCCTCTGAGTGAGTTGCGCAGGCTCCTGACAAGAAGAGGGACTATTTCGCAACAACTACCGAGAATATGCACCGGCAGGGTTGTTGCAAATGCTTGGGGACATTTTCTAGCCATTGAAATAACAGCTAGCAGAAGTCCCCAAACTACATTCATGTTATATTGATGACCTAAAAAAAAGGATTTACCATTGATATTGTAAACCTGTGCAGTAGGACCATGTCACTACATCGGTGTCACTCTCCTCGCATGCCATGTCCAGCCTGCCGTAACCCAGAGATCAGTAGCCACGTATCCAGTCATGGCACCCAGAGATCTGACATTCAGAGATCAGTACACATATATATAGTCCTAACAATACATTAAAGAGACTTCAGACACAGAGATCCTCTATAAAACTCAATGACTACTTGTATACACCACTTACATGCCAATAATAACTGGTTAATTTTTCTAGCATTTCTTTATTAACTGTTCCATTGACACTGTTATTCAGTAACAATATTTATAAGAGAAACAGAAGTGGAACAAAAAAACTTGAAATACAACAAAATATGGCTTCTAGGTGACACTAGATGAAACAAACAAAACACTCATGAAATCCCTCATATGTACTCACAGCAGATTTACTAATCTGCTGCGATGTAAAGTAGAAGAAAAGTGGATGTGGTGTAGACAAAGCTCATGCAAAAACTGCACAAAAAACCTGTAGTGTTAATTTTACGCCATATAACTAAGCCTTTAAAGGGGCTATCCCAAGTTTAGAAGTAAATTAAAGGTGATTGGTGTGGGTATGTGTTCTGGGACCCCCACCGGTGACAAAAATGGGAAATTCATTCTCATTAACTGGTGGAGTGGCAGGTTGGGCAAGTGTCCTGCCGCTCCATTCACTGAGCACAGCGCTCGGCTATCTCCTGCATTCCCATAAAATAGAATGGAGCGACAGAGCACATGATCATCCTGCTGCTCCATCCATTAGTGAGAACAGGATCCCCATTTCCTTGATTCCAGGGATCCCATAATCATGATGGTGGGGTCCCTGCATAAGTACCCACACTGATGACCTTGTTATTCCTTTAAGGAATCAAGCTACTGACAATTGATAGGCCTTTGATTTCATGTGGATAGGCGCTTGACCTTGGAAAAACCACCTGTATATTGGGTGTTCTGATAATGTTAACTTTGGTCTATTTACCATGATGTGGCCCTGATCAGATGATGGGATGCGCTGCCCAGAGTCAGATGCCACAATCCTAGGCCACAAATACCAGTCCCGGGGCCAGAGTGGCTGGCTGTTGCGGCACACGGTGGTCACAGTGCTTGGTATAGGGGAACGGAGGCCTTGTCCAGAGCCTGGAGGGAGAGGCTGATGGAATAGGTTTCTCCCTGATGCCTTAAACATCAGCAGACTTCAGGTGCTCAGAGGTAACTGGTTGGAGCAGCTCCGCGGGAAGGTGGTTGTTCACAGCCTGGTAAAGTATCTTCAGGCTGGGCTGGTTGTGTAGGAACAGGGTCCTGATGTGGACCTCTGTTCTAGGCTTAGTACCCCGACTGCCCAAGTTGTCAGGGAGCTTCTTCAATACTCTGACCAT
The DNA here is from genome assembly GCA_019512145.1 of Engystomops pustulosus. Lineage (NCBI taxonomy): Eukaryota > Metazoa > Chordata > Amphibia > Anura > Leptodactylidae > Engystomops > Engystomops pustulosus. The sequence continues at coordinate 68,735,094 of CM033649.1, forward strand.
GTGCTCCCACCCACAAGTTTTCAGGCTCCTGACAAGAAGAGGGACAATTTTGCAACACCTACCGAGCCTATGCACCGGCAGGGTTGTTGCAAATGCTTGGGGACATTTTCTAGCCATTGAAATAACAGCTAGCAGAAGTCCCCAAACTACATTCATGTTATATTGATGACCTAAAAAAAGGATTTACCATTGATATTGTAAACCTGTGCAGTAGGACCATGTCGCTACATCGGTGTCACTCTCCTCGCATGCCATGTCCAGCCTGCCGTAACCAATATCAAACACACAAAAATCCAGGAATTCATTATAACAATAGAAACCTTGTTAGCTATGAAAAATACTCAAAACAGGAAGAGCCGAGAACATAGGAGTCTTTCTACAGGATTTTCCATTGCACTTTACACAACATGGGTCGTACAAGAATCAAGCAAACATACAGCATGTTATATCATCGGGGACATGGAATAGTAAAGTAGTTACAAGAATGTGACACATTGATCCGGAGCCTGAGGATCGTCACAAAGTGACTAGTGTGTTATATGTCAGCATTTACTGTCCATTTACAGATGGGGATGACAACATTACGCACCGCAAAGACAGGAAGCGAAAAGTAGAAGTGTCGCTTCACCATAACATCCATCAAGTCATACAGACTCTCAAGGATACAGACTTCATAAGGAACAGCACCCTCACCATCTGACTTGTGTTCAAGGGAAGATAGAAAAATGTGCAGCAAATGCTAAAGTTTTCCATGACTTTGAAGTAAGCATTGACTGTGAATGAAGCGTGTCAAAGTGGCCTGAGGGTGCTTTCAGGTGAAGGTGTCCATATTGCATCTGCGAAAATCTGTGTTCCATTCATATGAAGTTCTGTGTTAGGTCCATGGGTACAATTTCTTACTATTATATGACAAACATTTTTCTTGACCTCTAATATAAAGTAGAATGTGCTGTATAGTCTGTAGGACACACGGACGCTTCTGTACAGAGAATCTACTCTGGTCCCAGACCTGATCTTCTACCCAAGATAAACTCTTCCGGGACTGTACTGTACAAGCCAGCAATGGAAAATGTAACCGTGTACAGATCATGCAGACACAAGCCAGACCCAGGAAGACAACATCACACAGGGCAAAGGGGTCATACAGAAACTGCTGAACCCCAACAGCACACCATACCCTCCCCGATCCTGCGATCAGATAGGTCTGCTTCACCTCTACCACACTGCAGCCAGGGGGGGGGGGACTATTCAGGAATTTATTACCCCATGCGGGCAAGATTCATCCCACTTGTTACTTACTACTATTCACCTTGTTTATTCATTTTTCTACCTACCCTCTCTCTGATCGTCCGTCTCCTCCATACTGACCCTCTCTCTGATCTCTGGGGTCCCGATCGGACCCCAGAGGAGCCAAAACAGCGATCGGCCCCCCCGAAAACGGTGCGGGGGGGGCCAAAACAGCGATCGGCCCCCCCGAAAACGGTGCGGGGGGGGCGATCGTGGGGTAAAGACCCCCAGAAGACATGTTAAATGCCGCGGTCGCGTTGACCGCGGCATTTAACGGGTTAAACACCCGCGATCGGAGCCCACTCCGACCGCGGGTGTTAGCCGGGGATGTCAGCGGTAGATTACCGCTGAAATCCCGCGGCTAGCGATGCCGGTTCGGCTGCTATACAGCGCTGAACCGGCATCGTCTCTGCGCCGTAGCTGTACTGCGCTGAGCGCTAATCGCGGGACTCAGCGCAGTACAGCTACGGCGCAGAGCGCTAAGGTGTTAAAGGCACTACAACCGACTCGTTAAATTTATCTTCGTAAAGTTTAATAAATTGTGACCTGTGTTCTCACGGCCCTTCTCCAGATAAACGGTATTGTTTATATTATCTGAGCCACGGAATATACAGAGGATGGCTCCAGAAGCTTCTAGATAACCAAAACAAATAAAAAGAAAACTTACAGCCCGAAGGACAGTAAAATGCCAAGGAGAATGTGAAAGGCATATGAGGATGAGGGGGTGACACAAGAGCTTACAGTCTATGAGGATGAGGAGGTGACACAAGAGCTTACAGACTATGAGGATGAGGGGGTGACACAAGAGCTTACAGTCTATGAGGATGAGGGGGTGACACAAGAGCATACAGTCTATGAGGATGAGGGGGTGACACAAGAGCTTACAGTCTATGAGGATGAGGGGGTGACACATGAGCTTACAGTCTATGAGGATGAGGGGGTGACAAGAGCTTACAGTCTATGAGGATGAGGGGGTGACACAAGAGCTTACAGTCCATGAAGGGGTGACACAAGAGCTTACAGTCTATGAGGATGAGGGGTTGACACAAGAGCTTACAGGCTAGGAGGATGAGGGGGTGACACAAGAGCTTACAGGCTAGGAGGATGAGGGGGTGACACAAGAGCTTACAGTCTATGAGGATGAGGGGATGATACAAGAGCTTACAGTCTATGAGGATGAGGGGGTGACACAAGAGCTTACAGTCTATGAGGATGAGGGGGTGACACAAGGGCTTACAGTCTATGGGGATGAGGGGGTGACACAAGAGCTCACAGTCTATGAGATAAATTAGAAGGGTACTGTATATAAATGGGGGGGACACTGTATATAGAAGGGTATACTGTATATACCCTGTATAAGGCTGGATTCACAACGCCGTTGCCCACCGTACCGTAGCACGGCAGGCCCACAGCAGCGCGTGTGTAGAGGAGGTGAGCGCAGCTCACCCCCACCCCTCTCCATAAGGATATTTGACGCACGGCGCCGTATGCAGTGAAGAGATAGGACATGTCCTATCTTTTCACGGTGTACGGAGCGGTACGGTGCCGCACTTGTGCTGCACCGTACCATTCCCGTACGGCGCTGTGCGCCCATTGCCATCTATGGGGGACATATATCAGATGTATATACGTCCCCCATGCGGCAGTGTGAATGTAGCATAAGAATTAGAAGGGTATAAAAATAAATGAGGAGGTGTGTATGAATAAGGAGGCACTGTATATAAATTAGGAGGTACTGTATATAAATAAGGTAGAAATGCCTAGGATAAGGGGCTAGTGTGCAGGGTCTTGTAGCCCCCCAAAAAAACAACAGCAAAGAAAAAAGGCAGAATGAAGCACAATCCTAGTATAGTATTATCAGTAAGGTGGGTGACATCAAACAGCGACGCATTTCAGCTCAGGACTGGAGCTTTCATCTGGCATGTTTACATAGAGAAATAAAAAGACATTTATGTAAATAATTACATATATAAAAAGACACTATCTGACATGAAATCAGGATAAATCCTTCCAGTTTTAGGTCATTTAGGATCACTAAAATTATTTCTCTTTACCAAATGCCAAAATAATGAGAAAAAGAGACTTTCAAGGCATTTGTATCACAAATGTTTACATACATTTCTATAGCATTTAGTACAACTGCCCTTAGGCTTCATGTGCTCACCAGGGTCAGAATGCGGGGGTAGTACACGGCCGGTGGAGAAGGAATGGGGAGTGCTCCTCACCCCTCCCCTCTCCATTTAAAGATGAGCAGCTGCTCCACAAATCTGCCCAAATATAGGACACATCCTTCATCATGCGGAGCGGTTGTCTGGCCGAATTACAGTTAAGTCAGAAATACACTCAATCAAATGGATGACTGTATGTTCTATTGAAAACAATGGGGCCGCGTGCTGGCATTGTAAACATTGTGGTACAGCTTGCACATGGCAAGAAAATATGGTCTTGTGCATGTAGCCCAGGGGCGTAACTACATTGTCAGGGGGCCCCATCATCTGTCTTTAGACATTGCTGCAGTTTTCTACTGATCCGACACCCAGAGACCCTAGGGCAGTGATGGCTAACCTATGGCACTGGTGCCAGAAGTGGCACTCAGAGCCCTTTCTGTGGGCACTCAGGCCATCACCAGAGAGGACTCCAGGGATCTTCCTGCAGTCCCAGACAGCCCAGGACTTGCTGTGCACAGAGCTATTTTAAAGTGACAGCTCTACCTGGGACTATTTTTTGCTTTATTGGTGCCTCAGGTGCTGGTATCAATGAAAACTGTGACAGAGAAGGGAGTATAAATCACAAATTACATTTCTGTGTTGGCACTTTGCGATAAATAAGTGGGTCTTTGTTGTAGTTTGGGCACTCGGTCTCTAAAAGGTTCGCCATCACTGCCCTAGGGAGAAGGGAGATACGGTTTATTACTACCCCTTCACCCTTCTCCGCTCTGAAGTGCCGCGATGCTGAGAGGAGCAGAGCCAACATCCGCTGCCAGCTCTATAGAATTGGCCGTCACTTGACCGCCGGGTCTAAGGCGGTTAACTAGAGCTGCTGGGTCTGATCACACCCAGTACAGCTCTGATCAATATCACCCTTCACAGGGGGTCGTTTCTTGTTAAAGAAAAAAAAAAGTAAAAATTTTGAAAAAAGAAAAAAAAATAGAATAGAGAAAAAAATTGAAAAAAATTACCCCCTGGCGTCTTTTATGACCTCATGGGCGACATATACAGCAAAAATATACACACACAAAAAAATAATTAATAAATATTCCAAAAAAAAATACATTTACATTTCCCAATATAATTTGGGAAAAAACATAGTCACCCGGTTTGCCCAAGACTATATATATTATATATCAAAACAACCAAAACAAAATAGGAAATTCATTAAAAATTTTCATCTTGAGTTAATTAGCATATTAAAAAAATATATACTATAAATTACAAAAACGCCTTGTTTTATCATTCAAAAGCTTTATTGAATTTTCAGTGTACATAGAAACAAGGTGATATCCATACAGTAATGTGTATGGAGTAATTAGCCAGTTATCCAGTGCGCAAAATAAAATATGTCACCACGAACATCCAGTTTGTATAACAACCCATGCCTCGTCTGGTATACACTCCAGTACCAGGGAGAAAGGGCATTTATGTTGAAAATGTATCCAGGGTGTCCAGCATTCACAGCATTCAAGGTAGGGGGCACATGTACCACACACTTCCGCAGGTAGTTCCTCCATCCTCTGGATGCGGGAGATGACGCCCCACTCCTGCAGGGTTTTAGAGTTGGGATAGTGTGTTCAGGTTTGTGAGCTTTTTCCTTTTTTTTCTTTAAACGTGATACACTCTTACCAGCTTCAGCCACCATCTTTACATGGTCTTTAACTTTTGTTCTTGGATTTAAAAGGCACGTTTCAGTCCAAAGCACATTCATCTCTAGGACACAGAACCTGTCTCCTTACTGAGCAGTATAATGGCTGGACATTCCCATTTTGTTTGTATTTGTGTATAATTGTTTGTACAGATGAATGAGGTTTCTGGAAATTCCACCCAAGGATGAACCAGAATTGTGCAATCCATAATTCTCATCCCGATATCTTAACTAATTTATACGTTCTCATGATGTTACACGAAGAAGCAGTGTGTTTCAGGTATGCCTTAAATATATCCACAAGTGTTGCTAATAAACCAGAAACTTTGAAAGACATGACATCATCACATGGGTTGTCCATTCTTTTTAAATGCAAATAAATCACAGTGTATGTAAACTTTTGAATTTGTAGATAGTCATAAAAGTGGCTTAAAAATGATCTCTCTGATTGTTCTGGCATGTGAGAAAAACATTCATATGTGTCTTTTTATATAGTGTATGTAAGCTTCTCATTTCAACTGTATTTAGTAGGTATAGGATTTATATAGCGATTGTTATTTATAAGGTTGCTAATTTTTCCTACAATCTCTGATGACCTCATCAGGGTCGTTCTCTGCAATGCCCCATATGGTGCAATACATTCCATGACATAGTTCTGTTCCACAAGCTGATAATGTTATCATATATTGGTATTTCTGGTTTCTGACTGGACACCTTCTTGATGTATTGATTTCAAACAAAAGCTAAAGGACCAAAAGAACAGGAGTGGCCCAAAAGTTAATGTTTCACCAAATTCCTACAGTTAATGACCCAGCATATGAATATTTGTATTAATAAAAGACGACCAATCATGAACTTTCTTGTACCTGTTGGGTTATAAACGTGGCGCTGCCTTTCCCCGCTCTTCACACCTTGTAATACAGATAATACAGAAATATCATATCACACACTGAACATATGTTATCACACAGATGATCGATTTATACAACTCAAAATACTACTAAAAGAAAAATACATATAATATTTACACAATTTGGATAATAAGTTATATGTACAATGGGAACATATACTTGTGCACTTCAGGCAACTTTCCATGCATGTTACTGGTGGTGTGCATATACTCTGGATGGAGCAAATCATTTAGCATCAGTGGCGTAACTAGGAGAGACAGGGCCCCCTAGCAGGCTACTGCATGGGGCCCCCCTTCCCACTTAAAAATATATATATATTAGTGTACTCACACATGCGAGTTACAATCAGATATAAATACACTCATGTGCACACACAGCATATACACACACATACAGTGCCATATGCAACATACTCACATACAGTGTATACAGACACCATATACACATCACATATACCGCATATACACATCACAGTATATGTTATATACATATTATGCTGGACATGTGCAGTACAATATAGATTATTGTTTCAGGTCAGATGACGGGGCCCCCTGACAATGCGGGCCCCCTGACAATGCTACCACTGTAGTTACACCCCTGTTTAGCATCATATATGCCTCTGGTGTCATGAGCTTAGAGGGGTTTTCCAGATTTAGATACTGAAAATTTATACAGAAAAAAACATTCTCATCATAGTCTGACACTCAGGACTCCACCAATCGGCTGATCCTGATGCGAAAGTCTAAATAGACAATAAAGGTGGGAACCAAATCCATTCTCTGTGTAGTGGTCAGCCTCAGAAGAATCAATTGATGGGGGTGGAAGAAGGACCCTGCCCCTGAGCCTCAATCTGTATGAGAATGTGTTATACATTACGCTGCATTGCCATAGAAACTCTATTCCATTGACTTCTTTGGAACTTCTGGATCAGCATTCATTGAGGCTGAAACCCAATTTTGCAATCCTCCATTCCGTGTTTGCGTGGGTTTCCTCTGGGTCCTCCCGTTTCCTCCCACACTCCAAAACATACTGTTAGGTTGTTTAGATTGTGAGCCCCATGGGGACAGGAACCAATTTGACATGCTTTGTGCAGCGCTGCGTAATCTGTGTGCGCTATATAAATAAAGAATTACTATTATTATTATTATTCTGCTGCCACCAGAAAGTCATATGATACTCAGTAGGAATTGTCTAACCTTGATATGACCTGTAGTCCGCTACAGCCTGGCATCTTGATTTCCTCTTGTTCCAATCCCCTTTGTTTTATGTAAACTAAAGAGCAGTACAACAAATGAATATATAAAGTATATATTATGCAATATGATGTTAACACTTTACTCCCAGGAGAATATCCAAAAAAAAAGATACATTTCTCACTGAAAAAGCTCCATTGTGTAGATACAGTGTCCCTTTTAGTGGGAATGAACTATTCATCAGCCTGTAAGGAGAAACTTGAGAGGTTTGTACTGAGTTTCTCCGCACATTCATGGAAGTCTAGTTAATACCAACTTTTTCTCATCTCACTGAGCTTATATATAAATAATGCAACCGTGTCCTGAGAACAGTAGATTTCATGTGCTGTGACTTATACAGAGCCAAAAAGTGAAATGAGGGCAGGCGTGACAAGCTCTAAGATTACAGAGGGCCATTCATCTGCAGGGCAAGGAAAAACATAGCACATTATACCCTCTGGCAACTACAGCTGCTTGTTCATGGAGAGGTCATACAGAACTTTTTGACTGTGATCTATGCTATAGCAGGACCCCACATGTGTGAACCCAGCCTTAGAACAACTCCAGCATTTGAGACGTCCATACAATGTTTGCTGTTGAATATTTGCATTACTATAATGGGGCTAATCACAGCTCTGTGTTTGGATGTCCAAACCAGAAATGAAGTAAAAAAAAAAAAAAGAAGATGAGTAGCAGTTCTCAGCAGGGACGTAACTTGAGGGGGTGCAGAGGTTGCGATCGCTCCCATATGCAACATGTTGCATATGCTCCCACTGCTATATGCAACATACTCACATACAGTGTATACAGACACCATATACACATCACAGATACTGCATATATACATCACAGTATATGTTGTATACATATTATGCTGGACAATGTGCGGTACAATATAGATATAATGGTGCACATCCTCCATTCTTTAATGTGTCAGGTCGGATGACGGGGCCCCCTGACACTGTGGGCCCCATAGTGGCTGCTATGGCTGCTACCACTGTAGTTACGCCCCTGCACCACTGCCTTTCAGTGATATGTTTTCACCCATTATGGTCCACACCTGCTTTAGGCTTCAAAAACTGCATCTGAAAAACTGAACGTGTGAACGCAGCCTGATGGTCAGCCACTGCATTTCTACAGTAAACAATGAATTTTGGACGAGTGCTAGACAGTGTTTCAACAGCTGAGACATGTGCCCATTCACTAAGTATGGGTTCATGTACACAGATGTGGATTCCCTGTGCTTGAGGCTACCTCCCAAGCCGCAAAAGAGAGCAGGGTCTATTCCTGTCCAAGTTTGCGGCTCCAGCAGCCTATATTATTGTCATCACCACCAATGACATACAGGGCACAAACAGTCCACGGGAGGTCTTTCTTACCATAAAACAGGGTAGACAGAAAGGCCAATTGGACTTTGCATTATTCTGTAAAGAAACGACACAATCACATTGGCGTTGGTTTTCACATCCATGGTTCAGTGATTTCCATTTCTTCCTCACAAAGCCATTGTTATTAATGGGTATTTTCACATATTTTTTCACTGATCCGTTGCCCATGGAAAATATTTGGAGTTGATTTTCACTAAGGCAGAATACGGAAATCCATCAAAGTGTATGGGGCGCAAAAAAAAACTGATGAAACGTATTGAATCACAATTCCAGGCAGGGCTTCAAGCAGCTTTTGGTATGTAAAAGGAAGGGCATGTAGGAAAGAGACAAAACTACTGAGGAAGGAGATAGCCACTCCAAAACACATCTAGACAGGGAGCCGGGTAAAGTTTTATATAAGTTATTGCTTCAAGGAAAAAAGTCAGAATTCTGAAAACTGTTTGAGGATATCGACTGTAGGGATATGGTGGAGCCTAAAAACGCTGGCCTGGTGACAGGATCCCTTTAATGGAAAGATGTCCACCTTTTGTTTTTTTTGGCTCACAATAACTGATGCAAAAAACATCTATCCACCTATTTTATCATAGATTTTTTTTTTGTTTTTTTGAGAACTTGTTTGACTTTTGTGGTTTGCCTCATTTGTAATGTAATCGTTTTTTCCTAGGGACTTCAGGTGAAAGATGATGAAAGAAGATGAAGCTGCGCGTGTCTGCCAGGCCATTTCCTCACCGCACCTAAGACTAAAATTGTTAAACAAGTAGTAATAGATGGATATCAGCGCAGTTTCTAGTGACAAGGTGACAACCTCCGTGGGAGGAGAGAAGACGAGGCCGGGCTTTCCTCTCCTGTACTATAAAGCTAAGCACTTGCTATTTCAGTCTCACTCCATTACTAACCAGGGCAGGAATTTCCAGACACACGTTAACAGGAGAAAGATAAAAACACAGCGTACTGACAAATCTCACAAATACATAGGATGGACTTCATGTTCATTGCCCAGGAAATCTGAAATTGCTTCTATTAGAGAAATCTTAACTATACATTGCCTCACCTTCAACTTTCTTAGATCGAATGTTTCTACTAGGAAACTACTTCACTGTCTTATTAAAAAACAATCCTAAAATGACATCACACAAAGATTTACCTTCCCACATAGTGAGATGCATGTATTGAGGGGACACAACAGCTGTGCCTGGAACAATACCTACAGGCAGTGTTGGACTGGAATTGCTTGGGACCACCAGATAAAATTATTCTGGGGGTGCACCCTCCATCAACCCTTAGTAAATGGGAGACCCCACTAGTCTCCAAATAGTCCCTAGTCTGCTGATTCCTTAGGGCAGTGGTGGCGAACCTATGGCACGGGTGCCAGAGGTGGCACTTGGAGCCCTCTCTTTGTGCACCCAGGCCATCACCCCGCACAAAGGTTAACATTCAGGACTCAAGACCTGAATCAAGGAGGTGTGGACTGAGCTTGATTATCATTATAGACCCTTCTCTGGACCTGTGATTTATTCTGTTAAGGGGACTTTAGAGGGAAACTACAATAATAATATGAATTTCTCCTTCTTTCTCCTGTGTTGGTGTCCTGTATTGGTGCCAATACGTTTGAAACCTGTTACTTTAAATTTGCCTTTGCTTGTTGTGAAAAATATGTGGCTTTTGCTTGTAGTTTCGGCACTTGGTCCCTAAAAGGTTCTCCATCACTGCCTTAGGGTCCAGTTAGACTGTGGTGAAGGATCTTCTGGTACTGTATATACTGCGTATAAGCCAAGGAACCTAATTTTAACACAAAAAACTGGAAAAAACTATTGACTCGAGTATAAGCCCAGGGTAGTAAATGCATTGGTCCTAGCCTGCCCCTAGTATACAACCAGCCAGTGCATGCCCCCCAGTATACAGTCTGCCAGACCCTGCCCCCCAGTAAACAGCCTGCCGGCCCCTGCCCCCAGTATACAGCCTGCCAGCCCCTGTCCCCCAGTATACAGCCTGCAGTCCCCGTCCCCAGTATACAGCCCCTGCCCAGCCTACAAGAAAAAAAAAGTGTACTCACCTTTCGATGCCCCCCTGGGAGGTCCTCTTCTGTCCAACAATGCTCGGGCCCCCTCTCTCTGTGCGGTGCCATCGCTCGAGCTGTGGCGTCTAGTGTGTGTGCTGACACCACAGCTCACGCAACAACAGCACACGGAGAGAGGGAGCCAGAACATTGTTGGGCTTTAAGGACCTCCCGGGGTGCCGTTGGAAGGTAAGTACACTTTTTTTTCTCTAGTATAAGCCGAGTTAGGGTTTTTTAGCACATTTTTGTGCTGTAAAACTCTGCTTATACTCAAGTATGTACAGTACTCCAAAATCTAAAAATATTATAAAATCACATTCTTAGTTTTCCTCTAATAAAGCCACAGTTCTAAATATTGTGCAGATCGGTGTTTCCCCTTTTTATTTACAGCAAGAAAACCTTATAACAATACAATCACTACAATCACATGTGCTCATGAGTTACTGTAGGCGTGCAGTGCAGCTCGCCCATCCCTTAACTGTGCATAAGTATATTTAACTCTAAAAAATGCATTGACTGCCCACACAGTTCTCAGTCACTGTGAGAGTGTCTATAGCAGCTGCATCTTCTCCAGCAAAGCACCACCTCCTAGGAAAACATAAATTATTATAACCTCCCTTGTATGATACCATTTTAGGATTAAAAATAGGAAAAGTGCAGTTTCTTTCATGACCATCAAATTGATATGGTCCATCCTGGCAATGGGTCATATCTGTTTCCTGTCAGACCCAGGCTTAGAAATGCTGTGATGGACGATTCTCACTGTTACTTCTAAGAACGGTTTCATGTTGATTAGAGGAAGAACAGAATGTGCTTTCACCTAGATCTGAGACAACACGTGGATTTTATGCAGCATATTGTTGTATATAGTTGTATCAGCATCTCTGCTGGTCAAATGCACAGGATATCACACAATTATAATAATAAATAATATAACAATAAATAATATAATAAATAAATAATAATAATAATAAATAGAGTAGCCGAGCCTGTGTATATGTCGTATCTGCGGGCAGAAAGTGAAGCGTGGCCAGGGAGCTAACATTGGCACCACAGCCCTGCGTCAGCACATACAGCGTCACCATCCAATGGCCTGGGAGAAACGTGGCTCAAATGTGGAGGCCCATCCTGCTGCCACAGCAACAGCAGCAGCACCTAGTGGCACACATACGATTTCAGCCAGTCAAGGCTCCAGCCAAAGGGAGCAGTCGTTGCACGAGGCGATTACAAAGAGACAACTCTATGCCTCCAGCCATCCTAAGGTGCAGAAGCTGACCGTGCTCTTGTCAAAGTTGTTGGTACTGCAGTCCCTCCCTTTCTAAGTTGTGGACTCTGCACCCTTCAGAGAACTAATGGCTTGTGCAGAACCGAGGTGGAGAGTTCCAACCCGAAATTTATTTTCCAAAAAGGCTTCACCAATATGTACAACAGAAGGTGGGCCAGTCCTTGAGCTTATCAGTTTCTTCCAAGGTGCACAGCAGCACGGACATGTGGAGCTGTAACTACGGCCAGGGCCAGTACATGTCCTTTACGGCCCACTGGGTGAAGGTTCCTGAAGTCTTCCATCCATCTGCAAGACATTCTAAAAATGGCCAGGAAACTGTGCATGCACTGCATCTATTCTTACAAAGCCAAGCATAGCCTCCTCGAGTTGCAGCGGCAGAACGGCCTCCCCCTACCCACTTGTCTAGAGACTGACCTTTGTCAAGATGAATCAGGCGTGGTTCAGCCAGGATTTCAACACACCAATGCCTTATGCATCAGGCTGATATGCGATGTTTCCACCCGTTGGAATTCCAGCCTCCATATGTTAAACCACCTGTATGAACAGAGAAAAGACATTAATCATTTTTTGATGCAAGCATACTCCTCTGTGTAACTTTAATGTCAGCCACTGGCATCTCATGGGTGACCCCAGCTGTTTGCTCAGGCCTTTTGAAGAAGCCACATATTGTGAGTCGCCAGAACTGCGGGATGAATAACGTCATTCCACTGCCTCATGTCCTGGAACAGATGCTAGAAAATCTGTCTGGTCAGGGCACTGGAGAAGTGGCGACTGCATCTCATTGCCACATGAGTCCTATGGGGGCTGAACTGGAGGAGGAGGAGGACATTGGAGCACAAGCAGAGTCTGGTGCAATTAGTGGTTTTTATACTCAGGTGACAGGAGAGGAGGAGCAGGAGCCGGAGGAGGTAGAAGACGAGGCAGATGACCCACAAGCACCGTGGCAGTATACAGTGGAGATGGGAGTCCCGAAGAGTCAATTGCACAGATGGCCTGCAGCATGCTGTTTTGCCTAACTAGTGACAGACGAATAGTCAACATCCGGCATAGGCAGAGCCGGATCATCATTGGCGCTATTGGAGCGCTAGCACCGGGCCCCCGGATCCAGATTTATAGGTTAGGGGCCCCGGGCTGGCGCTCCAATAGTGCTAATGCTCAGTCTCCAGCTGGGCCCACCAACAGGCCCCGAACCTCGCCTCGGCAGTCGGACAGGGGCCTCCGTCCGTCCGGACCGGAAGCTCCTGCCCGTCACTGCATAGTGCTCGGTGCGGCCGGAAACGGCCGCTCGAGCACTATTACTGGAGCGATGTGGCCGGAAAACCACCCCGGCGCACATCGCTCCATGAACTGGGATGCGCGGCCGCGCGATGACGTCATCACGCGGCTGCGCACCCTTTCCTGTCCGGACGCAGGACGAAGAAAGAAGACGCGGGAGCCAGAGGTGAGTATAAGGTTTTTTTTTTTCATCAAACAGCAGTAAAAACATGGTGGGGGCTTATATAAAATCATTCATGTGGAAAGAGGGGATCGGTGGGCAGAACATGAAGTAATTTATTGTGGGGGGCAGCATATATTAATTCATTGTGGGGGGATATTATATAATTATTGTGGGGAGGGTATCATATAATTCATTGTGGGGGGATATCATATAATTCATGTGGGGGGGTGTAATATAATTAATTGTGGGGGTGTGTAATATAATTCATGTGGGGGAGGGTATCATATAATTCATTGGGGGGATATCATATAATTCATTGTGTAAGGGGTTAACACCCGCGATCGGAGCCGGCTCCGATCGCGGGTGTTAGCGCAGGCTGTCAGCTGTACTAGACAGCTGACAGCCGCTGCTTCTGGTACCGGCTCCGTTCGTGAGCCGGTGCAAGAAGCAGGACGTTATAGAACGTCCCCGTGCGCTAAGCATCTAGCCCCGGGGATGTACTATAACGTCCTGGTGCGCCTAGGGGTTAAAAAATCTATAAAAAGTGATCAAAAGGTCGCACAGTCCTAAAAATGATATCATTGAAAATATTATCAAATGTCGCAAAAAATGCGATGTAATGTAATGTAATTGCCAAGCCCACAAGAATACGGCACAAATGCGTGTTTTCACCATTTTCACTGCATTTGGAATTTTTTTCCCGCTTCCCAGTACGCTCCATGGAATATTAAATACCATCACCATGAAGTGCAATTTGTTACGCAGAAAACAAGCCATCACAGAGCTCTTTACGTGTAAAAATAAAAAAAGTTATACATTTTTGAAGGTGGGGAGTGAAAATGGAAATGAAAAATACCGGTTAATTGTGTGGGGGCAGCATATCAAATAATGTATTATTAGTATTCCAACAGTCATTCTAGTATATTAAATTCTTAACTCTCCACGCTGTACCATTACGGCATGGAGTGAGAGACCTACCTAATGAAGCTCTATGGGGAACTCTTTGTGTAGCATTATAGGTGCACAGTGTGGACAGTTGTGGTGTGAGGGGTATATATGATATATGTGAGGGCACAGTGTGGTCAGTTGTGTGAGGGGTATATATGATATATGTGGGGGGTACAGTGTGATCACTTGTGTGAGGGGTATATATGATATATGTGGGGGGTACAGTATGGTCAGTTGTGGTGTGAGGGGTATATATGATATATGTGGGGGGTATATATGAATATGTGGGGCACAGTGTGGTCAGTTGTGGTGTGAGGGGTATATATGATATATGGGGGGCACAGTGTGGTCAGTTGTGGTGTGAGGGGTATATATGATATATGTGAGGGGTAATATGATATATGGGGGGGCACAGTGTGGTCAGTTGTGGTGTGAGGGGTATATGATATATGTGGGGCACAGTGTGGTCAGTTGTGGTGTGAGGGGTATTTTAGATATGTGGGGGGCACAGTGTGGTCAGTTGTGGTGTGAGGGGTATATATGATATATGTGGGGGCACAATGTGGTCAGCTGTTGTGTGAGGGGTATATATGATATATGTGGGGGCACAGTGTGTTCAGTTGTGATTTGAGGGGTATATATGATATATGTGGGGCACAGTGTTGTCAGTAGTGGTGTGAGGGGTATATATGATATATGTGGGGGCACAGTGTGGCCAGTTGCGGTGTGAGGAGTATATATGATATATGTGGGGGGCACAGTGTGGTCAGTTGTGGTGTGAGGGGTATATATGATATATGTGGGGGCACAATGTGGCCAGTTGCGGTGTGAGGAGTATATATGATATATGTGGGGGCACAGTGTGGTCAGTTGTGGTGTGAGGGGTATATATGATATATAGTGGCACAGTGTGGTCAGTTGTGGTGTGAGGGGTATATATGATATATGGGGGGTACAGTGTGGTCAGTTGTGATTTGAGGGGTATATATGATATATGTGGGGCACAGTGTGGTCAGTAGTGGTGTGAGGGGTATATATGATATATGTGGGGCACAGTGTGGTCAGTCGTGGTGTGACCGTCAGGTGTGAGGAGTACATAGGATGATGTCAACCATGTTTGTTTTATAAACCCGCAGAGATAGAGTCATGGATGGAAGAAGTCTCCTGAAAGATCAGACAGGAGGGAAGAGACAACATCAGGGACGTCAATAGGTAAGTGATTGGATGACACTGCGGCCTCTGTGCAGGACTGGTATCTACTACTATATGGTCACTATATGCTGGTAGATACTGGTCTGTGTGAGGTTATCATATAGTATTGCAGTATTATTCCGTTATTATGTAGGGGTGATAAACATGATTTAATGTTATTATTTGGGCCTAGTACAGAGGTGTCATTAGTGATATTGTCCTGGCTGGTTGGGGTTGTATATAATAATATGCGGTAAAGATCATTAGTAATGGAGTTATATGTGGTAATTATTGGTATTGGTCTGTGTGTAGAGGCTTGTCTTCATTATCAGGATGTTGGTATTATCTTTGTGTTGTGGTGATGCTGCATTTTGGGGGGATCATTTATAAATAGAGGCGCTATTGTTTGGAATACTGGCCTTATGGTCGTTTTAATTGGTTACAGTATTGTGGTATCATTATTTTATAGTATGGTGGGAGTATTTTTTGGTTTCTAATATCTCTAGAGGTTTTTAACAGTATAACTATGTGGTACCTTTTTACTTATATTGTTGTGGGAGGGGCCCCGCATTGGCTGCCGAGCTGGGGGGCCCCATCCTAAATGAGGTGCTCCATACGCTGGACCCTTAATCTGGCCCTGGGCATAGGGATGACTTTTAGCTCTCACCCTCTTGGACCCTCGCTACCGGTCAAAATGGATGCCTTTTTTCCGGCTGCCAAGATTGAGCAACAAGTGGCGTGGGGCTTCATGTGTGGCTGCAACTTGCGGAGTTTGCAGTAGAGGAGCTGTCCTTCCCCGCCAGTAGTGTGCATCAGAGAGGCGTTCACATTCCGACAGGGTACATCATTACCGCAAGGAGAACCAGCTTTTACACCATAATGTGAGAGACTGACCTTTGTCAAGATGAATCAGGCGTGGATAGGCCAGGATTTCAACACACCAATGCCTTATGCATCAGATTAGATCAGCCATGACGCCTCCCCAAATGTTGAGAATTTAGTCTGGATTCTAACTACCTGCCTCAGCCACTATTCTGATGCTGCCACCCGCCTGATGCCACAATCTGCTGCTACTTGCTCCATCTGCCTCCCACCATCTTTACCAGGACTGGAATTGTCACCCATCTCTACACTCTGTCATTGTGCCACTCTGTGGCCTACCATGTTGCTGCCAGCTAAAGAATTTGTCATTGTGCCACTCTCGACCTCCTGCTGCTACTGCCGCCACCCGCAACACTCTGTCATTGTGTCACTCTGTGGTCTACCATGTGCTGCCAGCTAAAGAATGTCATTGTGCCACTCTCTGACCTCCGCTTGCTGCCGCCATCGTCACACTCTGTCATTGTGTCACTCTGTGGCCTACCATGTTGCCGCCACCGCCACACTCTGTCATGTGTGTCACTCTGTGGCCTCCATGTTGCTGCCAGCTTAAGAATTTGTCATTGTGCCACACTGTGACCTTACTCTGCGCTGCACCTTCATTTTATCTGTCAGAAGGAATGAAAAGCCTCAGGATTGATAGCAAAAGCAGGAGTGGATACAGAACACAAGGACATGCAAATATCCCAATTTGGTCATCTTTGTTTTGGATCAACTCCTGTTTGTTTTGGCTTTAGCAGTACTTTGGATTATTGACCCGAAATTGAAAGCGGACACTGACGGATGAAATAAAGGGCAAAATGATCCGTGCTCTCTGCAGTCCAGGAATACCTGTTTTTTAACGTGATCGACATGATTCGATTCGGGTTGAATCAAATTTTACGAGGAATTCTGCAACCTGGTCGAATCAAGTTTTGACAAATTCGCCCATCTCTAATTATATAAAATATTATTCAGTTTTACAATATTTTGTAAATACCATCTATTAGTACAAGAAGATGATAGTCTAAAATTGTGGAATTATTGTATTTTTGAAGGAAGTCCACAGTTTTACCACTTGTAACCCTAGGGTACATTCAGACGGGCGAGCAACGTCACACGCGGAGAGCAGAGGATGAGCGCTGCTCACCTCTCCCTCTCCATAGAGCAGCGCAGGACCGGTGTATTAACATAGAAAATATAGGTCATGCCCTATATATTCTCTGGGCGGTCACAGTGCCGTGAGTCAACGTGTGCTCACCAAAGAGTACCCGGGCGCCTAGATGTCAATGGTGACCGATATGCAGCTGCAAATGGGCGGCCGCATATTGGTCCCCATTAGATTAGTTTGAATGTATCCTAGGGGCCAGCTTTTGTTTTCATACTCGTATCCTAGAAAGAGAGATGAGAGATGATGAGATCCATGAGATATAACACACATGACGCTCTCAGCTCTGCTTGCTATCTCAGCTATAACATGCACAGTCAGCTCTTCTATACCTCCTTCCCCTGCTTTAAAGATCTTATAAACAAAAAAAGATATATTAAAGTCCATTCAGCTCACCTTCCCAGCTATTCCATTAAGTCAGTACACGAAAATCGGAGTCAGAGTTAGCACACTACAGGGGTACTTATAAAAGATCTTATCTTATCTGTAGTTTATAGAGTAACTCTGAACATGCTGCTTGTCAGCAGAAGTGTCTGTGTGGGGCTAGTCTGTAATGCATGGAGGTGGGGCAGAGAGCATGCTGCATTGTGTAGACAGAAGAAGCTATTCATGAGAAGAATCTGCCTGCCGACCTACGATACTAGGTCTCCACACACCAACATAGACAAACTTTAAGAGCAAAATCTCATTAAAGAGTCTTCTTACTTCTAGAACCTAGTCTCCGCCTCTCGGTTAGCTTAAACCAGTTACTACACTTTACTGACGAGATGAAACACGTCAAAGCAGTGCTGTTCTCTGTTGGGAGTCTTTTCCTTATGGAATGGATATTGCTGGTTTGGCTATTATCCTGCATAGTTCACTAAGCTTTCTGAAAAAAATAATGATCCTGAATCTTTATTGTCTGAATATCTCATACATGCTCCTTTTAACTTTATAGCATCCATATAGACACCTCAACCCTAGAGGTCCCTGTAGACAAAAAATTAATTCAAATAAGGTGCATTCACACGCGGTATGCCCGCCGTGTGCTGGAGAGGAGTAGGAGGTGGCCCCTCCTCCCTCCATAGGAAACAGCGGTGCACGGACCGCAGACCAGGGAAAAGATAGAGCATGTTCTATCTTTGCTGGTGTGCGGGCGGAACGGTGCAGCGGAGCCGTACCGCGATTGACGTCTATGGGGACGTATATGCGGCCACAGATTTGCGGCCGCGTGTACGTCCCCGCAGACGGCGGTGTGAATGAACCCTAAGGGGTTACCATAACTGATTAGGATTTTTCACCTAACACTTAACTCATACGCAACCCATTTTAAAGGATTATCTCAATTTTGATGATCTTCTTTATATACCAAAATACATGTAGAAATAAAAAAAAATGGAAAAAAAATTCAACAGACAGTAACTTGGTAAAAAATGATATGATGACTGATGTGTAAACAAATAAATATAGTATAATGTGGAAGAGATAGCATAGTAGTAATATGGTCCAAAACACGTATAAGCTGTGCAAGGCTATTGCCCATCATGTGCTGACAAGTAGGAGAATTTGCTATAGGCCAGTGCAGTGCTGACATTGTACCTGCGAACTCCTGAGGCACCTTGTCTGGATAATTACATTCCAGTCAACCACAGTAACTGCTCTCAGGAAAAACTGTACTCCCCGTATCCATTACAGAAATAATCAGTTAATCATTTTCTATTGCTATATTCACACTTGAAAGGAGGACTTTGTGTTTTAATTTGATTAAGAATGGTACATCAGCAAATGTCCGGTACTTGAAGTAGGCCTCTGTGTAGCCGCACTGTTTTCCATGCCTATTACTATATATAAGGGGAGATTTATCAGGAGTGTCTGAGGTAAAACTGTTTATTTTGCCCATGGAAACCAATCAGAGCTTAGCTTAATCTTAAACACTGTGGGGAAATGAAAGCTGAGTTTGATTGATTGTCACAGGCAATAGAACAGTTTTACCTCAGACACTTCTGATACAACTCTCCACTAGGTTGTTCCTTTTGTTTGGAAAAATCTTCATACAATGATTGAAAACAAGAATTGTACCTCACCTAAAAGTTAAACTTACTAATAGGGGGAGTCATTGACATCCAGCCATTTCCCTTGGGACATTATTACATGGTTGCCATTCAGATAGAGCCGGTTCCTGAGCTGTCCATGTTAGCGTAGGTCATCAATTCAGATCAGTGAAGCCTTACCAAAGGAGCTCACCAAATGAAAAATACTGCAATGTACTTGGGGCACATCTACTTACCCGTCCCGTTGAGTTCACAATCTTCTTCCCGGTGCATGTAAGTGTATGTCTTGCGAACAATTTTGCATGTCCACGCCCCCGATTTGTGTCGCATGAAAGCCGGCGATGCGCCACAATCCGCTCTTGTGCGACAAAAAACCCTGTGCAATTCAGGCAAGCAGAAATATTCGGGAAACCCGACAGAAATGCGTTCCGACGGACCCTTAGTAAATGTGCCGCATTGTAGCTTTTACTTGTGTACAATCGGGTTCTTGTTTGGGTGCCGGGATTGAACCCACACCTCGACTGTAAAACTCTTGCGAGCAGGGCCCTCACTCCTATTGTTTCCATATGACTGTGTTTTACTCTGTATTTTCTTATGTTTTGTATATATCGCCTATGAATTGTATATGATAGTGCTATATAGAATCTTTTATAACTATTATTATTATTCTAACAATTGCCAGAGGCTCAGTTGTTAACACTACAGTTTGGCAGTGCCGACGGCCTGGGATCAAGTCCCAGGTCAACATCTGCAAAGAGTTTGTATGTTCTCTCCGCACGATAACATCATAAAACATAACTCCAAACATACTGGTAGGTTGATTAGATGTGAGCCCCATGGGGAACAGTGGACTGATCTGGCAAGCTCGTGCAGCGCTGCGTAAATCTGCATGCACTATAGAAAGGAATTATTATTATTAATGGACCACTTGTGAAGTGTTTTGTCAGGTAGGATCTTCTTTTGACCTTGCTATCTGGTCTGACCTGATCCTAGCAGACAAAAGAACAAAAAAAAAATCCTAGCATTGGTAAAACTCTCATTCTAATCCTATTTAATGTTCATGGTCTAAACTTACTAAGAATTTGACAATATACACCCAGAGATCAATAGCCACGTATCCAGTCATGGCACCCAGAGATCAGTGGCCACGTATCCAGTCATGGCACCCAGAGATCAGTAGCCACGTATCCAGTCATGGCACCCAGAGATCAGAAGCCACGTATCCAGTCATGGCACCCAGAGATCAGTAGCCACGTATCCAGTCATGGTGTGAGGGGTATATATGATATATGTGGGAGCACAGTGTGGTCAGTTATGGTGTAAGGGGTATATATGATATATATGGGGCACAGTGTGGTCAGTTGTGGTGTGAGGGGTATATATGATATATGTGGGGGCACAGTGTGGTGTGAGGGGTATATATGATATATGTAGGAGCACAGTGTGGTCAGTTGTGGTGTGAGGGGTATATATGATATATGTGAGGGTACAGTGTGGTCAGTTGTGGTGTGAGGGGTATATATGATACATGTGGGGCACAGTGTGTACAGTTGTGGTGTGAGGGGTATATATGATATATGTGGGGGCACAGTGTGGTCAGTTGTGGTGTGAGGGGTATATATGATATATGTGGGGCACAGTGTGTACAGTTGTGGTGTGAGGGGTATATATGATATATGTGGGGTACAGTGTGGTCAGTTGTGGTGTGAGGGGTATATATGATATATGTGGGGCACAGTGTGATCAGTTGTGGTGTGAGGGGTATATATGATATATGTAGGAGCACAGTGTGGTCAGTTGTGGTGTGAGGGGTATATATGATATATGTGGGGGCACAAAGTGGTCAGTTGTGGTGTGAGGGGTATATATGATATATGTGGGGGCACAAAGTGGTCAGTTGTGGTGTGACCCTCAGGTGTGAGGAGTAGTACATAGGATGATGTCAACCATGTTTGTTTTATAAACCCGCAGAGATAGAGTCATGGATGGAAGAAGTCTCCTGAAAGATCAGACAGGAGGGAAGAGACAACGTCAGGGACGTCAATAGGTAAGTGATTGGATGACACTGCGGTCTCTGTGCAGGACCGGTATATACTACTATATGGTCACTATATGGTGGTACATACTGGTCTGTGTGTAGGTTATCATTTAGTATTGCAGTATTATTTAGTTATTATGTAGTGGTGATAATCCTGATGTAATGTTATTATTTGGGCCTAGTACAGAGGTGTCATTAGTGATATTGTCCTGTGCTGGTTGGTGTTTGTATAATAACAATATGGCGGTAAAGATCATCAGTAAATGGAGTATATACTTGGTAAATTATTGGTAATACTGGTCTGTGTATAGAGTCTTGTGCTCATTATCAGGATGTTGGTATTATCTTTATGTTGTGGTGATGCTGTGTGCTGCATTTTGGAGGGATCATTTATAAATAGCAGCGCTATTGTTTGGAATACTGGTCTTATGGTAGTTTTAATTGGTTACAGTATTGTGGTATCATTATTTTATAATTAGAGATGAGCGAGTATACTCGTCCGAGCTTGATGCTCGTTCGAGTATTAAGGTACTCGAGACGGCTCGTTGCTCGGACGAGTATTTCCCCTGCTCGAGATCGAGCATTTAATTAAAAAAACCCTCGCCCCCCGGTGCGGGGGGGGCGATCGTGGGGTAAAGACCCCCAGAAGGCATGTTAATGCCGCGGTCGCGTTGACCGCGGCATTTAACGGGTTAAACACCCGCGATCGGAGCCCCGCCACCGCGGTTGTTAGCCCGGATGTCCGCGGTAGAATACCGCTGAAATCCCGCGGCTAGCGATGCCGGTTCGGCTGCTATACAGCGCTGAACCGCATCGTCTCTTCTGCGCCGTAGCTGTACTGCGCTGAGCGCTAATCGCGGGACTCAGCGCAGTACAGCTACGCGCAAGCGCTAAGGTGTTAATTACTTGCCCTTAGGCTTCATGTGCTCACCAGGGTCAAATTGGGGGTAGCACACGGCCGGTGGAGAAGGAATGGGGGTGCTCCTCACCCCCCCCTCTCCATTTAAAGATGAGCAGCTGCTCCACAATCTCCCAAATATAGGACACATCACTTCATCATGCGGAGCTGGTTGTCTGGCCGAATTAACAGTTAAGTCAGAAATACACTCAACCAAATGGATGACTGTATTTTCTATTGAAAACAATGGGGCCGTCGTGCTATCCTTGTAAACATTGTGGTACAGCTTGCACATGACAAGAAAAGTATGGTCTTGTTGTCATGTAGCCCAGGGGCGTAACTACATTGTCAGGGGGCCCCATCACTGTCTTTAGACATTGCTGCATTTTTCTACTGATCACAACCCGAGCCCTAGGGAGAAGGGAGATACGGTTTATTACTACCCCCCTTTCACCCTTCTCCACTCCTCACAGCATCGCTCTAAGCGTTCGCGATGCTGAGAGGAGCAGAGCCACATCCTGCTGCCAGCTCCATAGAATTGGCCTTCACTTGACTGCCGGGTCTAAAGGGTTAACTAGAGCTGCTGGGTCTGATCACACCCAGTACAGCTCTGATCAATATCACACCTCTTACAGGGGGTCTTTTCTTGTTTAAAATAGAAAAAAATTGCCCCCTGGCGTCTTTTATGACCTCATGGGCGACATAACAGACAAAAATATACACACACAAAAATAACTAATAAATATTCAAAAAAAAATACATTTACATTTCCCAATAAATTTTGAGAAAAACATGTCACCCGGTTTGCCCAAGACTATACATATTATATATCAAAACAACCAAAACAAAATAGAAAATTCATTATAATGTTCATCTTGAGTTAATTTGCATAGTTAAAAATATATACTATAATTACAAAAAAAGCCTGTTTTATCATCAAAAGCTTATTGATTTTCAGTGTACATAGAAACAAGGTGATATCCATACAGTAATGTGTATGGAGTAATTAGCCTTATCCAGTGCGCAAAATAAAATATGTCACCACGAACATCCAGTTTTTATAACAACCCATACCTCGTCTGGTATACACTCCAGTAACAGGGAGAAAGGGTATTTATGTTTAATTTATCCAGGGTTGTCCAGCATTCACAGCATTCAAGGTAGGGGACATGTACCAGCGCACTTCCGCATAGTTCCTCCATCCTCTGGATGCGGAGATGACCCCCCACTCCTGCAGTTTTAGAGTTGGGATAGTGTGTTCAGTTTGTAAGCTTTTTCCTTTTTTTTTCTTTAACGTGATACACTCTTACCAGATTCAGCCACCATTTTTAACTTTTGTTCTTGGATTTAAAAGGCACGTTTCAGGCCAAAGCACATTCATCTCTAGGACACAGAACCTGTCTCCTTACTGACAGTATAATGGCTGACATTCCCATTTTGTTTGTATTTGTGTATAATTGTTTGTACAGATGAATGAGGTTTCTGGAATTCCACCCCGGAGGAACCAGAATTGTGCATCCATAATTCTCTTCCCGATATCTTACTAATTTTTTACGTTCTCATGATGTTACACGAAGAGCAGTGTGTTTCAGTTATGCCATAAAATATATCCACAATGTTGCTAATAAACAGAAACTTTGAAAGACTGACCATCACACATGGGACTGTCCATTCTTTTTAATGCAATTAACCACAGTGTATATAAACTTTTGATTTGTAGATATGTCATAAAAGTGGCTTAAAAATGATCTCTTTGATTGTTATGGCATTTGACAATCTAATAATTTTGATAATCCTAATTGACCTAAAACGGGAAAGGTTTATTCTTATTTCAGGTCAGATAGTGAGAAAAACATTCATATGTGTCTTTTTATATAGTGTATGTAAACTTCTCTTTTCAAACTGTATTTAGTAGGTAAGGATTTATAAAGTGAGTGTTATTTATAAGGTTGCTAATTTTATCCTACAATCTCTGATTGACCTCATCAGGGTCGTCCCTGTGCAATGCCCCATATGGTTCAATCATTCATGACATAGTTCTGTTCCCACAGCTGATAATGTTATCATATATTGGTAATTCTGGTTCTGACTGGACACCTTCTTGATGTATTGATTTCAAACAAAAGCTAAAGGACCAAAAGAACAGGAGTGGCCCAAAAGTTAATGTTCCACAACAAATTCCTATAGTTAATGCCCCAGCAATTAATATTGTATTAATAAAAGACGACCAATCATGAACTTTCTTGTACCTGTGGGTTTAAACGTGGGTGCTGCCTTTCCCCGCTCTTCACACCTTGTAATACAGATAATACAGAAATCATATCACACACCTGAACATATGTTACCACAGATGATCGATTTATACAACTCAAAATACTACTAAAAGAAAAAACATTATATTTACACAATTTGGATAATAAGTTATATGTACAATGGGAACATATACTTGTGCACTTCAGGCAACTTTCCATGCATGTTACTGGTGGTGTGCATATACTCTGGATAGAGCAAATCATTTAGCATCAGGGGCGTAACTAGGAGAGACAGGGCCCCCTAGCGGCTACTGCATGGGCCCCCCCTTCCCACTTAAAAATATATTATATTAGTGTACTCACACATGCGAGTTACAATCAGATATAAATACACTCATGTGCCCACACAGCATACACACACATACAGTGCCATATGCAACATACTCACATACAGTGTATACAGACACCATATACACATCACAGAATCTGCATAATACATCACAGTATATGTTATATACATATTATCTGGACATGTTGCAGTACAATATAATTATTGTTTAGGTCAGATACGGGGCCCCCTGACAATGCGGGCCCCCTGACATGCTACCACTGTAGTTACACACCCCTGTTTAGCATCATATTGCCTCTGGTGTCATGACTTAGAGGGTTTTCCGATGTTAGATACTGAAATTTATCAGAAAAAAAACTTCTCATCATAGTCTGACACTCAGGACTCCACAATCGGCTGATCCTGATGCGAAAGCCAAAATAGACAATAAAGGTGGGAACCAAATCCATTCTCTGTGTAGTGGTCAGCCTCATAAGAATCAATTGATGGGGGTGGAAAAGGACCCTCCCCTACGCTCAATCTTATGAGAATGTGTTATACATTACGCTGCATTGCCATAGAAACTCTATCCATTGACTTCTTTGGAACTTCTGGATCAGCATTCATTGAGGCTGAAACCCAATTTTGCAATCCTCCATTCCGTGTTTGCGTGGGTTTCCTCTGGGTCCTCCCGTTTCCTCCTCCCTCCAAAACATACTGTTAGGTTGTTTAGATTGGAGCCCCATGGGGACAGAACCATTTGACATGCTTTGTGCAGCGGTGCGTAATCTGTGTGCGCTATATAAATAAAGAATTACTATTAATTATTATTATTCTGCTGCCACCAGAAAGTCATATGATACTCAGTAGGAATTGTCTAACCTTGGTATGACCTGTAGTCCGCTACAGACCTGGCATCTTGATTTCCTCTTGTTCCAATCCCTTTGTTTTATGTAAACTACAAAGCAGTACAACAACTGAATATAAAGTATATATTATGCAATATGATGTTAACAACTTTACTCCGGAGGATATGCAAAAAAAAGATCCATTTCTCACTGAAAAAGCTCCCATTGTGTAGATACAGTGTCCCTTTTAGTGGGAATAACTATTCATCAGCCTGTAAGAGAAACCTGAGAGGTTTGTACTGAGTTTCTCTGCACATTCATGGAAGTCTAGTTAATACCAACTTTTTCTCATCTCACTGAGCTATATATAATAATGCAACCGTGTCCTGAGAACAGTAGATTTCATGTGCTGCGACTTACCACAAGCCAAAAAGTGAAATGAGGGCAGGCGTGACAAGCTCTAAGATTACAGAGGCCATTCATCTGCAGGGCAAGGAAAAACATAGCAATTATACCCTCTGGCAACACAGCTGCTGTTGTCCATGGAGAGGTCATACAGAACTTTTGACTGTGATCTGTGCTATAGCAGGACCCCACATGTGTGAACCCAGCCTTAGAACAACTCCAGCATTCGAGACGCCCATACAATGTTTGCTGTTGAATATTTGCATTACTATAATGGGGCTAATCACGCTCTGTGTTTGGATGTCCAAACCAGAAATGAAGTAAAAAAAAAAAAGAAGATGAGTAGCACTTCTCAGCAGGGGCGTAACTTGAGGGGGTGCAGAGGTTGCGATCGCTCCCATATGCAACATGTTGCATATCCTCCCACTGCTAATGCAACATACTCACATACAGTGTATACAGACACCATATACACCATCACATACTGCATATTACATCACAGTATATGTTAATCCATATTATGGCTGGACAATGTTTCAGTACAATATAGATATAATGGTGCACATCATCCATGCTTTATTGTGTCAGGTCGGATGATGGGGCCCCTACCTGCGGCCCCATAGTGGCTGCTATGGCTGCTAGCACTGTAGTTACGCCCTGCAACCACTGCCTTTCAGTATATTTTTCACCCATATGGTCCACACCTGCTTTAGGCTTCAAAAACTGCATCTAAAACTGAACGTGTGAACGCAGCCTGATGGTCCACCACTGCATTTCTACAGTAAACATGAATTTTGGACGAGTGCTAGACAGTGTTTCAACAGCTGAGACATGTGCCCATCACTAAGTATGGGTTCATGTACACAGATGTGGATTCCCTGTGCTTGAGGCTACCTCCCAAGCCGCAAAAGAGCAGGTTCTATTCCTGTCCAAGTTTGCGGCTCCAGCAGCTATATTATTGTCATCACCACCAATGCACTACAGGGCACAAACAGTCCACGGGAGGTCTTTCTTACCATAAACAGGGTAGACAGAAAGGCCATTGGACTTTGCATTATTCTGTAAAGAAAGGACACAACCACATTGGCGTTGGTTTTCACATCCATGGTTCAGTGATTTCCATTCTCTTCCTCACAAAGCCATTGTTATTAATGGGTTTTTTTCACATATTTTTTCACTGATCCGTTGCCCATGGAAAATATTTGGAGTTGATTTTCACTAAGGCAAGAATACGGAATCCATCAAAGTGTATGGGGCGCAAAAAAAACTGATGAAACGTATGTGATCACAATTCCAGGCAGGGCTTCAAGCAGCTTTTGGTATGTAAAAGGAAGGCCATGTAGGAAAGAGACAAAACTACTGAGGAAGGAGCCAGCCACTCCAAAACAATCTAGACAGGGAGCCGGGTAAAGTTTTATTATAAGTTATTGCTTCAAGGAAAAAAGTCAGAATTCTGAAACTGTTTGAGGATATCGACTGTAGGGAATGGTGGAGCCTAAAAACGCTGGCCTGTTGACAGGATCCCTTTAATGGAAAGATGTCCACCTTTTGTTTTTTTTGTGGCTCACATAACTGATGCAAAAAAACTCTAATCCACCTATTTTATCATAGATTTTTTTTTGTTTTTGAGAACTTGTTTGACTTTTGTGGTTTGCCTCATTTGTAATGTAATCGTTTTTTCCTAGACTTCAGGTGAAAATGATGAAAGAAGATGAAGCTGGCGTGTCTGCCAGGCCATTTCCCACCGCACCTAGACTAAATTGTTAAACAAGTAGTAATAATGGATATCAGCGCAGTTTTCTAGTGACAGGTGACAACCTCCGTGGGAGGAGAGAAGACGAGGCCGGCTTTCCTCTCCTGTACTATAAAGCTAAGCCATTTGCTATTTCAGTCTCACTCCATTACTAACCAGGCAGAATTTCCAGACACACGTAACAGGAGAAAGATAAAAACACAGCGTACTGACAAATCTCACAATACATAGGATGGACTTCAGGTTCATTGCCCAGGAAATCTGAAATTGCTTCTATTAGAGAAATCTTAACTATCATTATGCCTCACCTTCAACTTTCTTAGATCGAATGTTTTCTACTAGAAACTACTTCACTGTCTTATTAAAAACAATCCTAAAATGACATCACACAAAGATTTACTTTTCCACATAGTAAGATGCATGTATTGAGGGGAACAAACAGCTGTGCCTGGAACAATAGCTCAGGCAGTGTTGACTGGAAGTGCACCTCCATCACCCTTAGTAAATGGAGACCCCACTAGTCTCCAAATGTCCCTATCTGCTGATTCCTTAGGGCAGTGGTGGCGAACCTATGGCACGGGTGCCAGAGGTGGCACTTGGAGCCCTTTCTTTGGTGCACCCAGGC
Source organism: Engystomops pustulosus (assembly GCA_019512145.1). Classification (NCBI taxonomy): domain Eukaryota; kingdom Metazoa; phylum Chordata; class Amphibia; order Anura; family Leptodactylidae; genus Engystomops; species Engystomops pustulosus. The sequence continues at coordinate 68,763,891 of CM033649.1, forward strand.
CATCCCCCCGCACAAAGGTCAACATTCAGGACTCATGACCTGAATCAAGGAGTGTGGACTGAGCTTGATTATCATTGTAGACTCTCTCTGGACCTGTGATTTATCCTGTTAAGGGGACTTATGAGGGAAACTAACAATAATAATATGAATTTCTCCTTCTTTCCTCCTGTATTGGTGTCCTGTATTGGTGCCAATACGTTGAAACCTGTTACTTTAAATTGCCTTTGCTTTGTTGTTAAAAATTGTGGCTTTTGCTTTTAGTTTCGGCACTTGGTCCCCTAAAAGGTTCACACTCACTGCCTTAGGCCCAGTTAGACTGTGGTTAAGGATCTTCAGTACTGTATATACTCGGTAATAGCCACCCCGAGTAAGCCAAGGAACCTAATTTTAGCAAAAAACTGGAAAAAACTACTTGACTCGAGATAAGCCAGGGTAAGTAAATGCATTGTCCTAGCCTGCCCCTAGTATACAGCCAGCCAGTGCATGCCCCCCAGTATACAGTCTGCCAGACCTGCCCCCCATTAAACAGCCTGCCGCCCCTGCCCCCAGTATACAGCCTGCCAGCCCTGTCCCCCAGTATACAGCCTGCCAGCCCCTGTCCCCAGTATACAGCCTGCAGTCCCCGTCCCCAGTATACAGCCCCTGCCCACCTACAAAAAAAAAAAGTGTACTCACCTTTCGATGCCCCCCTGGGAGGTCCTCTTCTGTCCAACAATGCTCGGGCCCCCTCTTCTCCGTGCGGTGCCGTCGTTCGAGCTGTGGCGTCTAGTGTGTGTGCTGACACCACAGCTCACGCAACAACAGCACACGGAGAGAGGGACCAGAACATTGTTGGGCTTTAAGGACCTCCCGGGTGGCGTTGGAAGGTAAGTACACTTTTTTTTCTCTAGTATAAGCCGAGTTAGGGTTTTTCAGCACATTTTTTGTGCTGTAAAACTCTGCTTATACTCAAGTATGTACAGTACTCTCACAAATCTAAAAATATTATAAAATCAACATTCTTAGTTTTCCTCTAATAAAGCCACAGTTCTAAATAGTGGCAGATCGGTGTTTCCCCTTTTTATTACAGCAATAAAACCTTATAACAATTACAATCACTACAATCACATGTGCTCATGAGTTACTTTAGGCATGGCAGCTCGCCATCCTTTAACGGTGCACAAGTATATTTAACTCTAAAAAATGCATTGAGTGCCCACACAGTTCTCAGTCACTGTGAGAGTCTATAGCAGCTGCATCTTCTCAGCAAGCACCCTCCTAGGAAAACATAATTATTATAACCTCCCTTGTATGATACCATTTTAGGATTAACATAGGAAAAGTGCAGTTTCTTTCAGACCATCAAATTGATATGGTCCATCCTGGCAATGGGTCATTCTGTTTCCTGTCAGACCGTGTGATGACGATTCTCACTGTTACTTCTAAGAACGGTTTCATGTTGATTAGAGGAGAACAGAATGTGCTTTCAACCTGGATCTGAGACAACACATGGATTTTAATGCAGCATATTGTGGTATATAGTTTGTATCAGCATCTCTGCTGGTCAAATGCACAGGATATCACACATTATAATACTAAATAATATAACAATAATAATATAATAAATAAATAATAATAATAATAGAGAGCCGAGCCTGTGTAATATGTCGTATCTGCGGGCAGAAAGTGAAGCGTGGCAGGGAGCTAACATTTGCACCACAGCCCTGCGTCCGACATACAGCTACACTCACCATCCAATGGCCTGGGAGAAACGTGGCTCAATGTGTAGGGCCCATCCTGCCGCCACAGCAACAGCAGCAGCACCTAGTGCACACATACGATTTCAGCCAGTCAAGGCTCCAGCACCTCTCCAAAGGGACAGTCGTTGCACAGAGCGATACAAAGAGACAACTCTATGCGTCCAGCCATCCTTAGGTGCAGAAGCTGACCGTGCTCTTCTCAAAGTTGTTGGTACTTGCAGTCCCTCCCTTTCTAAGTTGTGGACTCTGCACCCTTCAGAGAACTAATGGCTTGTGCCGAACCAGGGTGGAGAGTTCCAACCTGAAATTTATTTTCCAAAAAGGCTTCACCAATATGTACAACAGAAGGTGGGCCAGTCCTTGAGCTTATCAGTTTCTTCCAAGGTGCACAGCAGCACGACATGTGGAGCTGTAACACGGCCAGGGCCAGTACATGTCCTTTACGGCCCACTGGGTGAAGGTTCCCTGAATCTTCCATCCATCTGCAAGACATTCTAAAAATGCCAGGAACTGTGCATGCACTGCATCCATTCTTACAAAGCCAAGCATAGTCCTCCTCGGTTGCAAAGCGGCAGAACGGCCTCCCCCTACCACCTTGTCTAGAGATTGACCTTTGTCAAATGAATCAGGTGTGGATCGCCCAGGATTTCACTCACAATATCCTTATGCATCAGGCTGATATGCGATGTTTCCACCCGTTGGAATTCCAGCCTCCATATGTTAAACCACCTGTATGAACAGAGAAAAGACATTAATCATTTTTTGATGCAAGCATACCCCTCTGTGTAACTTTAATGTCAGCCACTGGCATCTCATGGGTGACCCCAGCTGTTTGCTCAGCCTTGAAGAAGCCACATATTGTGAGTCGCCAGAACTGCGGGATGAATAACGTCATTCCACTCCCATGTCCTGGAACATATGCTAGAAAATCTGTTCTGGTCAGGGCACTGGGGATGGCGACTGCATCTCTGGCCACGATCCTATGGGGGGCTGAACTGGAGGAGGAGGAGACATTGGAGCACAGCAGAGTCTGGTGGCAATTAGTGGTTTTTATACTCAGTGACAGGAGAGGAGGAGCGGAGCCGAGGAGGTAGAAGACGAGGCAGATGACCCACAAGCACACCGTGGCAGTATACAGTGGAGATGGGAGTCCCGAGAGACAATTGCACAGATGGCCTGCAGCATGCTGTTTGCCTAACTATGTGACAGACGAATAGTCAACATCCGGCATAGGCAGAGCCGGATCATCATTGGCGTATTGGAGCGCTAGCACCGGCCCCCGGATCCAGATTTATAGGTTAGGGGCCCCGGGCTGGCGGCTCCAATAGTGCTAATGCTCAGTCTCCAGCTGGGCCCACCAACAGGCCCGAACCTCGCCTCGGCAGTCGACAGGGGCCTCCGTCCGTCCGGACCGGAAAGCTCCTGCCCGTCACTGCATAGTGCTCGGTGCGGCCGGAAACGGCCGCTCGAGCACTATTACTGGAGCGATGTGGCCGGAAAACCACCCCGGCGCACATCGCTCCATGAACTGGGATGCGCGGCCGGCGATGACGTCATCACGCGGCTGCGCACCCTTCCTGTCCGGACGCAGGACGAAAAGAAGAACGCGGGACCAGAGGTGAGTAATAAGGTTTTTTTTTTCATCACAAGCAGATAAAACATGGTGGGGGCTTATTGTATAAATCATTCATTGTGGAAAAGGGGATCGGTGGGCAGAACATGAAGTAATTTTGTGGGGGGCAGCATATTATATAATTCATTGTGGGGGGATATTTATAATTCATTGTGGGGAGGGTATCATATAATTCATTGTGGGGGGATATCATATAATTCATGTGGGGGGTGTAATATAATTAATTGTGGGGGTGTGTGTAATATAATTCATTGTGGGGGAGGGTATCATATAATTCATGTGGGGGATATCATATAATTCATTGTGTAAGGGGTTAACACCCGCGATCGGAGCCGCTCCGATCGCGGGTTTTAGCGCAGTCGTCAGCTGTACTAGACAGCTGACAGCCGCTGCTTCTGGTACCGGCTCCGTTCGTGAGCCGGTGCAAGAAGCAGGACGTTATAGAACGTCCCGTGCGCTAAGCATCTAGCCCCGGGGATGTACTATATAACGTCCTGGTGCGCCTAGGGGTTAAAAAATCTATAAAAGTGATCAAAGGTCGCACAGTCCTAAAAATGATATCATTGAAATATTATCAAATGTCGCAAAAAATGCGATGTAATGTAATGTAATTGCCAAGCCCACAAGAATACGGCACAAATGCGTGTTTTTTCACCATTTTCACTGCATTTGGAATTTTTTTCCGCTTCCCTCCCAGTACGCTCCATGGAATATTAAATACCATCACCATGAAGTGCATTTGTTACGCAGAAAACAAAGCCATCACAGAGCTCTTTACGTGTAAAAATAAAAAAGTTATACATTTTTGAAGGTGGGGAGTGAAAATGGAAATGAAAAATACCGTTTAATTGTGTGGGGCAGCATATCAAATAATGTATTATTAGTATTCCAACAGTCATTCTAGTATATTAAATTCTTAACTCTCCACGCTGTACCATTCGCATGGAGTGAGAGACCTACCTAATGAACTCTATGGGGAACTCTTTTGTTAGCATTTAGGTGCACATGTGGACAGTTGTGGTGTAGGGGTATATATGATATATGTGAGGGCACAGTGTGGTCAGTTGTGTGATGGTATATATATATATATGTGGGGGGTACAGTGTGATCACTTGTGTGGGGTATATATGATATATGTGGGGGTACAGTATGGTCAGTTGTGGTGTGAGGGGTATATATGATATATGTGGGGGTATATATGATATATGTGGGGGCACAGTGTGGTCAGTTGTGGTGTGAGGGGTATATATGATATATGGGGGGCACAGTGTGGTCAGTTGTGGTGTGAGGGGTATATATGATATATGTGGGGTTATATATGATATATGGGGGGGCACAGTGTGGTCAGTTGTGGTGTGAGGGGTATATATGATATATGTGGGGGCACAGGTTGGTCAGTTGTGATGTGAGGTATTTTAGATATGTGGGGGGCACAGTGTGGTCAGTTGTGGTGTGAGGGGTATATATATATATGTGGGGGCACAATGTGGTCACTGTTGTGTGAGGGGGTATATATGATATATGTGGGGCACAGTGTGTTCATTGTGTGATTTGGGGGATATGGATATATGTGGGGCACAGTGTTGTCAGTAGTGTGTGTGAGGGGTATATATGATATATGTGGGGCACAGTGTGGCCAGTTTGCGTTGTGAGGAGTATATTGATATATGTGGGGGGCACGTGTGGTCAGTTGTGGTGTGAGGGGTATATATAGTATTGTGTGGGGCACAATGTGGCCAGTTGCGGTGTGAGGAGTATATATGATATATTGGGGGCACAGTGTGGTCAGTTGTGGTGTGAGGGGTATATATGATATATAGTGGCCAGTGTGGTCGTTGTGGTGGTGAGGGTATATATGATATATGGGGGGTACAGTGGTCATTTGTGATTTACTACTATATGGTCACTATATGCTGGTACATACTGGTCTGTGTGAGGTTATCATATAGTATTGCAGTATTATTCCGTTATTATGTAGGGGTGATAATCATGATTTAATGTTATTATTTGGGCTTGTACAGAGGTGTCATTAGTGATATTGTCCTGTGCTCGGTGCTGTTTGTATTATAACAATATGGCGGTAAAGATCATCAGTAAATGGAGTTTATACGTGGTAAATTATTGGTAATTCTGGTCTGTGTATAGAGTTTGTGCACATTATCAGGATGTTGGTATTCTCTTCATGTTGTGGTGATGCTGTGTGCTGCATTTTGGACGGATCATTTATAAATAGCGGCGCTATTGTTTGGAATACTGGTCTTATGGTAGTTTTAATTGGTTACAGTATTGTGGTATTATTTTATAATAGTATGGCGGGAGTATTTTTTGGTTTCTAATATCTCTAGAGCTTTTTAACAGTATAACTATGTGGTACCTTTTTTACTTTGGGAGGGGGCCCCGCATTGGCTGCCGAGCTGGGGGGGCCCCATCCTAAATGAGGTGCTCCATACCGCTGGGACCCTTAATCTGGCCCTGGGTGAGAGACACAGACATCAGCTACACATGAATCTGACATGTTCTGCTGTAACATGGCTGCCTGGAGCTGCTGTATCTCTCCTATACACACACACACATGCACACACACAGGCTGCAGGGGGCGTGGCCACCAGCACCAGGAAGCACATCATTATACAGCCTCACGTGCTCTCCACCCTCTTGGACCCTCGCTACCGGTCCAAAATGGATGCCTTTTTTCCGGCTGCCAAGATTGAGCAACAAGTGGCGTGTGGCTTCATGTGTGGCTGCAACTTGCGGAGTTTGCAGTAGAGGAGCTGTCCTTCCCCGCCAGTAGTGTGGCATCAGAGAGGCGTTCCATTCCGACAGGGTACATCATTACCGCAAGGAGAACCAGCTTTTACACCCATAATGTGGAGAGACTGACCTTTGTCAAGATGAATCAGGCGTGGATAGGCCAGGATTTCAACACACCAATGCCTTATGCATCAGATTAGATCAGCCATGACGCCTCCCCCAAATGTTGAGAATTTAGTCTGGATTCTAACTACCTGCCTCAGCCACTATTCTGATGCTGCCACCCGCCTGATGCCACACATCTGCTGCTACTTGCTCCATCTGCCTCCCACCATCTTTACCAGGACTGGAATTGTCACCCATCTCTACACTCTGTCATTGTGCCACTCTGTGGCCTACCATGTTGCTGCCAGCTAAAGAATTTGTCATTGTGCCACTCTCTGACCTCCTGCTGCTACTGCCGCCACCGCCACACTCTGTCATTGTGTCACTCTGTGGTCTACCATGTTGCTGCCAGCTAAAGAATTTGTCATTGTGCCACTCTCTGACCTCCGGCTTCTGCTGCCGCCATCGTCACACTCTGTCATTGTGTCACTCTGTGGCCTACCATGTTGCCGCCACCACACTCTGTCATTGTGTCACTCTGTGGCCTACCATGTTGCCGCCACCGCCACACTCTGTCATTGTGTCACTCTGTGGCCTACCATGTTGCTGCCAGCTTAAGAATTTGTCATTGCACTCTGTGGCCTACCATGTTGCTGCCAGCTTAAGAATTTGTCATTGTGCCACACTGTGACCTTCTGCTGCTGCACCTTCATTTTATCTGTCAGAAGGAATGAAAAGCCTCAGGATTGATAGCCAAAAGCAGGAGTGGATACAGAACACAGAGGACATGCAAATATCCCACAAAAGCAGGAGTGGATACAGAACACAGAGGACATGCAAATATCCCAATTACTGGTCATCTTTGTTTTGGATCAACTCCTGTTTGTTTTTGGCTTTAGCAGTACTTATGGATTATTGACCGAAATTGAAAGCGGACACTGACGGATGAAATAAAGGGCAAAATGATCCATTATATGTTTTCCAGGCAGTGTTGTCATAGTGTATATGGGGATATAATTATATGTTTTCCAGGCAGTGTTGTCATAGTGTATATGGGGACATCATTTTATGTTTTCCAGGCAGAGTTGTCATAGTGTTAATGGGGGATATAATTATATGTTTTCCAGGCAGTGTTGTCATAGTGAAAAGAACTCTCGACAGTCCAGCCAATTTCCGGAAAAAACTTTTGAGACTTTTATTTGGTCAGAATACAAACATCCACAGCATTGTTTCTCAATATTCCCTTGCTCTATCCAACGCGTTTCAAACGGATTAACCGTTCTTAATCATGGTGTATCTGGTGTGGTCTTAATCATGGTGTTGTCATAGTGTAGATGGGGACATCATTATATGGTGTCCAGGCAGAGTTGTCATAGTGTTAATGGGGGACATCATTATATGTTTTCCAGGCAGAGTTGTCATAGTGTAAATAGGGACATTATTATTACCCATGTTCTTCTCATGTAGTGGAGCTGCTGCTGTAGGGATCAGGCTGGAGGAGGCCCCATGGTTAAATGTTATGTCCTGATGATGGTGCCCTCGGATGTACGTACCCGGGGATAGACAAGTAGTGAATGTACAATGTAGGAGTCTCATAGGGGATGCCAAGGTCTATGGGATTCCCAAACCCTGTAAGACATTGAGAGTCAGACGATTCACTTGTACTAAAAAATGATGGCTTCTGGTTCGGATGTGATTGGGCCTAGCATGGATCTGGGAGACACTTATATATAGGGTATTGGTACCAATGAGTAGATACTGAGGGTCTTGGGTGCTGCAGAGAACCTCGAGGTGACTATAGATTGGGGTCTGGTATATAATATATATAATAGGGATAATGGAATAGATACAGAGGAGATATGGAAAAGGACATTTATGTTGTAGCTTCAGGTTTGGGCTGACGTTTGTTTGTACTGTTGACGCCTCATTTTGGTAAATGAAACTTTCTTTCTTTCTGTCCACTAGGTCTGATATTATGTCCTCCAGATTAGAGATTCACAGTGTTCCTGGACACTCTTGATATCCATGGAGGACATTATCAGAGGGAGAGCAGAGCTATTCTAGGTGCTCATAGCAACCAATCAGAGCTCAGCTCATTTCCCACAGCTGTTTTATAAAATTGAAGCTGAGCTATGATGGTTTTCACGGGCCAACTGGAACAGTTTACCTTCAGACACACGGAAAATCTTTCCTCATAATTAGAGGATGGATGAGTTTTGACGGTGTGACTAGAGCAAAAAAAAGAAGAGAGTGGGAGTGGGTAGGTAATGGTACTTGATATAGGGCGGTGGAGGAATGAAGATAGAGAAGGAAAACCCAGAAGGTGGAGGGTTAAAGATGGCATGGGAGGAAGGGGAGAACAAACGGAGAAAACAGTTGGAGGTGTGAAGAACATTAAGGAGACAAAGGTGGAGGTGATGAGAGCATGGGAGGTGAGCGAAAAAAAACATCATGGAGAAGAAGTTGGAGGTGAAGAGAGGCACAGGAGGAGGGAGGAAGAACATTCAAAGAGAAGATAATAGAAATAAAAATGGGCGAAGAACATTAAGGAGGATAAGTTGGAGGTGAAAAGAGAGGCCACGGGGAGGAGGTGAAGAACATCAAAGAGAAGATGATGGCGGTGAAAGAAACATTAAGGAGGATAAGTGGAGGTGAAGATAGCACATGAGGAGTGAATGAAAAAAAACATTATGAAAGATAATTGTGGTGAAGAACATAAGGAGGATAAAACTTGTGGAGGTTTAGGTGAAGAGAGCACAGGAGGAGGGGTGAAGAACAAAGCAAAGAGAAGAGATGGTGGTGAAGAACATTAAGGAGGAGAAGTGTGGAGCTGAACGAGGAGAGAGCACCGGAGGAGGTTGATGAGAAGACATCAAAGAGAAGGTGATGGTGGGAAGAACATTAAGGAGGATAAGTTGGAGGGTGGTTTTGTCTAAGATGATTTGCACATTTGAGGTAGCGTTGGTGGGTGAAGAGCATAATGAGAAGTAATGTGGTGCAAGAACATTAGGAGGGATAAGTTGGAGGTGAAGAGAGCACCGGGAGGAGGTGAAGACATCAAAGAGAAGATAATGGTGTGAAGAAAAATCAAGGAGGATAAGTTGGAGGGAAGAGAGCACCGGGAGGAGGTGAAAAGAACATCAAGAGAAGTGATGGCTTGGTGAAAGAACATTAAGGAGGATAAGTTGGAGGTGTGAAGGACACACGGAGGAGGTGAAGAACATCAAAGAGACGCTGGATGGGGGGAAAGAACATTAAGGAGGCTAAGTTGGAGGTGAAGAGAGCACCGGAGGAGGTGAAAGAAACATTAATGAGAAGATAATTGTGGTGAAGAACATTAAGGAGGATAAGTGGAGGTGAAGAGAGCACCGGAGGAGGTGAAGAACATTAATGAGAAGATAATTGTGGTGAAGAACATTAAGGAGGATAAGTTGGAGGTGAAGAGAGAGAGCATGGAGGAGGAAGAAAACATTAATGAGAAGAGAAGCTATGTGGTGAAGATGAAGAAACATTAAGGAGGATAAGGTGGAGGTGAAGAGAGCACGGGAGGAGTGGTGAAGAACCAGAAGAGAGGTGGTATATAAATCAAGAAGGAGATAAGAAGAGAGTAGTTAATCCATACACAGATTTGTAAATGAAAAAAATCAATAATCTAATCCATTTACCTATAACAGGACAAATAAATAAAGGAGCAGTTGCTCATAGTGACCAACTATTTCCATGTCACTATGGACATTGACTCCACCGTCAGTCCCTCCAGTTTTCATCAATACATGGATGAGAATCTCTTGACCTGTATATATCACGATCTCCTCATATTCCACAACAGGTGGTGAGGAAAAGGGTCTATGAGTCAGATCCAATAAAGGGTAATTGTATAAACTAACAAGGGGTTAAAGGCAAAGTTACCATCAAATCCATCATGAAAACCATGGCACCGTGCCTGTGCGTAATCTTTTATGGATGGATTTTCCTGGTCTCCTTCCATCCTAAAATCAACGTTAAAATATGCTTAATGGATCTGGGGGCGTTTGTTACCAGAGCCCCTCCGTGCTGTAGCTTCAAAGGTTGTTTACAATGAGCAGGAACATGTCTCACCCAAACCCCCTGCTTTCTCCTTTGCCTGGTAATCTCGCAGACCAGGTAGTGCAGAGTGATGGAGGAAGTGGATGGGGTTATAAAAGTTGATTATAACATTATATAAGAAGATTACCCACAGTCACGGTTGCCTGGTTTCTATGAGGTAAGTGTCCCGGTTTATTCAGATGGATTGTTGATGGTGGATTTCCTTAAATTATGTAGGGAATTATAGATTATTATATTAATTTTAACTGGGGAATTCATTGCGCAAAACAGTGATGGAGCTTCTTATGGGGAGTGAGGTGGTAGATGGTTACCTGAGGTGTTACATGGAGGGCTTTGGGGGATATGATGGGTTTATAGGAGGAAGGACATGAGGTTTCTATGGAGGGGCATGAGTGGTGTGGTATATTTGATATGAGGGATAATGGGGACGTGAAGGGTAAATGGAAGACATGAAGGTGTATTGGGATATGTGGGGTAAATGGGACATGAAGGGGGTAATGGGTGACATATGGATATATGGGGACCAAGAGGAATGTATGTAAGGGGTTAATGGAAGAGATTATTGGGTAATAAAGGGACATTGTGGGGTATATTGGGAGATGAGATATGAGGGGTATGTGAGACAAGAAAGGTATATAAATGGACCTTAGGAATATATTGGAGAAATATGAGGGGTTATGGGGGACATGCGGGGTAAATGGTGACATAAGGGGCATTGGGGGACCATTGTATGTAATTCAGTTACAAGTGTGTGTTTTTTCGTTTCGATGAGGAATGCAGAACGCCAAAAAAAATGTCATCTTTTACACTGGTATACATGAAGTATCTAAACAGCCAGGATACACTGCTGGGCCCAGGGGGGCACATATTTATATCAAATTACCTTTATCTTTCTAATAGTGGTCACAGAAATACAGATTATGAATAGAGAGATAATTATGTTCTATGCCTTATAAAGGAGATGGAAGAGAACGGAGAAAGATAAGACAAAACATCAGGAGAGGAAGAAGGTCTGAGAGAGAAGGTGGTGAGGAGGAAGGCCAGCGGTTGAGGAGAAGGAGGTGGTAGAACATCTGGAAACAGAGAAGGAGATAGAGGAGTTGAAAAAAGAACAGGAGCAAGTGGTGGAGGGGTAGAAGATGGAAGATATGGAAGTTGTTCAGGAGAAAAACATCGGGAAGCAGAAAAGGAGCTAGGAATGGAAACTGGAGAGGAAGTGCTCGGAGAGGAGATAGATGATGAATATCTGGAAGACATAACAGAATCACGAACTTTGTAGTGAGTCCAGGAAGGTGAGGCTATGTATAATAAGCGGACTTACACAGACATTATGGAACATACTGTACATAGTGTATCATCAAAATGATCCATACATTGACCACTGTCTTACAATATTAGACCGGTGGATGGGAGTTAAAGGTGGCCTGGCCCAAGCGAGAGTCTCTCCAGGAAGTATATGGAGATTTAGGACTGAATTCACATTGAGTCACATATGTTCGGTGTTGAGATTAACCCTTCTCAGTGTCCTAAGAATATGACCAAGAAACATTAAAGGGAGATCCGTGGGAAAGTCTCCTCCCACTATGGACATGGAGATTAGTTCATACTTATTCTTTCCTTTAGGCCAAGACGTAGGTGGGGGAGCTAAGTGCTTAGAGGAAGAGCAGCAGAAGGAAGAGGTGAGTGATCTTTGGTCTCTGTGTTTAGAGTCTCTAACTTTTAGCGGATGTGTTATTATTTAGTAGAGGAGGAAAATAACATTATTCCAGAGCTCCCCTGGTGGTGCTACAATAAGCTAATTTATCTAAAAGTAAGTGTAACATTAGTTATAGAGGATATGATATAGAAGACCGGTTATTGTCTCTCTAGCATGAATTTTATCAAGAATTCCAGAAGGATAAAAGATGGACGGATATAGATGTAAGATATATGCAGAAAAAAATCACAGTTTACACTCCTTTAGTGCTTTCCATAAAATCTTTTCTGTACTATTGGTCCTATGGACATCGAGTGCATCTGGGGGTTTTAAAATAGGGACATGGAGATAAATAATTTCTAAAGGTTGGTGTGTATATGGAATGTTGGGGGTCACGAGGCATTAATTTTAAAATATATTCAATAGCCCCTTCTTTGAAGAATTGATAAAGGATTGGGGAGATTTGTCAACTTTTGGTTCAAAAAGGGTATATGGTTATAGGTATATATGGTTTTCAAGATGAGTTGAAAAACGTTGGGATGATATCTTGTGTTAGTATGAAAAAAACTGAAATTTGGCAAAAATTTGGCAAAATATCCATTTTCAAATTTCAAAATTCTCAGCTTTTTTTTTTAGGCAAATAGTCATACCACCCAAAAAAACACTTCATAAAAACTAACATTTCCCCCAAATGTCTTCTTTATTAGCATAGTTTTTTGAGCATTCAATATTTAGGGTTTTACTTTTTATGAAAATCACCAAAAAAACCCTAATTTTTAGAGGGACCTGCCACCAGCTTTAATGACGTTGAGAGGCATAAATAATGTAAAAATTTACCCTGTAAATGAGGATCATCAACGTATGAAAAATCAACTTTAAAGGAAAGCTACCACTTAGAAACACCCATTTTAAGGCAAAAATATCCTAGACGGGTTTGTTGTTCAGCTGATGCAGGTGTAGGTCTTTATCATGTCAGGAACTGAGCTGTTTTGGCGTAAAATTTTTTTAAAAATTATGCTAATGAGGCTTTGGACCCTCCTGTGTTCAACACACAGGGTGCTCGGGTGTATTATTCCTAATTATCACGCCCACAGGTCAGTGTATCACAGTATATAATTCAGAGTATGAGGTGCTACAGATCTAAGAGCTTGGTGAAACCCCTTTACGTGTTCGCAGGGGTTGAACAATGGAGGTGCCAAATTACAAACACCTAAATTATAATTTTTTGGGACAATAGATTCACTTTGGTCAAAATTAAACATTCACAAGGAATTTGACCATGTTGTGAAATCATAACTTATTGTATCTGTTTGCAGCAGAAGCAGCAGTGAAGGAGACAGAAGACCTTTAAGGTAGATACACAACTTTGTTCAATCTGCTACTCCTATTCTATGAACCACGTAGAGATGAGGTTAGAGGCCTCCATATCAGGACTCACCAGTATCTGACTCCACCACCATGGACCTCTGGTCTTGTCTTACTGCAGGGCAACCGATTGTCATGTGTGCTGGACCAGACACTGTAAATAGATGGATTTGGACGGGGCTTGGTCGAAGGGAAAGTTGACCGGGTTTTGATGCTTTCATCTCTGCACCAAACAGACACTGAGTAGAAATCTCCTACAAGTATATGTTTTTTTGGCTGTGACGAAAAAAAACCAGCAATTTTATCTTCAATATAGTCAGAAAGCTTGGACTTTGTGAAACCGTCTAAACAAACCAACTCATTGGTCTCTTCAAAGGGACAAAATGGTGCCCACCGGCATTCCAGGAGACCAGCCCGAGGGACCAGCTGTCACTAACACCCATATAAATTTGGAGGTTTTGGATAGAAGAAGCTCTGAAAATACGAAATTTCTGTAAAATGGGTTCCCACTTACAGTGCAGTCACACTACAAAAGCAACTTCTCGTCAGTGATTTTGTAGACCTCAATCGGCAAACACTTTCCAGCTGAGTTAATGAATCCCTTGACTTGTCCTTTCTCTGCCAGATAAGAATTCGTACCATTGGAACTTCCCCAAGAAGAGTGATTAATTAGGTCCAATAGCACGAATACTTATTATTGAAAGATAGATTTTCCTTATTGACTTGTTGAGCCATCACCTCAGAATGGAGAAGAAGATCTACCGGATGGACTGCATTGTATCACCTGTGGGTTTGAGTTTAGTGACTCTGCGGGACTATCTCACACATTTGTTCTGTTACGCAATATTAAGGGAATGTTTAAAATATTCTATAGACTTCTCGTTGTCCTTATCGTCGTTATTGTCTTGTATATTTTAAACCAGGGTATTCCACACGGGCCAAGCGCTCTCTACACGGCATTTATACTGGACGATGGGTTTGGCCGATCTCCTCTCATCCATTACATTGTTGTCTATAAATGGAGTCAAGTATTGTCAGTGGATTACAGTCCACATTAAGTGATCAATGTATGACGTGAGACACAAGTAGGGGGGCATTTATCAAAGCTTGTACCGTGGGGCCTAAACAGACATATTGTACATGCCCCTGGGTCAACGCTTTGATACAAGTGTTCATGGTCCAGCAGTTGAAGCCAAGTGGTGGACCAAAAGTGAGTAAAGGGTAGGATAAGATTTTGGGAGAAAGTTTTTATCTACCAGCAACAAGATCTTCCAGCGCGCTCAGCAACAAGCCATGGTTTGGGGAAGTTATTTGCCGACACAGTTGCATGTGGTGTATAAACTTATTCTTTACCCACATATCCATAGTGATGACCTGTGAGGTATCGGTAGAGGATGAGTGGTCGGATTGTAGATGCACACATAGAGAACGTGTTAGACTGGATATGGGCTGCTGCGTCATGTGGTCTACAGAGTAGTCAAACAGCATCAGGTGTATGCAGTCCTAGGTGAGATTTTACAGACTCCACCTGTGACCCAGTGAGTGAATCCCCGATACCAGCTCGGGTAGGCCGACTCTAGGTAAAAACATGTCTAATTACGACCCAGTCTTCAGTCCACCAGTCAGAGAAGCCGGGAATAGGAGAGCTGAACAGCCGAGTAAATGAGTTTTTTTAAAAAATTTTAACAACCACAATCTGGGGGAAGATAAGGGCGAGGGCAACCAATCCTAATAAAACAGAATGTAATACATGAACATTACTCAATTGGAAGCAGCATATGATATTGTATACATTTATATTATAACCTACATTCAATGACTAATGTGCAGGTACTTACATATTAATAATAGGGCGCTATGCATTAATCAATTGAGTACAAGGACACTCCAAATATAAAACTTATTATGAGTGGCTTATATAAATATAATTGATTAGTAGGGGGCTGTATACAACAATTGGGGGCCTTATTATAGGTAAAACAAAACATTGTGGAACCCTTATATTATGTCATTAATTGGGGCAGCACATAAATAAAAGGTGGTGCCTTTGTTGCAATGTTTTTAAATAACGTATAACTCGAATAGAAGCCGACCCGAGTATAGTGATCCTGGTACCCAAATATTACACCACAAAAAAAAAGCTATAGCCAGTCCCCTCCCCCCGTATACAGCCACCAACCCTGGCCCCAAGTATATAGCGGCCAACAATGAGGTCCCCCAGTTATAGCCAGAGCCCCTGCCGACAGTATATACCCAGCCCATAGTACCCAAATATATAGCACAGCCCCTGTCCAGTATATAGATAGCAGCCCCTGCCCCCAGGATATACCCAACAGCCAGGTACCATACTATTGAAGTGACTGTGAATTTTTAGGGGAACAGTGTGGGAATTGTGTTTCAGAAAGTAAAACATTTCTTGAGAGAGTTTGCTATGATATGTCATGACAGGGAGAGTCATCATGTGAAGTTTTGGGCCCCAAAAGTAGTAGAAATGTCACCTGTCAGGTACTTGATGTCACTTGAGTCTGGACTTATCAGTATTGTAGTCACTGAATGAGGATTATGGATGTGAGACAAACTCTCAGCCCCCAACACTGAAAATTTCATGATATTGCTAAGGCTACATTCACAACTGCCGTATGGGCGGGGACGTATATACGGCAGATTTTACTTTACCCGGTCCATTCGCGATTCCAGCGCCGCGTTATACGCGGTGGGAATTCGGGTATTCCGGCGATTCAACTAAGGCAATTCCTCCGACGTCCACCAGTGGCGTGCTGCGCTGCAAAGTCCGCCGTACGTAGTTACGATCCTATTCTGGTGAAGTAAGTGCATGCAGCGGACACTTTTTTTTAAATGCAGCGGGGTTTTTCCGAATCCGTTGGGTTTTCAGCCCAGCCACGCACCCTGATTTCAATGGCGTGCATGCCGACGCCGATGACGCCCAAATAAACCGGGGCAATCAGAAAATCGACACAAATCGGGGGGGGGGGGGGGGGAAACAAAAAATCTCGGGTAACATCGTTCGGGAAGAAGGAAAAACGCGATTCGGGCCCTTAGTAAAGACCACCCAATATTTTTTATTCTATAACCACAAAGACTCATAAAACCAGCCATACGAGCCAGAAAGACACAAAACAGATGATTTTATTTATAAAAAAAAAATAAAAATTTTTCTATCGACGGAAACGAATGCTTCTGTTTCTATTTTTAGTTTACATTGCCGTCATTGGAAAAAGACGGCAAAAAAGTGCATTCACCCAGGAAATAATGCGGTTATCCAAAAAATAGAGCGTGGAAAAAGTATGAGAGCCGCGTTTTTTTTTTTTTAACACGTTCATTTAATGCTGAATCATTTCAAATACTACAAGGTCATTTTATACATTTTCCTGCTATTTTTTAATAAAATCTGAAAAGAAAATGTAATAAAGTTTGTTAATTAATATCAGTATTTTTACAGTACAGTGTTTGTACGCCCATTACGTCAGTAGCCTATTTTACTGGTCTGGAAAGAGGAGAAGCTGAAAAAAAAAAAGGAAGTTTTTAAAATTGCTTCAATCCCTCCAACCAGTAAATGTGGTGCGCTCTCACGGGAGCCTGGACACCAGACAGGGTTATTTCCTATTAGCACTTCATCCTTCACGCTCAACATGTGTAGCTCAGGAAATATTGGAAACGTCCTATTGCACTGCTGTCTTAGACTTCACCAGCGTCTTTTTTAGTAGAGGAAATGTCTCGCAATAAGTGCACAGCTCAGTGAAATGATGAAAGACGTCTTAGGGAATAGAGAGTTGTGACCGTGGTAGTAAATCAACAATAATAATAATGATTATTTCATAATTATTATTTATAATATAAACTTCAAAGTATAAAGGAGAGAGGACTGGAACATACGAGATTCAAGAGTCGGGTACGGTTTCAGTTTTTTTTACCCGTTAACAATTATACAACATATTCTTCTCTGCATGAACATAACAGGAAGTACACAGGTAATCAGTTAGGAACAACAGTGGTTGGCATGAAAGGATAGGCAAAGAAATGTGACCAGATAAGTTCAGGGCCGGCAGTACAGAGTGTGGTAAATGGATGGCCAAGGTTTGGGAAGCAATGATGGTCGAGGGACCAGACAAGGCTCAGGGTGGCAGAGAGGTTCGCAGGATGGAAAGACAGGTAGGAAGGCCAAGTGTGTTGCATGGTGGAAAGGCACAAGTAGGGTAGGGATGCACAGTGGAGGCTAGGTCAGGACGGGAAAAGAATGTTTGCCAGAGGGAAAGGGCAAGGTCAGGAGGCAAATGAGTTTGCTAAGGAAGACCAAGCTAGGGTAGGACAGTGTTTGCAGGTAGAAAGGCCAAGGTCAGGTGGCGAATGGTCTCATGGTGGGAGGTGGAAGAAAGTCATGGACGGGAATGGAGTTTGCATGAGGAAAGGCAATATTCAGGGTAGCGTGGGGTCTGAATGGGGATGGTAAGGTAGGACACAAATAGAACTTATGACGATGGACAGGAAAAGGTGCAGGGCGGCAAATGGTCTGCAATGGAAAGACAAGCCTTCTGGCACCAACAACCATGCCACGTTCAAAGGCACTCAAATCACCTTTCTTCCCCATACTGATGCTCGGTTTGAACTGCAGGAGATTGTCTTGGCCATGTCTACATGCCTAAATGCACTGAGTTGCCGCCATGTGATTGGCTGATTAGAAATTAAGTGTTAACGAGCAGTTGGACAGGTGTACCTAATAAAGTGGCCGGTGAGTGTATGTTAAACCCTTAATGACGCGGCCTAAAAAAAAAAGGCTCTAGTGACCGGGGGATTTAAGGGAATTTTTGTACGCGGTGAGGTCACAAAAGACCCCTGGGGGACATTTTCACAGTTTTTTTTCTTTTACTTTTTTACTTTACTCTTTATATAAAACTTATATTATTGCAAGTTAAATTGCAGATTCTGCCATCTCTTAGCATTACATACCTGGTGTAGCAAGAAGGTTCCTTGGCAGGAAAGACCTCCCGAGTGGTCAACAACAGCAGGGATGTAACTGGAAAGGCACCAGAACATAATGGTCAACAATTGGATAAAGGTGATATATATATTTTCAGTGTGTATCATCCTCTGACTTACTCTCCTGTAGGTTCCAATTCACTGATCTCAAACCAAACCAGGAGATCATATTTGCTGACGCTCTGTCCAAGACTTGGCTTGCTAAGAGGGTTTAGTTTGGTGGCTGGCACTGTAATACAAATAAATAGCATGAGGAACGGTCCTGTGTCCAAACTACAGAAAAATCTAGAGGAAATCCTACAGATCCTGAGCACTGCACAGTTACATGACTGAGTTGTCTACTACTAACCATCTCTCTTCGGAGCTCTCTCCAGCTGGCAGGAAGGTATTGGCAGAGAGAGAAATGATGGCAGCTGTTCAGCCCTGTCTTGCAGTGTTGCAGAAATTGCATGAGCGTGCTCAGACAGTGTGTCCAAAACTGGCACACTGACATAGCTGGACATTAGGTACCTGACCAAATTTATCCTTCTCTCACCAGCTACCATGGACATGCAGGAAAATGGGTATAAAGAAATAAAGGGGAGAGAGATGCAAAAGGTAGGGTGTAGTCAAGGGATGAAAATAAAGGCAAAAATATAGTTATCATGCAGCAAGAAAGATAAAAATTGTGAAAAATAAACAGTATGAAAAGCAATAATCAATGTGAACACTTGAGATGAGTAACAGAGAATTTAGGGTAGTCTAATAATGTCTATATAGTAATACTAATAATAACTATGGTTATTACTCACCAGGTTTAGAGAGTGGCATCGGAGGTGGGAAATGGCGACGGGAAGGCTGTGCTGGACTGGAATGGAAAAAGAATATGTTATAACCCACCTATGAAGAGTACTGAACAGATGGCCTCACATATTCTAAATGTTCATTATATTACCTGAGGTCCTGACCATGGGAGTGTAGTGGGTGTTGCTGATAGTGTCCAAAAACTTCAAACACAATAGGTTTGGTTTTGATATATTCTATGAAAGATTCTGTAACTTCTACAGCAATCTGTGAAACAAAACATAAAGTGATATCACCTTATTAGAAATAGCGTTGTTCAGGTATTTATTACATCACAGCATCCCCCATAAAATGCAACACATTATTGGTCCAGAGTCACTTACATTCTGTACATGGTAGAAACCCAGTGGGTTCCCACGTCCATTATTCTTAAGGGGTTCTGTGGAAAAGGCCTCATCATGTCGATGTAAAAAGCTGCAACATAAATTTGGAGAGATCACTCAATGTTGAAGAAAGGCTACAAATAAATACATACACAAGAAAAGGGCCACACAGGGAACATTGCCATTATGGGTCTAATACAGCCCTGATTATAGTGCCTGCCCTATATCTACCCATACACATGCATTCTCAGTTCAACTAAGCAAGCACGTGTTTTTAAATAAAAATGTATTTTTCTTGAAAACTAAGGGATCAGGTATCAGGACAGCCACACTGCAGTTTGGCCAACTTCACTTTCAAGTTTATGTTATTTATTTTTTTAACATAGGGTCTGTCTCTATGGAATAAATAACTCACTTGAACTGGCAAAATATATCAGCATACTCCGGTGGGATGCCAGATGCTTGCAGCACAGTGACCCGGAAGGTGAAGACACTGCCAATCTTCAGTAGTTCTCCCACATCTTCAGAGAACCCTTCCATCATCATCTTGCCATCCAAAAGACTTCCCGATTTCATGTCTGCAGGATTATCAGAGGTTACAAGATACCAGAACAACAGAGGGGAACAGAACCTGGTTATTTGCTTCTAGGGCACTTACCCATCTCAGCCAGCCGGTTAACCTCCTCCATAGGAGTGTTCATTTCTGAGTTCTGACCCTGTCCTTCTACAATGCGAAGTTCTTCTAGAGACAGCCCAGCACGAGTAAGGACAGTGGAAGAGGTGTCATTCTGTGTGTGTTATTATTCGCAAGAGAAGAAATGCAGAAAAAAAATTATTCATACGTATACTATGTATAGTTATACCTAGAGTTAATAAAGGTAGTTACTCAATGAATGATCTCAGGAGGACAAGGTCTAGTCACAAAGGGACTCATGATGTATGGCTGAGGACAACACTGTGGAAAAGTGCTTCTGACTTGTCAAAAAATGTGGATTATTTACACAAACAACCAGATAACGTCCCCATTCTAAAGAACAATTAGAAAGGGGGAGAGGGTAAGGTCTGTCGTTTTTCTTATGTACCCTTATTTTGTTAGTTTTTTTAATCCTTGTCTATGTTTAAAATCTGTTAAAGGGGTATTCCGGGAATATGAACGTCTGACACAAAAACCCATGATGCTATAAATAAATGAGTACAACAATACTCAATGTCATTAGTCACATAATGGAGCTTAAATAGTTTGATTTTATGATTTACAAAATTTATGGCCTCTCTAAAGTAGGTGGAGTTATCACCAAGATGGCCGCCACTGAAAACTACAAGTCCCAACATCCTTTACTTCTCAGAAACTCCTTCTTATGCTCTGCTCCCAGTGATGATGTAACAGACTGTGCTGCTCTGTTACCATAGTAATGATGTATAACTGCCATCCCTGCACATCACCACAACATTAGCCACACTGGATGCACTGCAACCAACCAACTACAGCCAAACATAGGTGCAGGACATGTGTAATTCTTCATTACAGTGTATGTCGCCAGCATTTTCTGCTAAGTGAAGCAAAATTTTAAATAACAACTAATTACATATTAACTTATATTTTGAGTACCCATTTGTATATGAATTATGCTTATTCCTGGAATACCCCTTTAATAAAAATTACCTGAGATAAAGAAAAGATATTCAAGTGCTACTGCATCTTAACTAAGTAATAATGAATGAGAATCCATATTGTCCCGATCCTCTCTATAGGATCCCAAGTGCCCTATAATGGCACATTGACCTTCACGTTAGCTAAATTACCTTAATGAAGTAATCATTGTCAAATGAGATTTTGGCTGTTCCTGACTGTCGGATCCCTGATCCATAATCTGGTGCTTCTTCATCACCTAGGATTTAAAAGCAAAAAGAGAAAAATATTCATATTATAATACAATTAATGAGAACAATTTATATAGTTATATGTAGTGGCTTACAACGTGTTCTGCTCCCACCATAACAATGGTAAATCTATGGATATACGCACATCACATTTCATTACGAATCTGCATGTCTGCTAAATGATAGTCACCTCTTCCTATAATTCACAATGATGTCCTCCACCACTGTGTTCAGTACCTATAGTATTAAATACATACGTACCAGCAATTGCTTGCACAGCAACACGTAGGAACCCTCGTACTTCTCCCTTCTCACTAACTATGGCCACCCGATGGACCAGAGGGACTGGGAAAAGCAGGTTACTGAGATAGACAAATGCTCTGCAAAGAAAACACAGTAGGTATCGAATGAATGGAGCTGCCATTTTGCTGTCACCTTGTCTTCATCAGGATCTTAGGGAACGTTGCCCGCATCCACCCACATGAGTGACAGATGGGATACAAACAGCACCACACAATGGATGCTATTACTAGACATTTCTGATCATCATACACCATCAATCCATACTCATATACTCAGCTGGTAGGGTTTAATAAGGAATAAAACAGAAAAATACCAAAATAAAAATGAACATAAGTTAAAAACATAATCAGAACCAAAAGCATACCAGATTAATAAGCCATGTTATACACACACTATAAGACATACCGTAATAAAACAGAAATTAAGTAGCTGCAAAGAAAATCTTATAATAAAAAAAAAATATTGTGTCCCAGACCTCAGATGTCTCTTGGAAGGAGGGGTGTCCTGAGGTGGACGGGCAGAAATCTGCCATCTACATCAGTAATAGATTATCATAAGCAACTGGGAAACATCATAGTGTAAAGCCATGCTATGGATAGAATCCAATGTCACAGAAAGGCCATATTGTTGTATAATGAAAGAACCTGTGACATTGTACAGTGCTTTATTCTTAACCTTTTTCAGGATCTCCATTTACTGTAAGAAAGTGATCTAAGAACTGAATACACAACTTGATCTAGTTCTGCAAAACTGTTGGACCTGCTAAAAATTGTGGGAATTCCGGCTCTTCTTAGTGAGCTGGCTCATTGCGTTAATACGTTTAAAAAAATTAAAACCTTCTGTACAAAATAAATAAGTCTTTGCCATCTTCAGGCGCTTATAACTTTTTCTTTACACCTGTAATATGTACGGAGTTGTGTGAGGTGTAATTTTTTTGCGAGATGAACTGACGTTTCCTTTGCTTCCATTTGGGGAGTGTACAACCTTTTCATCACTTTGTATTACATTTTTCTATGTGGCAAAATGACAAAAAAGTGTTTTTGGACATTTTCCGTTACGTGGTTCAATGTAAGGAATATCAATTAGGCTGCATTCACACGACCGTAGGGGGCAGCATCGCCAAACCGATTCCTACACGGGAAAAAGGACATATCCGTGCATTGCGGCAGACGTATGCATACATCAGTGTACATGTAGCCTTATTATATTTTGATAGATCGGACATTTTGGGACGCAGGGATAATTAACATGTTTAGGATTTTTACTTTTTATTTTTATAGGTTGTCTGATTGATACTACCATTTACTGCCTACTAGTTTGGCAGTATATGGGGATTTTATAGATCATCTGTTACAACGTGCCACTGGTACATTTTAACAAATGCACAGAAACTATACATCCTCCAGTCTTTCACAAACTCGATGACATCATGGGGAGCGACAATGTGAACAAAGACGGTGTTGTCCAAACGCTTACGGCTTTTGACTGCCGCTGGCAGCAATCAAAAGTTTATACCCACAACCGGTTGTTGCCAGTGGGTGTTTGCTGCAATATGCAGCAAACATACACTTTGTATGGAGAGGGCTCAACCCACGAGCCCCCTTATACATCCGTATCCCATGTGTGACGTACTAACGCATCGCACGTCAGTAAGGGATTAAAGTAATATGCACAGACAAGACATTTACACTGATACAGGTAAAGGTTTCAGAATTTAAAATCACTCTCATGGCTTGTGTACGCAAACCATTGATTGTCGTTGTTTCAATATCTAATGCGTCCCCATGTGTTTCTATGGGCTTGTATACAAAGCTGTGGTTTCTACAGCCCAATATGCGAGTCAATGGATGCTATTCTTACAATATAGTTAGAATGGTAAATGTAAAATCTGAAATGATATTTTGAGGTAAAACAAGTTTATGCCCCATAGAATATGGCCACTACTGATACTTGGGAGGGACAGCTCAGAATGTCTACTGTATTCTGCAAGTTACAATATGGCCCCCTAATGAGGGGTATAGGGCTTAACCCCTCAACTACACCCAGGGACAAGAGGTTGGGAACAAAGTATTAGCAGCGAGGTTGGTGAGGTAATGGCAACACAAAACAAACTACAAACCAAACTAAAAAGAAATTAAATATGCTTTGTTTTTCATTTTTCATTCACAAAATAATAATAATAAAAAAATGAATGAATGAATGGATATTGGGGGATGGTTCTGTCACACTTTCTAGCAATGCTCTGTATGACACAGAGAGGACAAGTTCCCACATTAGCCCATGAGAAGTGTGTGGTAAAATTCATATTATAACTTCATCATCTTAGGGAAACCATATTCATTATTATATTATTCTAGTCAAGGAATGGAAATGATTTGTATTCTGAACTCTTTCCTTCTCAGGGTACATCTACATTAAATATCTGCAGCAAAATAGATATATTTTATATTATATTATAATTGTTATCCATGGCCTGGCCTCCTTCCTTCTAAAATCAACTTTATGCAAATGAGCGTAAATGGCTACTCCAACCCCTCTGTGATCTGGCTTTACTGCCTGATACACAGTCTCACCCTCCCCCTGCTCCCTCAACATTCCCTGCTGTAATCTCAGTTCTGAGGAAGCAGGGGAAAGGGAAGAAAGTGTAACAGTCCGTAGAGCCATATCACAGAGGGTATTTACCATAATTTTAACAGTTGATTTCAGAAGGAAGGCGGCTATGGATAACAAGTATAAAAGATTACTGCAGTCACAGTGCAGTGAAGTATATGTCCCCGAGTTATCATGCTTGATTTTAATGGTAGATTTACTTTAAGTGTGAATATACCCTGAGAGTTATCTCCCTTCAATAGGAATGTAAAGCCAATAAGCAATACACACTCTCTACTTGGGTGCCTGTCCTGTGTTTACTCATTGTTGATTGAGTACCAGTACTGACAGGCTTAATATTAAGATATAGGGAACCACTGATCATTCACCTAATTTATCTTACATTAGGTGTATTCAATAAGAGTTATCTATTACAGTCAATGTATACACCATTTAGCAGTAGTACCTTTATTATACTATATATGATGGTCATGTGAAAGGTTGTGCCCAGTTGTGTGCACAGGTAATAATAGGACCAAAGCCAATTTTAGAATAGGCCACCTACAACTAATGTCAGAAGTGTGGTTGGAACTGGTATAGTTTACCATCACTTTTATAAAAATGACAGAATGTTAACCCTGTTAATGTAACAGAAAAGTCTTTGCAAAATATCTGTTATAGAAAGATGCAACAAATCAAACGATAATAAGGGGTGCATGCCCTTAAATAAATTTGGTACATTTACTAGTTCTACAAAAAAATTAAACTGGAATAGATATGTACTAAAACAAATGCCAAATTATATTCAGTCTTTCAGGCTATGACAAGCCATTACCAACTGCTTAGCCCCAAAAATGATATGAATGATAGAAAATAGTAAGCAGTTGTTATTGTGCAAAATCTTCTCTGAAAAGCGCTTGATAAATTCCAGCTAAATATCACATCTTTAACTGTATTTATACCTGAGAATTGGTATAAATACATTGCTAAATCTCCATATTAAAAGGTAAATCTTTGGCTGTTCACAGCCCCCACTAGCAGACCACGAGAAGCAGTTCAGCTCCATGGACCACTACTCCCGTAGCATCAAGGTATACGACTGTGTATTGAAACCTCTTTGTGCCTTTTGAAACTAGAAATGTGAGGCATGAGAAAAATTGTTTAGAATGAATGTGGGTTTAATGTACAGAACTTGTCCTTTCCTACCAAATCCTTGAACGACCTCACCAACCTTCCTACTAAAATGAACCATGGGGACCGGTCATAAAACGGGTCGTGCCCATCGCTGAAGAGATCAGATCCTTCCTCATTCCCCACATCTGAGCCGGTGTCATCCACAAATGGCTCATCATCGAAATCTTCCATCTGGTCCTGTTGCTCGTCCGCCAGTTCGGTGATGTCAGAATCAGCTGTTGAAAAGGTGGGGGATGGGGTGCGGTCTGCCAGCCGCTCGTTGACACAGCCGTGGAATATGGGAGAACTAGACATTTGCAATGGAAGAGTTGTTATCATAACCCAGAGGAACCGGTATAGGAGGATACAGGAGGGTGATGGGTATGTACACTCCCACAGAGCACCAGTAAAACAAAGCATTTATTAAGAAATTAAAAAAGACAAGCAAGATTAGGGGCTGGGGAGATCAGCAAGAGAGCAAGGGACAAGCAAAGTGCTACAAAAATTAAAATAACATATGGGGGAAGCTGCATTTGTTCAAAAGAAGAAAGTGCTTATGTAATAAATAACTTTGGAGCAAAATATTATAGCTTCAGGAAATAATTGCAACACCATATTAATGCAGGACAATCAAATTATGTGAAGCTGAGACCTGGAAGATAACACATCTTTATTCTTCTGTATTTCAATTAAATGTAATCTCAATGTACCAATAGGGAACCAACAAGAGTAAATGATTTAAAAAAAATCAAGTATCAAAATATGCCATTTTTAATAATTTATTTAAATGGCGGGTTCTCATCATGTCAAATCACAGGACTGAATCACGAGGGTGCACTACTGAGAGATAATGAAGATGTGTTCCCCATCTGATTCCTGCCTAATGCAGGCAGTACTATCTGTTGTCAAATCACCATCACCATTCATAACCATTTAAGCCAAGCAATTTACAAATCATGAGGTAGATGATGATTTGGATCTGTCATATGTCCTCTTGACAAATCAACACCTGGCTGGAATCAGTAGAGGTGAAGAATCCAAAGCTTTCAGTGGAGAAGCCTCAGACGTTTATGGTTTGTAACTTGTGTGTGAAGTGCAAAATCTCCTTTAAGAAACCGTACAAGAAAATGCAGTTCACAATTTTTATGCTAAAAAAATGTATGGGCTTTAAAAGTAGTGTATCCTCACAGTACTTATATAACAATGGCATCCAGCAAGTAAATCTCTCCATAAATCAAGCAGAAATGTTCATCAAAATAAGCCCCCCACAGGGATAAGAACCTACCTGCCAACAAGCTTGAACCAGTGGAAGCGATCGTAGAACGGGTCACCTCCGCTTAATACTGTGTCAGGTTCATCTTGGACGTTAGATGCCATTTCTCCAGCTCGGTCGTACATTTCTCGCATCTGTTCCAGCCGCATCCTATTAGAGCAAATGTAAGCGTAGATGATGTTATATGCACCACCCAGTGGAGCTGCAAGTGATTATAGAAGTTATTATGATATCAGTTTTATTACTTTCAAGTGAATAGGGCCTAGTTGCCATTGCAGGCATGATCAGAGGACAAGAGAGCAACTTGCCTGAGCTTTTCAAGAGACCAGTAGTGTGTGGCCCCATTTTTCAAGTCCTGCACTTCTACAGCCACCACGGTACGGGGGAAGGGTTGATCTTCAGGTATTTTCTCAGAATCAGGAGGAAGCAGCTCCGGTGGAAGTGGAGAGTACAGGGTATCTGTTAGAAGCACAAACTGGAACTGCACCTAAAGAGGTGACCGAGAACAAATGATTAATCGATGTGGCACAATCCAGTACAATATCTACAGCCTAGAGCAGTGGTGGCGAACCTATGGCACGGGTGCAAGAGGCGGCACTCCAAGCTCTATCTGTGGGCACCTGAACCATCGCTCCAGCACACCAGACAGGACTTTTCCTGTAGTTCCAAGCAACTTAAAAGATGCTGCTTTCAGTGATATTTTAAAGTAACTTACTTGGCTACTTGGGACTGTAGGAAGAGGGAGAATGTGTAGACAGGGCCTTATTATCTCTGAAGGACTTCCTGCTGGCCCTATGATTCTCTGTGTACAGAGGGACACTGGAAAGAAGCTAAAATGATGCAAATTTTCCCTCCTTTCTTTCTACTGTGTTGGTGTCCTCAGGAGGCCAGTAAGATTGAACGTTGTTGAAGAACATGGAGCAATAACATACTGCTCTAATTTTGGTTGGCACCTCACAATACATGAAGGGGATATTGTTTGCAGTTTGGGCACTCGGTCGCTAAAAGGTTCGCCATCACTGGCCTAGAGCAATGGAACACTCCCCAGATACACTAGATCTATTAATCCAATACACAACCCATTTCTCACCAGCATGGAATCAAACATAACTAGAAAGAGGGGGATGGATAATACACTGACCCACTGCTAATAACCTGTGGCTTTCCAGCTATTGGGAAACTTCATGTTCTAAAAGATGCAGTCCTGCATGGGAAACGCATATTCTATTTTGCAATTTTTTCTGCTCCTCATTAGTGAACATCTCCCGCTAATCTCCCACCTCGGTGCTCAGAGTATTGAAGCAGAGATGAAATAAGTAAAGCATTGACAAGATCCTCACCTTCTTCTTAAGCTCCACACTAATAGCATTGGCTTCCTTCAGATACACAGCATTTCCCCAGAGGAGGTCCCGTAAAGAAGTGAACTGATGGTGCTTCCACTTCTTGAATGCCCACTGGGCAAGTTCAAACTCATGCTGTGTCCAGGGAACTGAAAAGAGACAAAAGTGCCCATTACGGTAATTGTCATTATGCAATTGAAAAAAAAACAAAAACAATAAAATGTACAGTATGCGACTTTTGCCACCTTTCTGTGTTCACATTTCTACAACTTTCACTTTGTCCATCTGATGGTGGCTGCAGCCTCATCACTTCATCCACTTTACTGTGGTACGTTTTCAAATCAAGGTGCACACCAAATGTATTACTTTATTACTTATGTGTCTTTTTTTTAGGCCACAAATTATTCATTTCAAATTGATTTTGATCGGAACTATTCAGTTAATATTTAGACATAGCTTATAGTTTTTCTAGGTAAGATTTCTATTTTTTGCAATTGCCCCTTCACCTAACCAATAATAACAACAGTGTTCCCCATTGGTAATTGTATTTAAGGTTAAACTAACACAATAAAAATAAAGAACTCATTTCACTCCACAATCATATCCTTATAAGGATACACATAAAGAGATGGTTGACCAAGCAGGTATATGTTTTCAATGGAGGGAGTAGGTAAGTCACCACCTCTCTGGGGGAAACAGGATCAGGTATTAAAGGTCGTATAGTATATTAGAATAAAGATTTTGTATATTTTATCTTGTAATAATTGCATGTAAACTTCCATGTAAACTTTTGCAACATGGAGTATAGGAGGAGCCCACGTGCAGCAATCGACTTTACACACCTACTTACAGGTGTATGTATTTATCTTCACTAATATAAAGTCGAGTGCACGTCTCCTTCTCAGATACACCATGACTAAGAACGGTTAATCCGTTTGAAACGCGTTGGATTGAGTAAGGGAATATCGAGAAACAATGCTGTGGATGTTTGTATTCTGACCAAATAAAGTCTCAAAAGTTTTTTCCGGAATTTGGCTGGACTGTCGAGAGTTTTTTCTGCAAGCTATTGTGACCTCAGCAAACGAGGTGAAGCCCGTGCCATTTCCGAAGTACAGAGAGGCTGGAGGTGAGCTGGAATAAGATTTCTTTTCATTAAAGGTCGTGTCTGTTTTTTCTCCCATTTTAAATGGTGATTAAAAGAGGCCATGTCACCCCAGCTCTACATTCCCATATGTATGACTGAGCCTGAGATTGCAGCTCAATCCCCTGTATTTTAGTTGGCTCTACAGGTTATGGGCCAGTTGAAACAATGCAAAGGCTGGAAGAAGAACCAAGACTCTTACCCTCCTCCTCCTCTTCATCTTCTTCCTCGGTGGTCTCAGCATTTAGTGACCGGGTCTCCACTTGCTTCTGAAGAGCCAGCAGTTTACTTTCATAATCCTATGAATGCAGAGACAGGTCGTATAGGAGAGATGGGAAAAAGCAGTGTAATGAAGACTTGGACTCACGTCAGAGGTTAAATCTCCATACAGAACAGAAGAATATGTTGGCCATTTTACCTAATGTTTTTATAATGTGTGTAACTGTAGGGGCAATATATTAGGTAATTTACCAGTATACATCTACTATAAGTTCTGCTATGATATGTAAAGTGAAGTATCCCGTCTTTTACCTCATCAGCCAGACATTCTTGTCCATTGTTGCGGATGGGGGGTCATGTGATCTCTAACTGTCCATGAACAATCACCGTGCCAGGACCTAATGATAGTATTCATTATTATATTATAATTCTAGAATTATAATATTATATTCATTATTAGGGACATTGTTCATGGACAGATTACATGACCCTCCATCTGCAGCCATTTTATGGACAGGAATGTGTGGCAGATGAGATAAAAGACAGGAGGCTTCATTTTACTTATCAATAAAGCAATGCAGAACTTATAATAGATGTATATTGGTAAATAATCTAGTATCCTGCCCCCCTCCTCACACTTACACACAAATTACAAAAACATGAGGTAAAGTGGCCAAGCCCTTTAAGCAAGGGAGAATTCACAGAGATATTGTATAAAGCAATGGTAAGAACGGTGGGTCTCAATGAGAATAATCAATGATTCTCCAAAAATTAGTTCTAATTTCTGGGGACAAATCAATTATATAAGCCATGTAAGGAAGACGTGACCGGGACATGTAGAGGTCAATGCCCTTATATCTCAAGCTCTTATGTTACATAACAGTTCAAAGGAGGGCTGACACTGAACTGACACGAGGAATCAGCAAAGGATTAGGGAACCGACAGTATCCAAGAGACGTCTGTTATAGCATATGTAATCTTCAGGTTCAAAGTTTTCAAAGTTATTCCCATACCAATATATTTTACATGATGCTACATGATGGGGAGGGGGTGACATTTCATTCTTTATCTACTAGTAAAAATTTGACTAATGTCCCCTGTTGGTACAGAATTTACACCTTAATACACTATAATAGAGTGTATAACTGAGTGTATAGTGAACACTCTACAGCAGTGTAATACGCAGGACAAAACATTACCAACAACTATAAAAATGTTTTATAAATACATACTATGGCCCTCATCTACCAATCCGAAGCAATAACAGGCAGCCTAAAAATTCCTCAAAATGTATAAATGGGCAAAGATTGCCTGGCTAAATGTCCACACTAAACACTGTTAGATTTAAGACAGGAGCCCTTTATTTTTAACCCTACTACATCAGTAAAGACACACACTTACCAAACAGCGGGAAAAAGATCTAAAACTAAATGCAACAATTTGTGTGACATTTTCCACATATTTTATGCAACATGGATCTAAAACATTTGCAATACAGGATAATAATTTATATGTGGGGTCGCTTTTCCTAAGTACAATAAATAAATACAATGACACTATTGCTGATGGAGGTATTAGAACCCAGCTATATGTATTTCACCTGTATCACCTGTAATTATTTTACCAATTTAAACTAGATAGTGAAACATGTTCATGTTTACTTATGGGTTTTTATTTTCTGAATGAAAGTGTTCATTCTATTTTCCGTACATGATTATTGAGGGCAGCTACAGCTGCTGTTGAAGTGAATGTATTCACTTTTTAACCAGTTTAATTGTTCTCCCCTACTCACAGGATAGGTAATAACAATCTTATCAGTGACGGTTTGACTGCTGGAACCCCTACAATAGTAGGAGCGGGGGTCCTGCTTCTACTATTTCAAGAAACATCCTGTTACTTCATTCAATGCCCATGGCAGAGCGAAACTCTCAACAAGGATACAAGTACATACACTTTGCATGGAGGGATTGGACAAACTCAACCTACTGCTCCATCAATAAGAAGTAATTGGACTTTGTAGGTGAAGTGAAAACTGCAGGTAAAGTCTGAGCAGTGCTGAATGTATCAGGGCTACAATGGAAGATGTGTAGCAAAGAGTGGACCTAAAAATCTGGGGGTTGCACATTAAGTGTTGGGGCTATAGAAATGAGTAACAGATGGCTAAGGGAAGGTAGCATTGTAAGCAAGGGGACCACCATAAAAGTGCAGGGGTCACAGGAAGTTTGAATTATACAGTGTGAAGAACATAGGATGTAAGGAGTTATATACAGTGTGGACACGGTCGGCATTAGGTGGCGGCAAACTGGACATTTGCCTCTCTTAAAGGGGCCATCTACATGTGGACTTTTGTGGGCAGAGGATGCATTGTTCTTTTAATACCCATTGGTTGAATGTCCAGGTGAAGATTTTTATCTATTTCCTGCCTATATACCTATTATATATTTATCTGGTTATCTATCTTCCATAATTGGCATATTTTCTATCTACCCGTATTTTTCGGCCTATAAAGGCGCACCGGAGCATAAGGCGCACCTCTAATAAATGCCTGCTAAGACATCTAGCTTCATATATAAGGCGCACTGGAGTATAAGGCGCAGGATCAAATGCAGTACCTAAAAATGACCAGCAGGTGGCAGACCTGTGCACAGTTCTAGCCAGCTCCGATCTCAGAGGTATGGCTGCTGGGGGTTAATGCAGGGTGATGCAGCAGGGGTTAAGCGGTCTCCCTCTGCCCCTTCTCTCCTCATCCAGGGTGTTATTCCTGTGGGGTTCCCTGTGGCTCCTTCTCTTTCCCCTGTTACAGGGCTGGCAGGTATGGGGGATTGTTTACTGATGATGATGATTGCCTTGTAGTCGGCACTATGGCAGCTCCGGTCTCTCCCTGCTAGGGGAGGGCAGGATGGGCACAATGTTAGTTGTGGTGCCAGGGCACCTCAGGAGCTAGGGACCCTCTATACTTTGTGGGAAGGTGCAGGAAATTTCTGGGGATGGAGCTATTAAATACTGGTAAATGTACAGTACATCTTGTCTGTAGTACATTTCTGTATAAGTTCATATATAAGGCGCACTGGCCTATAAGGCGCACCTTTGATTTCTGAGAAAATTAAAGGATTTTTGGTGCGCCTTATAGGCCGAAAAATACGGTATGTATCTGTCTCTCTATCTCTCTATCTATTTATCCATAAAGCTCCTATATATCATCTATACTTCTTTGACTGTTCTTCTATCATCTATATATAATATACTTTATGTTTATGCATCTATAAATCTATCACCTATCTATAAATCTATATCATATTCCATGTTTATCTTCTATTATCAATCTCCCTATTATCTGTCTATCTCTTATAAAATTCTTCTTCAGCCCCGTATTATAAATATACTTTCCATACTACTGTTTGTAAACTACAAATTGTTATTATTGTGCAGGGCTAAAGGAAGCAATATTACTGAATGTGACTGTCCATGAAATAGTTTTATTTTGGGGCCCCACTTTTAGTTTTGGCCGCCCCTGAGTGTGGACCATAGGAAGGATTATTTGGTTACAACACACTAGGGAATAGGAAAAGGGACACTGTAAAAAGTTGTGACTTAGGTGATGAAAAGTTGTGCACCTCTACTTCTATCCCTCTTTCAAAGTTGGAAGGTATGATGTACTAGACAGTCTTTATACAGGGATGGGGAGGATAATAATTCTTTATTTATATAGCGCCTACAGATTACACTAGTAACAATGCCTATTGTAGAACAGAATAGTATACATTGAACAGGAATGTTTCCCATTGTTAGTGGCCAGTGTGAAATTTTCAGGATTTTGGGATTTATTTATAATAGAATATAAATAAGCATAAAATAGATAAAACTTTATTTAAATGTCCTGCTCCATCACCAGTATGATATATGCAGCTTAGCTTTTTTGCAAGGCTTGGGCTAAAGGACGATCAAGGTTGTTACACCCATCAAACCATCAACAGCTACCAGCAGATCCATTTACAGCAGATTATTGATGGTTTCATGATGGATATTTTTCCACCACTAAACTATAAAACAGTTTGCATCATTGAAGGAGACAGAGATATGTACTATCCATCTTTGCCACTAGATGTCAACGTGGAGCTACAGCAGGGCTGAGAAATATTGTTTCTACAGAGATTCTGATTCTACAGCCTAGAATCCTAATCATGGATGAAGCAGTACCAAATGCATCACTTACAGGGAGTCTAGCAGCAGTTTTGATCATACAAAGCTACAGACAGTTTTAGGCCTCATTCACACATTCGCATGTTGGCAGCTTTTAGCTAGCCGTAAAACCGACTGCTAGGTAACACCTGCCATAGACTTGAATTGCATATGGGCACTGAGTGGTGAGCACACATTTGTCTCACTGCAACGTGTGAGAGCGGGGCGGGTGCGCCACAAAAGATAGAGTAGCTCCAATTCCTGTCCGGATTACGGTGTGGCCGCTTAGCTTACCTATGTAAACGGGAGACTTGAGCAGCACTCACCACTGCTTTCACCAACTGGTTTAGGGCTAATAGCACACTTCTGCTCATGTGGATGTGTGCATAAGGCTTGTAACAGCCCTGGATATGTGTAAACATAATGGTGTGTGTATTTAGTAGCCGCTGCACTGTGAAAAATTTAGAGCCCAGGATTGTAGCTGGACTTGGTGCACTGTGAAGTCCCTTCCCTGAACACAGTACATCCCTTCAGCTCTGGATCACTGCTGTGGAATACTTTTGGTTACATAGTACAGCACAGTTGAGGGTCTGTTTAGCAGTTTGAAGCAGAGACCAAAGAACACAAGAGTTTGAGGAGACTCCTCAGTTGCTCAAGGTCCAGATACAATCCTGGAATATAAATCAAATGTTTCAGTCCTGATGCTGCTACTAACAGACACACACACACAAAGTAAAATAACATGTATTATTCAGGGGTGCTCCCTAATAAAATAAAAACAGAGAAATGGCTCATGCAGAGGCAGCTTTTACTTTTCAACTTGATGGGTTAAAACAGCCAATTTAGCTTCCAACATAATACAGGCAGTCCCCGGGTTACATACAAGATAGGTTCTGTAGGTTTGTTCTTAAGTTGAGTTTATTACTGTAACCCCAGTCAAAAATTTTTTGGTCTCTGTGACAATTGGATTTTAAAAATGTTGGGTTGTCATAAGAACCAGTACAAACAACAAATCTTAATTACAGGCACCAGTGATAACTGTTAAAGCTGTTTATTGTAGCCTAGGACTAAAGTACAGAAAATTACCAAAATCCAGAAATCCATTTGTAACTAGGGGTCGTATGTAAGTCAGGTGTTCTTAAGTAGGGGACCGCCTATACACTATTATTACTGTTATGTCTCTTATAGCAAAGCAGTACACCTAATTTTTCGGCAATGAATAAAGGAAGCTATCCTGCGTTAACAACTCCATTGATAAAGAAAGGACTCTTAAGTCCTGTGTGTGCATTATGGGCTAAAACTGCGGAAAGTGATCCCCTGTTTGCGCCCTGTTACAGCCATGTGGACATTGGCTACAAATTAGGGCAATTGGACCTGCTCTATGACTTGTGGACGGCTGCCTGTGCCCACTGCCTCACCGCACTGTGACCGTGCACATTAGAAGTCAATGGTGACTGTGAATTAGTTAATAATATAATAATAATAATAATCTTTATTTATATAGTGCCATCAAATTCCGTAGCGCTTTACAAATCATAGGGGACATATACAACTATATTACATTACAAAGATTTATTGTGGTTTTGTGGCCAGCTCACAACCACCATTTACAGTTGTGTGCTTAACGTCTAAAAAGGAAGTTGTAACAGAAACCCTTATAGCAAGTGTGAACTTGGCCCAAGGCAAAACTGTTGCATTATTCATATACCAGGACTTTAGGAGGTGTAGCATGACATATGCACTTAAACAGCACCAAGAAAAGAATCCCTGTGTCGTGTCCTGAACTTCACATAAGTATTTCAGCGTACTTAACAAGTCAATACAGTGATGTATTAATACACAACACACACAGTGAAGGAGTAAAAAAAAGTCGATTTCAGTATCAGTTCAAAGTTTATTTAAAGAGCAGCCTTAAAACAGACAGGTTGTAAACTCTGTACAGAAACTTGCTCATCAGACAGCTTACAATCCATAAAAAAGGCACGGACTTTATTACTATTTCCAGGATAAACAGTTTTGATTGAAAACGAGGCATTTTTAGGTTTCACTCCACGCCTGGCATCTAACCCCAAAAAGTGGCATAATGGAGTCACCAGACAACCCTTCAACACATGCAATGTGGAGGGGTCTATAGGTATTTTGACATCAGATAAGAAGAATGGTGGTAGATCAAGATACTCAGTGCAGGGTGAATTGCAAGCTCCTAATCACAAATAAACTTACTGACAAGACACACGCAATCACGGAAGCACATCCATTCTTTGGACAGCCGGGTCCTAGCAATGTAGACTATTCCTTTGGGGACATTCCTACATGCATTATCAGATTACATTGTGCATAACCTTTGACTACAAGGTTAATGGAACCTTTGCCCTAAGAAAAGTGGAACCTACCTATATCACATCAATGTAGGGTGATAGCTATTATTAAAGCTACAGTCAAAAGTTACAATTAGGGATGGGGGGGGGGGGGGAATGCATTGCTACAATATATAATGTTTGCATATGTTATACAATGCAACCTATGTACTATTTAAAGCAGCAGTCCCTGGCCTGTCCAATTATTATGTGACTACAACTCCTAGTGTGCGCTCCTGCCTACAGCTGAGCAGCTAGAGAGTTGTCATCATTCATATAGGGTTTTTTTTTTGTAGCACATTCCCAATTACTTGAATAGGCATAAACCAGGACACCCCTTTAATTCTTTTGCCATATTAGACACTTGCAATATCTGTCACCATAAAGCAATGCTAGTCACGCTAACATCACCCAAATACAAACTTACTTCCTGATCTTAAAAACTGCAACAGGGAATAAAAACCAAGCATTTAACAGATTCACTTTACTTAACAGGATACCTAACAATTAAAAAAAAAAAATCATAATTTCATAGTTCAGATTTAGCATAGGTAGAGCATGATAATAGCCAAGAAAGTGCAGAAAGTAGCTTTTTACTCTTGAAAAATATTGAAAAAAGATTCTTTCTATTCACTTGGATTTACTTGTTAATTTATGCAAAGTTTT
The DNA here is from genome assembly GCA_019512145.1 of Engystomops pustulosus. Taxonomy (NCBI): domain Eukaryota; kingdom Metazoa; phylum Chordata; class Amphibia; order Anura; family Leptodactylidae; genus Engystomops; species Engystomops pustulosus. The sequence continues at coordinate 68,800,548 of CM033649.1, forward strand.
TTGAAAAGTTAGTGACTATTTCAATAGTTGTGAATTATTTTGGAACCAAACAAAAGAAGGGTATTTTTTTAAACGTATATGATGGCCAATCCCATGGCCTATGCAGGACAAACCTTTTTTAGCTCTATGCACCAGATATAAAAAAAAGATATTTCTAAAGCAGCCTTTATAAAATCTCATTAATTACATTATATTACAGGTTATAAGTAGCACTGTGTACCCAGTCCCTGCATAAATTCCTGACTTCCCATCCACATGAGTTAGCTGCCAGGCAGATTATTTGGCCACATGCTAATTCCGCCAACTCCAACATAAAAATGTGCGCTTGACTCAGCTGAGTGTGCATATTTATTTCAATGAGGAGGGGAATAATGCTCAGACTTCCTGCAGCTTTTCTCAATAATATTGGTGGATCTGGGCCCCTTTTCTCTTGCGTGCACAATGACGAAAGGTTTTTCCATTTTGATTGTGGCCATTGATCGATGCTGCTAAGGGACACTGAAGGCTGTAATAATGATTAGTAAAGAGACCCAGAAGGTCCATCATCCACATGGGTATTGGTGGCTAATGTGTAATGTTTCTTGGTTGTGATTTATTCATATGTGCCCAGAAAGAGGTTTTGTCAACTAAAGAAGATACCTAGCACTTAGGAATTTATACTTATTTATTCCCTGCGCACACTAGCAACATGTGTCACATGACAAATATAACAGACGTGCTGATACCTCACCTATATAATGTTGGACGGTATTCATCAGGTTTGCAGCATCTAATGCTGTACAGATGGAAAACCCAGGATTTGATTACAGTATGATGCCTTTTGCCAATTATTTATTTCATATTATTTAGGAGAAATGCTGACGAAATGCTTAGTTTTTGTTGCACTTAATCTTAAGCACCAGGCTTCTGAAAAAAGGGCCGTCATGTAAGTTTCTACTACTTACTAATGTGTAATTTCTACTACAATAGGTCTAACATTAGGAATGAGAAATAGCGAGACTAAGGGAGTGATAAAAGCTAAAGTGGTTAAATGTTATGCCAATCAAAAGTAGAAAGAAAAGCAACGACTATATAATACACTGCAGGTAATACAGAAATCAGATCTGTGCCCTGTGTAGTGGTGCACAAGTAGTCAGAACCATCTTCCCACTCCAGATAGTCAGGGCGAGCTTTCTAGAGTTGGGATCAGTGTTCTTCAGTTTGATGGGATGAGTGATTTTCCTTGAATGTTCAATTAGTGGTTTAAAATGGTTAATAAAAAAACATAAGAATTTAAAGAAAAAAAAGAAATCAGTGCACTTAATAGCAAGTCACAAAGAAGAAATCACATTCTTGGAAATTTTGGATAAATTTTGGGATGATTAGGTAGTACATAGCCAAAATACTCAAGGTGGGAGAGGTAGTGACTCTTGAGAATGTGGACGGAGAGACTCCCACTTATAGAGATTAATCTAGATACATTACACTCTCTCCTAGACACCTCAAGCAAACATATAGAAAAATTCAGAAGTAGGAAACTCCAATGCACCCAACACTGTTATGGTTGATCAACCAATTTAGGGAAGAAAGCCATGGCACAAACAGTCTAGTTTCATGCCAATAGGTAACAGCCCCAAGGAAGCAGCTCACACTGTGGTCTCCCGTCCAGATTTGAGGTTGGGAGCCGAGTACTGACGTCTCATGCGAGGTGGAGTGACAAACTGGTTGTAATGATGGGGTCGGTCGCCTTGTTTATGGTAAGAGTTGTTGTTGCCATTGTTGCTGTTTCCATGGTAAAGACCCCAGTTTTGTTGCTTTTGTGGATTGGAGTAATGGTGTAAATTTTGAGAGTCAGTCAGCTGAGAGTCACAGGATTGAAGAGATTCAGAGGAGCCTGATGCTTGACGCCTCAGTCCTTTTTGATATCCATTGAGTGAATTGCTTCTCCAGCGGCCGGGAGGATTGTCGCTGGTATTGTGTTGCTGATTTAACCCTCGTTGTTGGTTTAAGTGTTGGTTGCGCATCTGGCTGTAGGGGCTCCAGATTTGTCGATCTGGATCCACCTCCTCTTGTTCCTGGATTTGTGCCTCTTTTGGGATTTTAACCTCTATGACCTTCTTGTCAGTGATGATAATATGAGTGCCTGGACTCCAGGAACTCCGGTGACTGGGATTGCTTTTGAAAGGAAAGCGTGGTTTGCGATTTTCTGGTGGGATGAATCGATGTGAACCATTATTCCTTCGCAGTTGTTGAGCAATTTCCTGTTGTTGAAGGCTCTTAAATTTGATTTGTTCCTGCCTCATCCAATTGGACCGTCCGCGACAGAACATGGAGTCGTTCTCAAATACTTGGCTGAATCGTTCATCTTTATCAGGTTCTTCAGAAGACGTTTTACTTGTTTCTGTTGCTTTTCCTTTATCACGTTCAGTACTTGACTCTCTATTTTTACGTTCAGCCTGTGGGCCCATTAGAGGTAACACTTTCTCCATCTTCAACATTTTGTTTCTGAGGGCCTTTATCTCTTCATCCTTCATATTGTTCTGATTCTTGACTTCCTGCAAAATGTCTTCCAGTTTGTCAACATGAACTTTAAGCTCATCAACATCCGATGGTCCCTTACCAACAGGAATTACATCCTCAATCTTTTCATCACCCACACCTACTGTATCCCACACATCCCGAGCCACTGCCCGCCAGGAATCCCTCTCGTTGGGATCCTTCTTTCCATACATAGCACACAGCTCCTTCATTTTAACAATGGCAAGAGCTTCAATCTCCTGTCGGCTGTGCTGAAAGTCGTTCAGAGCTACTTCATAGCAGATCTCCTTCACGGCTTGGATTTTTAGATCAGAAATAGTCACCCACTTGGAATCTTTGCTCAATCGCCGTCTCTGAGGGATATGGTACATCTTGTTCATCTCACGTTTCTTGCCACTGCTCGGGAGGCCGCATTTCTTGACGATGCTTTGCACTTTGCTGGGAGGAAGCTTCTCCCGTAAAGACGTGATTAATCGCCAGCTCTCTTCACATGATCGCTTCTCCGAATCGTCCCCACTATCTGAGTCTGCGTCCTTGAGAAAGAGAAAAAATCAAAATGGCCCCAAAAGAAACTAAAAAAATGGAAACATTCAAATGAAAGACAAACAAATAGAGGGCATGAAACATAAAAGGAAAACATAGGATTGTGAAATAAAAAAAAAATATATGTGTGACTCTTTAAAAATAGTGAAAGAAATATTTAGTCCTCACCTAGAACATGTGAAAGGTTTGAAGAGAAGACAGGCAGCAGCCTTCATTAAAAGAGTAGAGTTAGAGGTGGAGGAAACACAACCCCATGCGCAAGGTCAACAGGACAAATCCTGTGTCTCTGCACAGCAAACCCACCACTCCAAGATGCTAGAAGAACAGGTCAGCCAAGAAGAAGGTGAGTACACGCAGGTTAGTAGATGCAGATCTCAGATGCTGGTGCTCAGCTTGGTTGCAGTACAGAAGATGAGTTATATATTCAACAGAGAAGACACGTTACAGTTACATGAGCTTTCAGTGTGGGTGTTTGTGTACAATATATTTCCCTACTATTGACTGGATAACAATGGAGAAAATACAACTGTTTGTTAGTTCTTTAATCTACACATTTATTGGTAACTTGGTTGCAAATTCTATTAACTGAGATCCTAAAAGAAGTCTGTAACCTGCAGTCTATAAGTATGTTAGAGACCACTTTGCAAATACTCCACTGTTCTTAGTATAACAATGTATAAGGGGGAAGTTGTTGTCTATTCTGAAAACCCATAACTATATATTTTATTCAGGCATGTAGAGAAAATATTGTGGTACAGGTCTACTGTATGCTTTATATGTATATGAATTTAGATATTGGTTGAGACGACGGACCCCACTCTGTGATTACTGTGGCACCTGCCTATCTGAATATCTATACCCACGATCATTTACAAAAATGTACAAAAGTTATAAAAGTGATAGAAAGATCAACAACTTTTATAGCAAGTTAAACCAGGCCAAGAAGCGTTTGACTATTTTTATGTTAATTTAGAAAGGAATACAGATTTTGGCAAAAGGCTTTAAATCCCAGAGTATAACAGCACCGAACATGTTTGCAGATGGTAACGTTTTAGGTCAACTCACACAAGAGAATATAATCGCACATATGTGTAGTATATGTATAGCTTTTTCTGAAAAACTTTATAGAAATATCTTTACAGAACTATGGCATTACATTTGGTGCTATTGTTACTTTTGTCTATAAAGCAGTGACAAATTCAGACTCTAAAGTATTTGCTATAGATAGTTACATTATCCTTTTAGGATAAAGTTCCATCAAATATAAATTTTTTATTAGATTCAAAGTCTTTAAAAATCAATTTTCATTTGATTATTTATTATTCATTACTTATATAGCACCAATGTCTTTCGCTGTGCTATGCAAAAGATGGACACAAAATGGGTCACTTTACAAAATAGAAAAAAGAAAGCTACAGACAATTAGGCAAACCGGGAAAAGGAGACTATTAAAGCATCGTACTAATCTATAAGCCTTTCTTTGGGTCTTCGTGCAACCACATTTATATTGCAGTGAACAAGCAGGTTTGACTGAATAATGTGCTGGCATCTGCCTGCCTGCTGATGGGCTACTACAAAGCAGGAACAAACCGATATTAGCTGTTCTCTCTACAGCAACATGATATACACCTACTGGACAAAGACCAGCACTAATGTTCTGCATTACTGGACTGGAAGGATTTTGCTCTTTTATGTGGACTTAGACCCATTTAAAGCTATTGTAAGAACTCTAAATATTGCTGTAGGAAACCAGTTGCTTAAAATTCCATGACAACTTATACAATACAGCAGGACCTTTCTGATAGAAATTATTGCCTAGGCCGAATAAAGTTTTGGTCCATGTGTAGTAAGAACAGAATTTCACTTTAATTTCAAGATGTTAGTGCCCTGCTCTATTATGTGATGCCAAATACATGTGAACCCAGCACGATTTACAGGGAAACCCTGGCAGTGATATGTACATAGAGTAAAGTGTGCCTGGCCATTGTGTTCAGTGGTATAAGAGATAAAACCAGATGGCATGCAGCGACAGAAGAGAATGCATGCAATGTACTGAGCCTGACACGTACAGAACATTCTGTGTGTAGGCAAAGGAGGAAGGGTTAATACATCCACAACATCACGGATCTACTATAAAAGCTCTGTGACACATTTCATCAGTCATATCTAGGGCCACCAGCTAGTAGAAGCAGCCTTTTTGCATGTGAATCCCCTGCTATATGTTATGTGACATATATTAGGGCAAGAAAGTGGAACCTCTGCAGCCTGAAAGGCAAGAAATGTCTGAATAATCTCTAGAATATATTGGTGGAAGGACCTTTCTATATGTAAAAGTTTCAGCACAAGAACACGTCAGTCAGATGTACACTACATGTACATACTGCCTTAAAGGGACACCACCATATTAATCAAATCTTGCCATATGTAGAAACAATGGAGAAAAAAAATACAAAATATCAGTGGAATATTACACTGCGGATATTTTATACAACTTGAATAAGCCTAACACATAAACTAATGTAGTATTTACTCACTTTTGTCATATAGCATAAGGTGGAAATGTCAGGGTGAGACTAAACCGGCTGAAGATAAGAGTCCCATATACCCCTCTGTCCAGTGGTGTAATAAAATAAGCACATCCTCATAATTGCCTAGAGCAGGGCCTGACTAGCTGCATCGGTCCCATATCTAGTACTTCCAGCTCCTGTGTGTTGTTTCAATGAAGCTGGTCTACTACACCCAGAATTTGTTATGCATGCGCCAAAGGTCCAGCACATGCCCAGTGATGCAGAGATCTACTATGGAGAATGGGTAGAAGCGTGTTCACACTATACAGAGCAAACATCCATGATGTGCACCACCAAAGGATTAAAGTATATATGAAGGGGGGTTTTTGGGGAAGAGGGAAAAGTTGTGAGTATATCACTTAAAATGTAACTTTTATTTATTCTTATATTAAAATAACCAACACTCGTGTGCGTCTACATACACCATGAGGTTCCAGTGTGGTAATGCAAACCACACTTAATCAATGTCACCGTGGTTATATACTGTAAGCCTGGGACAGTAATACAGGAGGAGGTCCCCTTAGTTTGAACATTCCTCCTGTAATCCAATGTCAACTCCTCTTAATAATTTTTATAAGAGGACTACTATGCTGGTTTCACTGAATGATTACACAGATGCCAGAAGCAGAAGACAAGGGAAAGAAGCTTTTTTTTTGGTTTCATTTAATTTTTTAATTGCAGCTCCGGACAGAGGTGATACAGTGCGATTTAAGAACATGTGGTTGGTTTAGTGTCCCAAATTGCCACAACAAATTCCCTTTTAGGCAATTTAACAAGGAATTATGCTAAGGTGATACTATCCCTTTAAAGGGGTTGTCTGGAGGTTGAAACATATGGCTGCCTTCTTTGAAAAAGCAGCACGGCACATGTTCATGGTTTATACTCAGCTGTATAGCGAAGAATGGAGCTTAACTGCCATACCGGAGACTAAGAAAGCAGCCATGTTTTTGGAATAAAGCAGCCAATGGACAACCTTTTTAGAAGCAATTTAACACACAATGGTGGAAATTTATAAAACTGTTGCTTTAGCAACCAATCACGGAACAGCTTTCATTTCCTACAGTGCTTTTTATAAAATGTCAATCTCTAGCAATATCTATCTGTCACAGGATGCAATTATATATCCTACATCTAACATTAGCAGCCTCTCCCCCATGAATACTTTTGTAAGGGGCGATATACCAGAAATACTTCCAAACTATTAGCTCAAGAGTGAGATTTCTAAAGCAGAAGGCAGCCCACAGACTTTCATGCATCATGGTAAAAGGAGACATAGCATGCACATAAGAGCACCAGAGAAGTTGCAGAATGTGCTGCGGGTTATTCAAATACAAGCTTATAAGTGTCCTGTACATGTGCTTCTAGAAGAAGAGCAATATACAAGCTCAGAGGAGCAGAACTATACTGGTGTCAGGGGGGTGTGCGAGCAAGAGCAGAGGAAAGGGTCAGGAGTTCTTACCAGTCTCTGCTGCTCCAGAAGAAGATCTGCCTCCTCTTTCTCTTTCTTGTATAAGATTTCCATTTCTTGGAGCCTATAGGACAAAATAATCATAACTGAGGCTAAATGGCATCTCTGGCGTGTAAACTCCAAACACATGGCAGCCATCGAGGCATAATACAATAAAACCAAGACAGCGCTACTCCAATATATATATATATATATATACACACACACATATATATGTGTATAACTATATATGTCAACTTACCTTTTCTCCATCTCCTGTTTCATATCAATGCCCTGCTTTTCCAAGAGCTCTCGTTGGGCAAAAGTCCAGTCCACTGGTTCTGAGGGAGTTTCGGCTGAAGGAGTCTTTTCTCGCTCTGCCCGAGCCTGTTCAGGGTGGTTAAATCTGAATACATGGTTCTTACCCATAATTATACGATTACCTGAAAGGATTAAATAATAATAAAAATCAGCTGCAAACTAGAATGGCTAGTACAGCAGAGCGTAGCAATAGCTGCAGCATCTTGTGCAATGTGTTACTTTTCACATATGACACAGGGTTTGAGTATAGATTCCCTTCATAGAGTCTGAATTGGCAATGAATTTGTTATTTGTGTGCAGAATATCGGATTAGATTAGGTATTCATGATACCACTTCCATGGTGCATAAATTATCCATGGCAAAATGGACATGACCTGTGCATTCATCACAACATGATATGTCGATTTACTTTTTTGTGGATGCATAGTAGATTTTCTTTCTCTGAGTGGGAGAAATTCTATGTGAAATCTACTGCAAAATCTGCAAGAAATTCTGCCTAAATCTGTCTAAATCTTTCTTTTCAGATTTTAATGCAGATTGGTGATGAAGCTTGATCATTTAAATTTGGAGACGAAGCATCTTTATATAAGAAATACTATTACATTTGCAAAATGCGATCATAGCAGTGTTCCTTACCAGAACGAAGCTGCACCGGTAGAACTACTCTTTTCCCATTCACATAGGTCTCAGATTGTTCACAAGGCTCCAAAGTAACAATCACTGCAAAAGAAAACAATGGATTTCTCAAGTTTAGTCTATAACATCCCAATACAACCCAATATGTACTTACTAAAGCTTTGTCTATAGAGATGTGGTACAAAATATCATCCATCTATCCCTAAATGCTAAATGAAGGCAAAAGAAAAAAATAGTTACCTTCTCCAGTGGGCTTCCTCTCACTGCGGAATATGCAGTGCTCTTCCTTAATGTGGGCGCCACTTAAAACAATATCCTGGCGTCTTTCTGCATCTGCCTGACCAACCCTACAGGTAAAAGGACTAATATTAATATTTGTTTTGACAACCATATAGCCAGGATTAGGATAAGTTCAGATCTTTTTTTCTTTTTGCACAGGTTCAGCGCACACAACAGTAAAGCTGATGAAATATACTGTGAACGCGTCCATACACATTTACTGGCAGGCGAAGGAATCCTTTTTGCAAATGTACGTCACATCTAGTAGAATACGCTAAATGAAAAAGCACAGAAATCCGATGGATAGTAGTGATAGTAGTATACGCTCAGCGGAGGCCATAAAAGCTTATGGGGGACGGATGCAACTGTATTGCATTCACCCCCAGCCGCCACTGATCGACTGCTGTCGGAGTTTCCATAGTGATGTGTCAGTCCAAATGAGGACAGTTCCACACCTGGTGACCACTGGATCGTCATCAGCAGCAAATCACTCGATGTTCACTCCTCCCACTTTGGGGGGGGGGGGGGGGGAGCAGCTAAAGCTGAGGATGTATCTCACTGTATGAGCATACTGTGGTACATGCTGCAGCACTCCATTGTAAGAACACATTGGGAATCCTCCCAGAGTATCCTTATAAAGGACGGCAAAAAATTAGCTATGAATGCAGCTGTGGACAATTATAAGAGAACTTACCTGGTTATACCATCTTTAATGTAATACAAAAGGCACTCTGACATGAGAGGATCTTCATTCAAGTTAACAAGATGCGGAGTCTGAAATAAGATATTTTGGGTAAGTAATAGATTCAAAGAGGTTTTTACCCAGAACAACAATTATAAGCATGTTCTAATTTATGTGTGTGTGTATATGACAAAGTAAAAAGTCACCATCATTGGTAAAAATCACAATCTGAACAGAAACAGCACATTCATTCTCTTGTGGAGGATGTCTATCCTAGGAGGATCTAACCGCTACAACAAACCTTCTTTGGGGAGAAGACCCCAGAAGAGTCAGCCATTAGGTCGCAGAGGCTGGGAGAAGAGATCTGCGTGAAACCAGCCAGAACAGAAACAGAAAGGGACAATGACCAATGAAAGGAAGAATGAAAATGACAATATATGCAGAGTTTCTTTATAGCTACAAATGGCCCATATAAGACGTTTGAAACTGGTGAACTACAAATCCCAGAATTCATCATCACCTGAAGAGTCATAGAGAACTCTTCAATGGAAAATGCGAAGGCCTCTATTACAGACAAATTTCTAGGTAGTACATAAAGTATCTACAATCTGTACCAATAGGCGTCACCCAGAGACAGATTAATCCATAAAGCCAAGGGTATTACTTATAAACATTTAAAGGGGTTCTTGTAGAGGATGAAAGTAATTAAAGGGGTATTGCCATTTTGGTAAATGAATGTTATTGTTTATATAATTAAAAATTCTATACAATATTCCAATATACTTTCTGTATCTCTGCTTGTTGTCATTCTATATAAAGCTTCTATGTTTACTTCCAGTGTACAGATATCTGACCATGCTCATACAGATCATAGAGAGTAATCAGAGCCATGTGTTATAACGAGCAGCCCTCCTGTTTTCTATCCACTGGAAGTTAACCATGAAGCTTTCTACAAAGTGACAGTAAGCAGAGATCTAGAAAACCATGGAGGTTTTGGAAATATATTTGGCATAACATTGCATTTTTCAAACGATAACACTTATTTACTGTAATGGAAATACCATTTTAAGTTATTGAAAAATAAGCCTAATGGCTCGAAAGATGTACCGTATCTATCACATTATGTATTTTCAAGGAAACCCAGTCATCTACATCAGCTATGAGACTGGAAGCCATAATAGTATAATAGTTTAAGGGAACCTGTAACCAGGAACTCTTTGTCTGGTTTCCCTATATGTACCCAAGAGTTTTAATAATAAAACTGGCTTTTTCAGTTAAAGTTTCAGTTAGAAGAAAGTTTACCTTCCTCTTTGTTGATCAGTGCCCTGTATCTCATGGGAGTGACAAGTGATGAGCTGTTCTGCCCCCCACCTCCCCCCCTCAGGAAAATCACTCCTCACTGAGTCTATTTCAAATTTTAAAAAATGACAGAGATAGGAGGGAGATGGACTTTTAAAAAAAAAAAATTTGAATAGATGCAGTGAAGGGGACACCTTTTCTCACTGGCCACTCCCATAGGACACCGATCAGCAAAGAAAAAGGTAAACTTTCATGTAACTTTTCTTTTCATCAGAAAAATACTTTTTTTTTTTTTTTTTTTTTAAAAAAAAACAACCTTTGTTAATATCCTCACTACGGTAATCTCTATGGGGACATGGGAAAGCCAGAAAAAGGGCTCCTGCTGACAGGTTCCTTTTTAATAACCCCTTTAAATGGAGAAAACAGTCACCTAAACACATATATAAAACTACAAAATGTCAATTACAAATCAGTCTAATATGGGAATGCCACTACTAAGGTCATGAATTGATTACAGAAACAGACCTGATCTGCAGAAAGTGAGTCAAAATAGTCATCAAAAAACAGGGAGGAAATCTGGAGGAGAATGACATGCAAGATGAAGGGAAGAAATGAAAGGACAGTTAAAGCAAATCTACCACCAGGATAAAGGATTGTAAACCAAGCCGCTTACATGCAGGGGTGTGCGCCCCCTCTGGTAACATCTGTTCTTATTTTAGCTTTTTATGCCCTTGTTTTTAAATCAAAAGGATAAAAAAATTATGCAAATAAACTTGAGGGGCTCCGGGCTCTATTGCTGTTAATAGACCTAGGAGCCCCTCAGGCTCATTTTTCATAATTTTTAAAGCCTTTTTTTGTAAAAACAAAAACTAAAGGAAAGCGGATCAGATGGGGCACACACTAGCACGTATGCGTGCTTGGTTTACAATCCTTGTTCCTGGTGGTAGATTTCCTTTAAGAATAAAGCCTGTGGAAAGAAGATCTGAGCATGGAGACTACACAGACTTCCGTGTAAAAAGAGTGTATCATAAGCAGAGCAGATATATTCTACCAATCCATCCACACACATTACATCTGAAATATCTGAAAGAAGCAGAAGCTTGTCCAGGTAAAAGATTCCTTTAAAAAATGATTCAGGTTGGAAATTGGTGCCAATATACATAGCAACACTGAACCAATAAAATAAGTAACTTTATATAGAAGCAGGATATTCTGGAAAGAAAATGATGTATTGTCTATGAAACTTCAGCCAGCAATGAACAGGCTGAAGAGCAGATGTTGAGTTGTGCACATATAGTTTTTAAGTAAAATCTCTACCTTTTTAGGAGAGAAGACTCCTAATGTTCCACCATCTTCTCGAATTGCCACCCCCATCTCTGCCAGTAATGCCTCTCTGAAAGGGAATGGTGTGAGAAATCAGTTTCTGCATTACCCCCGTCTTCAGTGGTCATTTTTCATGGGCCTGAGCCGCAGAAATCAGACAGTAGATTTTATATCCGAGAACCTCACAGGATTGAAGGCTAAATCTACGATTTCCGTGCCACAGCTCAGTCATACCTGTCCATCCGGATAGCTTCTGTTTTTCTAAGTTTTTCCTCCCATGTTTCATTGAGTTCTGCAATTATTTTCTCAGATTCCTGGTAGAAGATCAGAAATGATAAAGTCAGACATGTCCTTTCACAGGTTTAAGACTGTGACTACAAGGCAATTTTGGCAGCAACTAAAGTAATGTAAGTGAATGGAATTGCGATGAAACTGAGTGAAGGTAAAAGGCAATACCTCAGGTAATACCTGCTGTAAATTTCACTGTATATGGATGCTGCAATGTCTGGCTGTGCTCTTAAGTTTTAATGTTTATGCTCATCTATATTCTAACGCATGAATCAAACATGGAACCAAATACTGGGCAAAGTTCTGCAAATTTTTTGGTCTAACGTTGGCCAAATATACATTTTAATACATTTGGTGGATCTCTGGCTGTCTCCACTATAAATTGAAATGAGCAGCATAGATGTGAGCTATAACTTTCCTCACTCAATTTACAGGCATACCGCTTGCTGGAGAAGGGGAGGAGCGTGTATTCCTCACCCCTCCTCTCTCCAAAGGGAGTCGTGGGGCCATATTCCTGATGACGGCATGGTACGGTGTGTGAAACCCGTACCATACACAATTCACTATGGTGGACATATCTTAGCTGCCATTTATGCACATGGAGACACTGGAGATGTGTGGTCCACAGGAGACACTGCCCTATAACATACTCAGACAACTTTCTAGAAAACATTGCCTTTGTTTAGAGAGCCTTCAAAAGTCAGAAATTGTCACCTAAATATGTTGTGCCTCAAAGTGTGTGGAGCATATAATCCCCATTCCTTTCCCTTCAGAAGGTAAAGATCTGTCCCGTGTATGCATGCAACGGTGTGGTCACCAAGACTTGTACATATGGTTACATTCTGCATGTAAACTGGGAAGGTTTTCATTCACTGAAGTTTTTAAGGAACTCTCAGAACTGCATAACCCGGTCTGGGTTATCACTAGGAGAGTAAACATAAAATGCGGTAAGAAGATGCTAACTACACAAGCTCAGAAAAGCCGGCACTTAGAATAGGGACTATGGTGATGTTCCTGTTTATATCAGGCACTGATATGGCGTGATCTGATCGCTGTGGAAATAACATCCAAGAATAAGTCTATTCTTTGCATTCTGCATATAAATGTAATGTACAAAACCCTGAGCCACTACAATGCTGCATACAATAGGAGAATTGTTAGCCATCAAGACTGTGCAGTCTCTGTCCTGGGAGCTGAAGGATGGGGGCAGGGTGAAGACGAGGGGGGGAGAGCTGACCCCAAACATCCCTTCAGCCACCTCGACATATTATATTGCAAAAGTAATATAATGCTGCTGGGATTAATGAAAATGACTGAAAATCTTATTGATCCATATATTGGCTGGGCATTAATTTAACCACAGGCGACCATAGTTCTTTAAGGTCCATCCGTAGAAAGAAAGAAATGGTGAATGCTATCTGCATGCCCAAAATTACAGGCCATTGTAGATAGGTTAAGAGCACACGATCCTGGTTGATCTGTGAATTTCAGATGTGGTGGCTGGATTTCATGGACCAAACACTGTTCCAAGAAAGTGGCTCTAAAAATCATTAAGAATGATGCAAAGAGTCTCTTCCTCCAGACAATATCACTGCAATTATGTTCAGAATTTGGCACTACTGTCATGCACAGAAACAGGGTCTCCATGCATCATATAAAAAAAAACTATGATGCTTGGAGTCCCGTCAGTGTTCGGTTCGTGAGACAAAGCAACTACATGGACTGGGATTCTTGGACTGAGAAGATTTGTATGTTTTAAGCCCAAAGCTATAAAAAAAACTTGAAAACCTGATGGAACCATTTTGAAAGGCCAAACCTTCTGGGTCTGCATGAGCTGGAAATTTACAAAATTAAACTGAAGGAGTTTTCAAAACAGGATATAGTAAAAGAGCAAACAGGCTGTAAAATGGAATGCTACAGTTCATATTTAAGGGAAAAGTCAACATTCTAGCATATGGTTAATAGTATGTGATCAATAAGTCACACTATATGGATTCATCTATAGCTTAGTGCTCATATATTGCACAAGAGGTACAGAAGGAAATGCAGTACAAAATACGAATGGATAACTTTTGCTGAGACACTGATAATTAGAACGCAATTCACATTCTTTCAATACTGCATCTTGCAGTGTCCATAGGAGACGTGTCAAAGATTTCTATATGTACTCCCATAACAGACAACATCTGTTGTCAGGCTTTAGGACACTGATTATGACCATCTCGTGTTGATTCTTTTTTCCCCATATATGGACACAGCAAGCCCCATGGATTTCAATAGAGGAGAGATTTTATCATTGATTTATCAGACAAAATCTGCTAAGACCACTCCTGGGGCATATGAGATGCTTGATGCATATGTGATGTCATAGCAGCCAGTATGGAAGTTCACTCTGGAGCAAGTCTACATCAAATTTATATATGAAATGAAACAAGCGCTTGGCCAGGCTATTGTAAATTAGCCCTTCATTATGTTTTGTGGTTAAAATAAGTATACACACAGCGGATCTACAAGGGTAGCAGGCATTGCAGCCACTAGGTGGTGATCCCATAACAAATTTAGTTTCATTACTTAACCCTTCACATCAGCATTACATTTTTTTTTTGCTTTTTTGGCAAACTATAATAACATGGTGTACATAATTACTGTAGAGTGACTCCAGTACTGCCACCTCACTAAACCCAAAACCGAACAATTGAGAATAAATAAAACATGAAACACAGGAACACAGGATCATTTCAGTGAATCAACACAGTGAAGAACACAGTAAGAATAGATTACAGATGTTCGTCGGCACATCTGTTTACTTTCCGGATATCGGCGCCGGAACGGTGCGACACAAATAGTTATGTGAAGAACAATAATATATGTGTGAAGAACAACGGTGAGCAGCACGAAGCATGGGGCAGGCGGCAGCACGGAGACATCATGGGAGCTGGCACGGAGACATTGTGGGCACGGAGAACATCGGGGCACAGACGAGGAGAGACATCGAGGTGCCTGAACATCGAGGGCACGGAGACAGCAGGCGCCGCACGGACATCATGGCAGGAGAGGATGCACTGAGATGGACAGATCGAGGGGCAGCGGTACCAGGGGCACCGGGATCATCGTGAGGGCACGGTAGACGAACATCGAGGGGCACGGAGACAATCGAGGGCACGAGAAACATCTGAGTGGCACGTAGACATCAGGGGCACGGGAGACAATCGAGGGGCAACTGGGAGACATCGAGGGGCACGGAGACCTCGTAGGGCCACGGAGACATCGAGGGGCAGCGTAGACATTCCGAGGGGCACGGAGACATCGAGGGGCACGGAGATCTATCGAGGGGTCATCGGAGACATCGAGGGGGCACGGAGACCATCGAGGGCACGGGAGACAGTTCGAGGGGCACGGAATCGGAGACATCGAGTGGAAGAGACATCGAGTCGGTATGACAGGGGGAAGCGTGACATCCGAGCACAGACACAGCGGCAAGTCGTGAGACTAGTTAAGAGACATTCCCCAACCTGCGTACACAAGTGCCCTGAGAAATCTGATCTATCTTCACTGTGTTTTTCACTTAAATGATCCTGTGTTCACTGTTTTTTATTCTATTCTTCACTTCTCTTTCAGCTCTTGGTTGACTGTCAGGGAGATAAATATACGCTGCTGAAACAGTGAAGAATAGACTTTGCAGATGTTTGCAATACATCTGCTAACGTTAATTATCAGAAGACATTCTTTTTCATTAATTACACCATTTTCATTGCCCGAACCATGGTCACCTTTTAAGAAATGCTCAGGGTCTCCCATGGACTTCAATGGTGCTCGTTATACGAGACGAGCACTCAGCATCTTGGAAAAGTTCGTCTCGAATAACTAGCACTCGAGCATTTTGTCCTCGCTCATACCTCATATTTAATCATAGTATGGTGGGAGTATTTTTTGGTTTCTAATATCCCTAGAGTTTTTAACAGTATAAACATGTGGTACCTTTTTTACTTATATTGTTGTGGGAGGGGGCCCCGCATTGGCTGCCGAGCTGGGGGGGCCCCATCCTAAATGAGGTGCTCCATACCACTGGGACCCTTAATCTGGCCCTGGTCACCCATACAATTTTATGTTTTCCATAAAAACTCATACTTTTATTTTTCAAATGAGTTGCAAATGAACTAGAAAATATAGCCAACATTGACAAGTTTGAAATATTAACTTTTGAAATAATCATTTCTCCTTTCTCTCCTCAAACTTTGCTTTGCTATTACGATATGAATACCAGCTGCCTGTTTTTCCCTAAATAGTTTCATGTATCAGTTTGGAGGTGCGCTGGTCTTGTCCTGTGACTGGTGAAACTCGCTCCACATGGCCGTATGTGGTGTGAGGGGTATATATGATATATGTGGGGGCACAGTGTGGTCAGTTGTGGTGTGACCGTCAGGTGTGAGGAGTACATAGGATGATGTCAACCATGTTTGTTTTATAAACCCGCAGAGATAGAGTCATGGATGGAAGAAGTCTCCTGAAAGATCAGACAGGAGGGAAGAGACCACATGAGGGACGTCAATAGGTAAGTGATTGGATGACACTGCGGCCTCTGTGCAGGACTGGTATATACTACTATATGGTCACTATATGGTGGTACATACTGGTCTGTGTGAGGTTATCATATAGTATTGCAGTATTATTCAGTTATTATGTAGGGGTGATAATCATGATTTAATGTTATTATTT
The DNA here is from genome assembly GCA_019512145.1 of Engystomops pustulosus. Lineage (NCBI taxonomy): Eukaryota > Metazoa > Chordata > Amphibia > Anura > Leptodactylidae > Engystomops > Engystomops pustulosus. The sequence continues at coordinate 68,817,167 of CM033649.1, forward strand.
GGGCCTGGTAAGAGGTGTCATTAGTGATATTGTCCTGTGCTGGTTGGGGTTTGTATAATAATAATATGGCGGTAAAGATCATCAGTAAATGGAGTATATACTTGGTAAATTATTGGTAATACTGGTCTGTGTATAGAGTTTGTGCTCAGTATCAGGATGTTGGTATTATCTGTATGTCGTGGTGATGCTGCATTTTGGAGGGATCATTTATAAATAGCAGCGCTATTGTTTGGAATATTGGTCTTATGGTAGTTTTAATTGGTTACAGTATTGTGGTATCATTATTTTATAATAGTATGGCGGGAGTATTTTTTGGTTTCTAATATCTCTAGAGCTTTTTAACAGTACAACTATGTGGTATCTTTTTTACTTATATTGTTGTGGGAGGGGGCCCCGCATTGGCTGCCGAGCTGGGGGGGCCCCATCCTAAATGAGGTGCTCCATACCGCTGGGACCCTTAATCTGGCCCTGTCTTTACTAATAAAAACCTCTAGAGGCCTCCCTTTACTAATCAAAAGCACCTAGCGGCCTCCCTTAACTAATTAAAAGAACCTAGCGGCCTCCCTTTACTAATTAAAAGCCCCTAGCGGCCTCCCTTTACTAATTAAGAGTCCCTAGCGGCCTCCCTTTACTAATTAAGAGCCCCTAGCTGCCTCCCTTTAACTATGTGGTACCTTTTTTACTTATATTGTTGTGGGAGGGGGCCCCGCATTGGCTGCCGAGCTGGGGGGGCCCCATCCTAAATGAGGTGCTCCATACCGCTGGGACCCTTAATCTGGCCCTGGGCATAGGGATGACTTTTAGCTCTCCACCCTCTTGGACCCTCGCTACCGGTCCAAAATGGATGCCTGCTCTCCACCCTCTTGGACCCTCGCTACCGGTCCAAAATGGATGCCTTTTTTCCGGCTGCCAAGATTGAGCAACAAGTGGCGTGTGGCTTCATGTGTGGCTGCAACTTGCGGAGTTTGCAGTAGAGGAGCTGTCCTTCCCCGCCAGTAGTGTGGCATCAGAGAGGCGTTCCATTCCGACAGGGTACATCATTACCGCAAGGAGAACCAGCTTTTACACCCATAATGTGGAGAGACTGACCTTTGTCAAGATGAATCAGGCGTGGATAGGCCAGGATTTCAACACACCAATGCCTTATGCATCAGATTAGATCAGCCATGACGCCTCCCCCAAATGTTGAGAATTTAGTCTGGATTCTAACTACCTGCCTCAGCCACTATTCTGATGCTGCCACCCGCCTGATGCCACACATCTGCTGCTACTTGCTCCATCTGCCTCCCACCATCTTTACCAGGACTGGAATTGTCACCCATCTCTACACTCTGTCATTGTGCCACTCTGTGGCCTACCATGTTGCTGCCAGCTAAAGAATTTGTCATTGTGCCACTCTCTGACCTCCTGCTGCTACTGCCGCCACCGCCACACTCTGTCATTGTGTCACTCTGTGGTCTACCATGTTGCTGCCAGCTAAAGAATTTGTCATTGTGCCACTCTCTGACCTCCGGCTTCTGCTGCCGCCATCGTCACACTCTGTCATTGTGTCACTCTGTGGCCTACCATGTTGCCGCCACCACACTCTGTCATTGTGTCACTCTGTGGCCTACCATGTTGCCGCCACCGCCACACTCTGTCATTGTGTCACTCTGTGGCCTACCATGTTGCTGCCAGCTTAAGAATTTGTCATTGCACTCTGTGGCCTACCATGTTGCTGCCAGCTTAAGAATTTGTCATTGTGCCACACTGTGACCTTCTGCTGCTGCACCTTCATTTTATCTGTCAGAAGGAATGAAAAGCCTCAGGATTGATAGCCAAAAGCAGGAGTGGATACAGAACACAGAGGACATGCAAATATCCCACAAAAGCAGGAGTGGATACAGAACACAGAGGACATGCAAATATCCCAATTACTGGTCATCTTTGTTTTGGATCAACTCCTGTTTGTTTTTGGCTTTAGCAGTACTTATGGATTATTGACCGAAATTGAAAGCGGACACTGACGGATGAAATAAAGGGCAAAATGATCGAAATTGAAAGCGGACACTGACGGATGAAATAAAGGGCAAAATGATCCGTGCTCTCTGCAGCCAGGAAATACCTGTTTTTTTAACGTGATTCGACGTGCTCTCTGCAGCCAGGAAATACCTGTTTTTTTAACGTGATTCGACATGATTCGATTCGGGTTGAATCAAATTTTTACGAGGAATTCTGCAAACCTGGTCGAATCAAGTTTTGACAAATTCGCCCATCTCTAATTATATTATAATAATATTATTCAGTTTTACAATATTTTGTAAATACCATCTATTAGTACAAGAAGATGATAGTCTAAAATTGTGGAATTATTGTATTTTTTGAAGGAAGTCCACAGTTTTACCACTTGTAACCCTAAGGGTACATTCAGACGGGCGAGCACACGTCAGCACGCTGGAGAGCAGGAGGAATGAGCGCTGCTCACCTCTCCCCTCTCCATAGAGCAGCGCAGGACCGGTGCTGTAACATAGCAAAATATAGGTCATGCCCTATATATTTCTCTGTGTGCGGTCACAGTGCCGTGAGTCAACGTGTGCTCACCAAAGAGTACCCGGGCGCCATAGATGTCAATGGGGACCGATATGCAGCTGCAAATGGTGCGGCCGCACATTGGTCCCCATTAGATTAGTGTGAATGTATTTCCCAGGGGCCATGCTTTTGTTTTCATACTCGTATCCTAGAAAAAGAGAGATGAGAGATGATGAGATCCATGAGATATAACACACAATGACGCTCTCAGCTCTGCTTGCTATCTCAGCTATAACATGCACACAGTCAGCTCTTCTATACCTCCTTCCCCTGCTTTAAAGATCTTATATAAACAAAAAAAGATATATTAAAGTCCATTCAGCTCACCTTCCCAGCTATTCCATTAAGTCAGTACACAGAAAATCGGAGTCAGAGTTAGCACACTACAGGGGTACTTTATATAAAGATCTTATCTTATCTGTAGTTTATAGAGTAAACTCTGAACACTGCTGCTTGTCAGCAGGAAGTGTCTGTGTGGGGCTAGTCTTGTAATGCATGGAGGTGGGGCAGAGAGCATGCTGCATTGTGTAGACAGAAGAAGCTATTCATGAGAAGAATCTGCCCTGCCTGACCTACGATACTAGGTCTCCACACACCAACATAGACAACCTTTAATAGCAAAATCTCATTAAAGAGTCTTCTTACTTCTCAGACCTAGTCTCCTGCCTCTCGGTTAGCTAAACCAGTTACGTACACTGTACTGACGAGATGAAACACGTCAAAACAGTGCTGTTCTCTGTTGGGAGTCTTTTCCTTATGGAATGGATATACTGGTTTGGCTATTATCCTGCATCATGTCACTAAGCTTTCTGAAAAAATACTGTTTGATGCTTTACGGGGCTGCCTTACAAGGTAAAGTATTTGCCTATTTCCAAGAATCCCCCAGTGGAGCATAAATGACTGTAAGTCTCCACATGTCTGCAGAGGTGGCCTCAAATGGCAGCGTCCATAGGGTGTCTTATTTTTTCCCTGACTTGGTAGTGGTCAACCCCTAGAAGCCTCACTTCCATCACTGGAATGGGTATCCTGAGTCTTTATTGTCTGAATATTGCAAATCTCATACATGCTCCTTTTAACTTTATAGCATCCCATATAGACACCTCAACCCTAGAGGTCCCTGTAGACAAAAAATTAATTCAAATTAAGGGTGCATTCACACGCGGTATGCCCGCCGTGTGCTGGAGAGGAGTAGGAGGTGGCCCCTCCTCCCTCCATAGGAAACAGCGGTGCACGGCCGCAGACCAGGGAAAAGATAGAGCATGTTCTATCTTTTGCTGGTGTGCGGCGCGGAACGGTGCAGCGGAGCCGTACCGCGATTGACGTCTATGGGGACGTATATGCGGCCACAGATTTGCGGCCGCGTGTACGTCCCCGCAGACGGCGGTGTGAATGAACCCTAATGGGTTACCATAACTGATTAGGATTTTTCACCTAACACTTAACTCATACTGCAACCCATTTTATAAGGATTATCTCAAAATTTTGATGATCTTCTTTATATACCAAATATTACATGTAGAAATAAAAAAAAATGGAAAAAAAATTCAACATGACAGTAACTTGGTAAAAAAATGATATGATGACTGATGTGTAAACATAACTAAATAATAGTATAATGTGGAAGAGATAGCATAGTAGTAATATGGTCCAAAACACGTATAAGCTGTGCAAGGCTATTGCCCATCATGTGCTGACAAGTAGGAGAATTTGCTATAGGCCAGTGCAGTGCTGACATTGTACCTGCAGAACTCCCTGAGGCACCTTGTCTGGATAATTTACATTCCAGTCAACCACAGTAACTGCTTCTCAGGAAAAACTGTACTCCCCGTATCCATTACAGAAATAATCAGTAATCATTTTCTATTTGCTATATTCACACTTGAAAGGAGGACTTTGTGTTTTAATTTGATTAAGAATGGTACATCAGCAAATGTCCGGTACTTGAAGTAGGCCTCTGTGTAGGCCGCACTGTTTTCCATGCCTATATACTATATATAAGGGGAGATTTATCAGGAGTGTCTGAGGTAAAACTGTTTTATTTGCCCATGGAAACCAATCAGAGCTTAGCTTTAATCTTATAAACAGCTGTGGGGAAATGAAAGCTGAGTTTTGATTGATTGTCACAGGCAAATAGAACAGTTTTACCTCAGACACTTCTGATACAACTCCCCACTAGGTTGTTCCTTTTGTTTGAAAAAATCTTCAATACAAATGATTGAAAACAAGAATTGTACCTCACCTAAAAGTTAAACTTACTAATAGGGGGAGTCATTGACATCCAGCCATTTCCCTTGGGACATTATTACATGGTTGCCATTCAGATAGAGCCGGTTCCTGAGCTGTCCATGGTTAGCAGTAGGTCATCAATTCAGATCAGTGGAAGCCTTACCAAAGGAGCTCACCAAATGAAAAATACTGCAATGTACATTGGGGCACATCTACTTACCCGTCCCGTTGAGTTCACAATCTTCTTCCCGGTGCATGTAAGTGTATGTCTTGCGACACAATTTTGCATGTCCACGCCCCCGATTTGTGTCGCATGAAAGCCGGCGCCGATGCGCCACAATCCGCTCTTGTGCGACAAAAAACCCTGTGCAATTCAGGGCAAAGCAGAAATATTCGGGAAACCCGACAGAAATGCGTCCGACGGACCCTTAGTAAATGTGCCGCATTGTAGCTTTTACTTGTGTACAATCGGGTTCTTGTTTGGGTGCCGGGATTTGAACCCACACCTCTGACTGTAAACTCTTGCGAGCAGGGCCCTCACTCCTATTGTTTCCATATGACTGTGTTTTTACTCTGTATTTTCTTATGTTATTTGTATATATCGCCAATGAATTGTAATATGATAGTGCTATATAAATATCCTTTATAACTATTCTTATTATTTATCTAATATTGCAAAGCGGTTCAGTTGTTAACACTACAGCTTTGCAGCGCCGACGGCCTGGGATCAAGTCCCAGGTTAACATCTGCAAAGAGTTTGTATGTTCTCCCACATAACATCTTAAAACATAACTCCAAAACATACTGGTAGGTTGATTAGATTGTGAGCCCCATGGGGACAGGGACTGATCTGGCAAGCTCTGTGCAGCGCTGTGTAATCTGCATGCACTATATAAAGGAATTATTATTATTAATGGACCACATTGTGAAGATGTTGTTTATTGTCATGTAGAATCTTCTTTTGAGCTTGCTATCTTGTCTGACCTGATCCCAGCAGACAAAAAGAACAAAAAAAAAATCCATAGCATTGGTAATAACATCTCATTCTAATCCTATTGTAATGTTCATGGTCTAAACTTACTAAGAATTTGACAATATAATAATTCACAGCAAGGCTTGTTTTTCTAGGAAATTCTGACTCACAAGCTGTCATTATGTATTTTTTATGAATAGGGGTATGGGTGAAGACAGCCAGAATTTCGAGTGAAATTGTAAGACTTCACAGTAATTACATACCAGCTGAGAATAGCTTTTAGTAGATACAGGGAAATGTTGGCTTTATATGCAAAACTTCTAAGTGGGAGAAACTTGTTACAAGAGCTGTCTATAAAATTCAAGACTTTGGTAAAAATAATTGCATTGACTTTCAATATCTTTCAAGACTTTGGTAAAAATAATTGCATTGACTTTCAATATCTTTCTCAAGGAGACCTTTCATTACAAATTTGTTTTCTTATAAACTGATGGCATGTAATAGAGTGGGCCGCTCACTCCTAAGTAAACTGAATTCTTTTACAGACAGGACATTGGGGCTCATTTACTTAACCGGTTCATTCGCGTTCCCACGGCGCGTTGTCCGACGTTGATTCGGAGCTTGCCGGGATTCACTAAGGTCGTGCGCCCAATATCCACTAGGTGTCGCTGCTGCGCCTAGGTCCGCCGGAGTTCACCATCCTCTTCCTGGTGCATGTAAGTGCGTGTCAAGCGACACATTTTTTTTTTTTAAATACAGCAGTTTTTCCGAATCCATCGGGTTTTCTGATGGCACCGCCCCCGATTTCCGTCGCGTGAAACCCGGCGCCGATGCGACACAATCCGATTGCGTGCGCCAAACACCCCGGGCAAGACTGCACAAACCGGTAATTTTTGGGAAACCTGACGAAAACGAGCGATTCAGGCCCTTAGTAAATGAGCCCCACTATATTTATCGACTTTTCCAGAGATAGGACACTATGTATAATCTGCTCAGCTTCTCACGCTCTATCGCAGGATACCTGCAGCTAGGACACTATGTACAATGTACTCAGCTCCTGCTGCTCTATAAAATGCTTGCATCATATATCCTACCCCTGGCACTGTGCTCGCTCCATGAAATCTGACCACTGCAGGTCTGTGGACAGACCACATTACAGAATTGTAATAGGTCTATGCTCTATTTTAAATGACAGTATAGTATACGAAGTGTGCCAGAATTCCGATGTTATTTAAAGATTTTTACAATCTTTTTGAACTTGTTTTTTTAATATTGAAAAGTAAGACCCTTTCACATGAGAGTTGCAAAATTTGATCCGAATTTTCTCGGATTTCCAACAGATTCCAATCGATTTTCAGTCAGTTTGTTAGTTCAAGGGTATTTGTTCCATTTTTGAGTTTAACATGCATTAACCCCTTAAAGCCACTGTGCCATTAAGGGAGATTGGAGAGGGCTCAAGGGCTGCATATTGCAGCAAAAACCAAACGTTAACGCCCACATTTACATCCCAGTGGTGCATGGTGCTTTCAACTTAGAAATGATCGTTGCCCCCCATGACTTTATTGGGGGAAGATAATCTATCTCCATCACAATCCAGAGTCTATGTGAAACTCAAGGGCTTTTAATTTCTGTAGATCTGTCACGGTGTGCCACTGGCAAGTATTAACAGATCATCAGTAAAATAGCCATATACTGTAATAAAGTTGTATTGCAAAAACAGCTTAAAAATTCTATAAAAATTTTAAAACCTATAAATTAACAACAAAAATCATAAAGATGCTGAATCCATTAACAGCACTTTTTCACCATTTTGCAATGAATAAAAATGTTTATACAAATTGATCAAAAGGTCACACAGTCTCCAAAATGGTAAAAATTTAAATAAACATCATGCCCTGCAAAAAAATGGCACCTTGCACAAGTCGGTATACTATTATGAAAAAGTTATTGGTCTCAATATAACAAAAATAAGAAATTGTTTTTGTACAGCAGGTTTTAATTTTTTAAGATCCATTAAAACCTAATGAAACGTAGAGATGTACTAAACGTAGAGATATAATAAAATACAGAGATTTACAATATAAGTAGGGTATAAAAGGATCTGGAAGAAGAAATTCTGTTGCAAGTAAGTCAGTGCATTCACTTTAAAGGAAATCTACCACCAGGATCAAGGATTGTAAACCAAGCATACAAACATGCTGGTGTGTGCCCCCTCTGGCAGGATCTGATCTAAATTAAGCAAAATGTTCTCATTTTTACCAAAAAAGGCTTTACAAATTATGCAAATTAGCCTGAGGGGCTCTAGGCTCAATCAACAGCTATGGGGCTCGGAGCCTAATTTAATTTTTTTGTAAATATGAAGCTAAAAGAAAAGCAGATCCTGCTAAGTTTGCTATCCTTCATCCTTTAATGAGTGAAGCAAGTTTAGGGAAAATGAGCCAGAATGTCAGATCCATAAAAAAAACATAGTGCACATATTGGGGCAGATTTACTTACCCGGTCCTGTCGCGATCCAGCGGCGCTTTCTCTGTGGAGGATTCGGGTCTTCCGGCGATTCACTAAGGTAGTGCGCCCGATGTCCACCAGGTGTCGCTGCTGCGCTGAATGCACTGAAGATCAACAAGCCAGGCCGGGTGCAGGTAAGCGCGTGTCAAGCGACACTTTTTTGTTTTTTAAATGCGGCGGTTTTTCCGAATCCATCGTGTTTTCTTACGGCCACGCCCCCTGATTTCCGTTGTATGTTAAAAGCCATTGGCAAAATCCATTACCACAATATCACCTATAATTGGGAAAAATTCTGTAAACTTTTGACATTAGATGGCTGGCTTGTCCCTCTAGAATTAACACATGCATGACCGAATCATGTTTTTCCGACGGGTTATCCGAATATTTCCGATTTGCGCCAATTTTCCCTGAATTGCCCGGGATTTTGACGCACGCGATCGGATTGTGTCGCATCGGCACCGGCATGGACACGACGGAAATCAGGGGCGTGGCCGTAAGAAAACCTGACGGATTCGGAAAAACCATCGCATTTAAAAAAAAACAGTGTCGCTTGACACGTGCTTACCTGCACCCAGAGTAGGACGGTGAACTTCAGTGCACTCCGACGGAATTCAGCGTAGCAGCGACACCTGGTGGACATTGGGCGCACTACCCTAGTGAATCGCCGGAAGACCCGAATCCTCCGCAGAGAACGCGCCGCTGGATCGCGAATGGACCAGGTAAGTAAATCTGCCCCAATCTCTTGATGATGTCTTTCCACTTTTGCTTTAATGATGACAATCAAGCAATGGGGCTCATTTACTAAGGGCTCCGCGGCCGCGCTTTCGTCGGGTTTCTCGAATTTTTCCGTTTTGCACAGAATTCTGCCGGGATTTTGGCACAATCTCGCCGGCTTTCAAGTGAAAGAAATCGGGGAACAACCTGACGGATTCGGAAAAAACGTGCAATTTAAAAAACTAAATCCACCCAGCAAGATCAAGCACTTACATGCACCGGGACGAAGCAGGTGAACTCCGGCGGACCTCGGCGCAGCAGTGACACATACTGGATATCGGGCGCACAACCTTAGTGAATCCCGGCAGAACCCGAATCCACGTCGGACAACGCACCGTGGGATCGCGACAGGACTGGGTAAGTAAATGAGCCCCAATGTCTTCACAAAGTGCATATAAATGTGGAATGTTGAAACCCAGTCTTAAGGAGAATCCTTTTTTTCAGACAGAGGAAATTGTCAGTGTCACAAGAACAACGTGTGGGAGGTAAATAGGGGAACTCTTCTCTGACAATGTCTCACTTCCATATTAGGAAAGCAATCTCCAACTGTGAACAAAAAAAGTTCAGAACTCATTTATTAGAAGATTTTCCTTCAAGTAAGGCCTCATGCACACAACTGTTATGTGGGCTGTAACCTGGCCACACAATTGTTGGCCAAATCAAAGTCCCTATAGAGGTCTAGGGCACCCAGTAATGGTGTAGTGAGCACAATGGGGAACATTCATTTACACGGTCGCTGGAGTTCACAGAAAGTGCATTGTCCAACGATAATGCCCTGTGCCAAAATTCAGTAAAATCGAGCACCCGATATCCTGCATGTGTCCCTTCCCCGCGCAGGTCTGAGAGAGTTCACCTTCTTTTTAGTGGTGCATGTAAGTGCTAGGGCTTGTGATGGGGCTCATTTACTAAGGGCTCCGCGGCTGCACTTTCATGGGGTTTCTCAAATTTTTCCGTTTTGCGTCGAATTCTGCCGGGATTTTGGCACAATCTCGCCGGCTTTCATGTGAAAGAAATCGGGGAACAACCCGACGGATTCTGAAAAAACGTGCAATTTAAAAAACGAAATGTGTCGCAAGATCAAGCACTTACATGCACTGGGAAGAAGCAGGTGAACTCCGGCGGACCTCGGCGCAGCAGTGACACATACTGGATATCGGGCACACAACCTTTGTGAATCCCGGCAGAACCCGAATCCACGTCGGACAACGCACCGCGGGATCGCGACAGGACTGGGTAAGTAAATGAGCCCCAATGTCTTCACAAAGTGCATATAAATGTGGAATGTTGAAACCCAGTCTGAAGGAGAATCCTTTTTTTCATATAGAGGAAATTGTCAGTGTCACAAGAACAACGTGTGGGAGGTAAATAGGGGAACTCTTCTCTGACAATGTCTCACTTCCATATTAGGAAAGCAATCTCCAACTGTGAACAAAAAAAGTTCAGAACTCATTTATTAGAAGATTTTCCTTCAAGTAAGGCCTCATGCACACAACTGTTATGTGGGCTGTAACCTGGCCACACAACTGTTGGCCAAATCAAAGTCCCTATAGAGGTCTAGGGTACCCAGTAATGGTGTAATGAGCACATTGGGGCACATTCATTTACACGGTCGCTGGAGTTCACAGAAAGTGCATCATCCGACGATAATGCACAGTGCCACAATTCACTAAGATCGTGCACCCGATATCCTGCATGTGTCCCTTCCCCGCTCAGGTCTGACAGAGTTCACCTTTTTAGTGATGCATGTAAGTGCTTGGGCTTGTGACACAATTGGAAAATTAAATCCCGCGCTCAGTCCGAATCAGTCGGATCATCCGACGGCACGGCCCCTAAATTGTGTCCCATTGAAGCCGCTGCAGCTGTGCCACAAAAGGGTAGTGTGTGCCACAATCCCAGCGCACACCCTTCTTAAAAATTGTGCAAGCCGCGTAATCCCCGAAAAAGGCGAACAGTCCGACGAAAGGGAGCAGCACGACCCTTAATACATGAGCCTAACTGTCTTACCGCACTGTCACCGAGCCGACCGAGACATGTCCTATATTTTACCTGATTACAATGGCCGCCGCACAGCTTTATACGTAGAGGAGAGGGATGACGATGGACATGTGCAAGAAGCCTAAGGAGACTATAACTAATAAAAAAAAAAGTCAAAAGGTAAAGAACATATAAGTTGACCACAATTACTAAAGTTTACCAAAGTAAATTGGTAACACTTACTTATATTGTACATAGCTTACAGAAAAAACTCTCGACAGTCCAGCCAATTTCCGCCTTCTGGCACCAACAACCATGCCACGTTCAAAGGCACTCAAATCACCTTTCTTCCCCATACTGATGCTCGGTTTGAACTGCAGGAGATTGTCTTGGCCATGTCTACATGCCTAAATGCACTGAGTTGCCGCCATGTGATTGGCTGATTAGAAATTAAGTGTTAACGAGCAGTTGGACAGGTGTACCTAATAAAGTGGCCGGTGAGTGTATGTTAAACCCTTAATGACGCGGCCTAAAAAAAAAAGGCTCTAGTGACCGGGGGATTTAAGGGAATTTTTGTACGCGGTGAGGTCACAAAAGACCCCTGGGGGACATTTTCACAGTTTTTTTTCTTTTACTTTTTTACTTTACTCTTTATATAAAACTTATATTATTGCAAGTTAAATTGCAGATTCTGCCATCTCTTAGCATTACATACCTGGTGTAGCAAGAAGGTTCCTTGGCAGGAAAGACCTCCCGAGTGGTCAACAACAGCAGGGATGTAACTGGAAAGGCACCAGAACATAATGGTCAACAATTGGATAAAGGTGATATATATATTTTCAGTGTGTATCATCCTCTGACTTACTCTCCTGTAGGTTCCAATTCACTGATCTCAAACCAAACCAGGAGATCATATTTGCTGACGCTCTGTCCAAGACTTGGCTTGCTAAGAGGGTTTAGTTTGGTGGCTGGCACTGTAATACAAATAAATAGCATGAGGAACGGTCCTGTGTCCAAACTACAGAAAAATCTAGAGGAAATCCTACAGATCCTGAGCACTGCACAGTTACATGACTGAGTTGTCTACTACTAACCATCTCTCTTCGGAGCTCTCTCCAGCTGGCAGGAAGGTATTGGCAGAGAGAGAAATGATGGCAGCTGTTCAGCCCTGTCTTGCAGTGTTGCAGAAATTGCATGAGCGTGCTCAGACAGTGTGTCCAAAACTGGCACACTGACATAGCTGGACATTAGGTACCTGACCAAATTTATCCTTCTCTCACCAGCTACCATGGACATGCAGGAAAATGGGTATAAAGAAATAAAGGGGAGAGAGATGCAAAAGGTAGGGTGTAGTCAAGGGATGAAAATAAAGGCAAAAATATAGTTATCATGCAGCAAGAAAGATAAAAATTGTGAAAAATAAACAGTATGAAAAGCAATAATCAATGTGAACACTTGAGATGAGTAACAGAGAATTTAGGGTAGTCTAATAATGTCTATATAGTAATACTAATAATAACTATGGTTATTACTCACCAGGTTTAGAGAGTGGCATCGGAGGTGGGAAATGGCGACGGGAAGGCTGTGCTGGACTGGAATGGAAAAAGAATATGTTATAACCCACCTATGAAGAGTACTGAACAGATGGCCTCACATATTCTAAATGTTCATTATATTACCTGAGGTCCTGACCATGGGAGTGTAGTGGGTGTTGCTGATAGTGTCCAAAAACTTCAAACACAATAGGTTTGGTTTTGATATATTCTATGAAAGATTCTGTAACTTCTACAGCAATCTGTGAAACAAAACATAAAGTGATATCACCTTATTAGAAATAGCGTTGTTCAGGTATTTATTACATCACAGCATCCCCCATAAAATGCAACACATTATTGGTCCAGAGTCACTTACATTCTGTACATGGTAGAAACCCAGTGGGTTCCCACGTCCATTATTCTTAAGGGGTTCTGTGGAAAAGGCCTCATCATGTCGATGTAAAAAGCTGCAACATAAATTTGGAGAGATCACTCAATGTTGAAGAAAGGCTACAAATAAATACATACACAAGAAAAGGGCCACACAGGGAACATTGCCATTATGGGTCTAATACAGCCCTGATTATAGTGCCTGCCCTATATCTACCCATACACATGCATTCTCAGTTCAACTAAGCAAGCACGTGTTTTTAAATAAAAATGTATTTTTCTTGAAAACTAAGGGATCAGGTATCAGGACAGCCACACTGCAGTTTGGCCAACTTCACTTTCAAGTTTATGTTATTTATTTTTTTAACATAGGGTCTGTCTCTATGGAATAAATAACTCACTTGAACTGGCAAAATATATCAGCATACTCCGGTGGGATGCCAGATGCTTGCAGCACAGTGACCCGGAAGGTGAAGACACTGCCAATCTTCAGTAGTTCTCCCACATCTTCAGAGAACCCTTCCATCATCATCTTGCCATCCAAAAGACTTCCCGATTTCATGTCTGCAGGATTATCAGAGGTTACAAGATACCAGAACAACAGAGGGGAACAGAACCTGGTTATTTGCTTCTAGGGCACTTACCCATCTCAGCCAGCCGGTTAACCTCCTCCATAGGAGTGTTCATTTCTGAGTTCTGACCCTGTCCTTCTACAATGCGAAGTTCTTCTAGAGACAGCCCAGCACGAGTAAGGACAGTGGAAGAGGTGTCATTCTGTGTGTGTTATTATTCGCAAGAGAAGAAATGCAGAAAAAAAATTATTCATACGTATACTATGTATAGTTATACCTAGAGTTAATAAAGGTAGTTACTCAATGAATGATCTCAGGAGGACAAGGTCTAGTCACAAAGGGACTCATGATGTATGGCTGAGGACAACACTGTGGAAAAGTGCTTCTGACTTGTCAAAAAATGTGGATTATTTACACAAACAACCAGATAACGTCCCCATTCTAAAGAACAATTAGAAAGGGGGAGAGGGTAAGGTCTGTCGTTTTTCTTATGTACCCTTATTTTGTTAGTTTTTTTAATCCTTGTCTATGTTTAAAATCTGTTAAAGGGGTATTCCGGGAATATGAACGTCTGACACAAAAACCCATGATGCTATAAATAAATGAGTACAACAATACTCAATGTCATTAGTCACATAATGGAGCTTAAATAGTTTGATTTTATGATTTACAAAATTTATGGCCTCTCTAAAGTAGGTGGAGTTATCACCAAGATGGCCGCCACTGAAAACTACAAGTCCCAACATCCTTTACTTCTCAGAAACTCCTTCTTATGCTCTGCTCCCAGTGATGATGTAACAGACTGTGCTGCTCTGTTACCATAGTAATGATGTATAACTGCCATCCCTGCACATCACCACAACATTAGCCACACTGGATGCACTGCAACCAACCAACTACAGCCAAACATAGGTGCAGGACATGTGTAATTCTTCATTACAGTGTATGTCGCCAGCATTTTCTGCTAAGTGAAGCAAAATTTTAAATAACAACTAATTACATATTAACTTATATTTTGAGTACCCATTTGTATATGAATTATGCTTATTCCTGGAATACCCCTTTAATAAAAATTACCTGAGATAAAGAAAAGATATTCAAGTGCTACTGCATCTTAACTAAGTAATAATGAATGAGAATCCATATTGTCCCGATCCTCTCTATAGGATCCCAAGTGCCCTATAATGGCACATTGACCTTCACGTTAGCTAAATTACCTTAATGAAGTAATCATTGTCAAATGAGATTTTGGCTGTTCCTGACTGTCGGATCCCTGATCCATAATCTGGTGCTTCTTCATCACCTAGGATTTAAAAGCAAAAAGAGAAAAATATTCATATTATAATACAATTAATGAGAACAATTTATATAGTTATATGTAGTGGCTTACAACGTGTTCTGCTCCCACCATAACAATGGTAAATCTATGGATATACGCACATCACATTTCATTACGAATCTGCATGTCTGCTAAATGATAGTCACCTCTTCCTATAATTCACAATGATGTCCTCCACCACTGTGTTCAGTACCTATAGTATTAAATACATACGTACCAGCAATTGCTTGCACAGCAACACGTAGGAACCCTCGTACTTCTCCCTTCTCACTAACTATGGCCACCCGATGGACCAGAGGGACTGGGAAAAGCAGGTTACTGAGATAGACAAATGCTCTGCAAAGAAAACACAGTAGGTATCGAATGAATGGAGCTGCCATTTTGCTGTCACCTTGTCTTCATCAGGATCTTAGGGAACGTTGCCCGCATCCACCCACATGAGTGACAGATGGGATACAAACAGCACCACACAATGGATGCTATTACTAGACATTTCTGATCATCATACACCATCAATCCATACTCATATACTCAGCTGGTAGGGTTTAATAAGGAATAAAACAGAAAAATACCAAAATAAAAATGAACATAAGTTAAAAACATAATCAGAACCAAAAGCATACCAGATTAATAAGCCATGTTATACACACACTATAAGACATACCGTAATAAAACAGAAATTAAGTAGCTGCAAAGAAAATCTTATAATAAAAAAAAAATATTGTGTCCCAGACCTCAGATGTCTCTTGGAAGGAGGGGTGTCCTGAGGTGGACGGGCAGAAATCTGCCATCTACATCAGTAATAGATTATCATAAGCAACTGGGAAACATCATAGTGTAAAGCCATGCTATGGATAGAATCCAATGTCACAGAAAGGCCATATTGTTGTATAATGAAAGAACCTGTGACATTGTACAGTGCTTTATTCTTAACCTTTTTCAGGATCTCCATTTACTGTAAGAAAGTGATCTAAGAACTGAATACACAACTTGATCTAGTTCTGCAAAACTGTTGGACCTGCTAAAAATTGTGGGAATTCCGGCTCTTCTTAGTGAGCTGGCTCATTGCGTTAATACGTTTAAAAAAATTAAAACCTTCTGTACAAAATAAATAAGTCTTTGCCATCTTCAGGCGCTTATAACTTTTTCTTTACACCTGTAATATGTACGGAGTTGTGTGAGGTGTAATTTTTTTGCGAGATGAACTGACGTTTCCTTTGCTTCCATTTGGGGAGTGTACAACCTTTTCATCACTTTGTATTACATTTTTCTATGTGGCAAAATGACAAAAAAGTGTTTTTGGACATTTTCCGTTACGTGGTTCAATGTAAGGAATATCAATTAGGCTGCATTCACACGACCGTAGGGGGCAGCATCGCCAAACCGATTCCTACACGGGAAAAAGGACATATCCGTGCATTGCGGCAGACGTATGCATACATCAGTGTACATGTAGCCTTATTATATTTTGATAGATCGGACATTTTGGGACGCAGGGATAATTAACATGTTTAGGATTTTTACTTTTTATTTTTATAGGTTGTCTGATTGATACTACCATTTACTGCCTACTAGTTTGGCAGTATATGGGGATTTTATAGATCATCTGTTACAACGTGCCACTGGTACATTTTAACAAATGCACAGAAACTATACATCCTCCAGTCTTTCACAAACTCGATGACATCATGGGGAGCGACAATGTGAACAAAGACGGTGTTGTCCAAACGCTTACGGCTTTTGACTGCCGCTGGCAGCAATCAAAAGTTTATACCCACAACCGGTTGTTGCCAGTGGGTGTTTGCTGCAATATGCAGCAAACATACACTTTGTATGGAGAGGGCTCAACCCACGAGCCCCCTTATACATCCGTATCCCATGTGTGACGTACTAACGCATCGCACGTCAGTAAGGGATTAAAGTAATATGCACAGACAAGACATTTACACTGATACAGGTAAAGGTTTCA
This sequence comes from Engystomops pustulosus, assembly GCA_019512145.1. Lineage (NCBI taxonomy): Eukaryota > Metazoa > Chordata > Amphibia > Anura > Leptodactylidae > Engystomops > Engystomops pustulosus. Next base: position 68,833,992 of record CM033649.1, read on the forward strand.
GAATTTAAAATCACTCTCATGGCTTGTGTACGCAAACCATTGATTGTCGTTGTTTCAATATCTAATGCGTCCCCATGTGTTTCTATGGGCTTGTATACAAAGCTGTGGTTTCTACAGCCCAATATGCGAGTCAATGGATGCTATTCTTACAATATAGTTAGAATGGTAAATGTAAAATCTGAAATGATATTTTGAGGTAAAACAAGTTTATGCCCCATAGAATATGGCCACTACTGATACTTGGGAGGGACAGCTCAGAATGTCTACTGTATTCTGCAAGTTACAATATGGCCCCCTAATGAGGGGTATAGGGCTTAACCCCTCAACTACACCCAGGGACAAGAGGTTGGGAACAAAGTATTAGCAGCGAGGTTGGTGAGGTAATGGCAACACAAAACAAACTACAAACCAAACTAAAAAGAAATTAAATATGCTTTGTTTTTCATTTTTCATTCACAAAATAATAATAATAAAAAAATGAATGAATGAATGGATATTGGGGGATGGTTCTGTCACACTTTCTAGCAATGCTCTGTATGACACAGAGAGGACAAGTTCCCACATTAGCCCATGAGAAGTGTGTGGTAAAATTCATATTATAACTTCATCATCTTAGGGAAACCATATTCATTATTATATTATTCTAGTCAAGGAATGGAAATGATTTGTATTCTGAACTCTTTCCTTCTCAGGGTACATCTACATTAAATATCTGCAGCAAAATAGATATATTTTATATTATATTATAATTGTTATCCATGGCCTGGCCTCCTTCCTTCTAAAATCAACTTTATGCAAATGAGCGTAAATGGCTACTCCAACCCCTCTGTGATCTGGCTTTACTGCCTGATACACAGTCTCACCCTCCCCCTGCTCCCTCAACATTCCCTGCTGTAATCTCAGTTCTGAGGAAGCAGGGGAAAGGGAAGAAAGTGTAACAGTCCGTAGAGCCATATCACAGAGGGTATTTACCATAATTTTAACAGTTGATTTCAGAAGGAAGGCGGCTATGGATAACAAGTATAAAAGATTACTGCAGTCACAGTGCAGTGAAGTATATGTCCCCGAGTTATCATGCTTGATTTTAATGGTAGATTTACTTTAAGTGTGAATATACCCTGAGAGTTATCTCCCTTCAATAGGAATGTAAAGCCAATAAGCAATACACACTCTCTACTTGGGTGCCTGTCCTGTGTTTACTCATTGTTGATTGAGTACCAGTACTGACAGGCTTAATATTAAGATATAGGGAACCACTGATCATTCACCTAATTTATCTTACATTAGGTGTATTCAATAAGAGTTATCTATTACAGTCAATGTATACACCATTTAGCAGTAGTACCTTTATTATACTATATATGATGGTCATGTGAAAGGTTGTGCCCAGTTGTGTGCACAGGTAATAATAGGACCAAAGCCAATTTTAGAATAGGCCACCTACAACTAATGTCAGAAGTGTGGTTGGAACTGGTATAGTTTACCATCACTTTTATAAAAATGACAGAATGTTAACCCTGTTAATGTAACAGAAAAGTCTTTGCAAAATATCTGTTATAGAAAGATGCAACAAATCAAACGATAATAAGGGGTGCATGCCCTTAAATAAATTTGGTACATTTACTAGTTCTACAAAAAAATTAAACTGGAATAGATATGTACTAAAACAAATGCCAAATTATATTCAGTCTTTCAGGCTATGACAAGCCATTACCAACTGCTTAGCCCCAAAAATGATATGAATGATAGAAAATAGTAAGCAGTTGTTATTGTGCAAAATCTTCTCTGAAAAGCGCTTGATAAATTCCAGCTAAATATCACATCTTTAACTGTATTTATACCTGAGAATTGGTATAAATACATTGCTAAATCTCCATATTAAAAGGTAAATCTTTGGCTGTTCACAGCCCCCACTAGCAGACCACGAGAAGCAGTTCAGCTCCATGGACCACTACTCCCGTAGCATCAAGGTATACGACTGTGTATTGAAACCTCTTTGTGCCTTTTGAAACTAGAAATGTGAGGCATGAGAAAAATTGTTTAGAATGAATGTGGGTTTAATGTACAGAACTTGTCCTTTCCTACCAAATCCTTGAACGACCTCACCAACCTTCCTACTAAAATGAACCATGGGGACCGGTCATAAAACGGGTCGTGCCCATCGCTGAAGAGATCAGATCCTTCCTCATTCCCCACATCTGAGCCGGTGTCATCCACAAATGGCTCATCATCGAAATCTTCCATCTGGTCCTGTTGCTCGTCCGCCAGTTCGGTGATGTCAGAATCAGCTGTTGAAAAGGTGGGGGATGGGGTGCGGTCTGCCAGCCGCTCGTTGACACAGCCGTGGAATATGGGAGAACTAGACATTTGCAATGGAAGAGTTGTTATCATAACCCAGAGGAACCGGTATAGGAGGATACAGGAGGGTGATGGGTATGTACACTCCCACAGAGCACCAGTAAAACAAAGCATTTATTAAGAAATTAAAAAAGACAAGCAAGATTAGGGGCTGGGGAGATCAGCAAGAGAGCAAGGGACAAGCAAAGTGCTACAAAAATTAAAATAACATATGGGGGAAGCTGCATTTGTTCAAAAGAAGAAAGTGCTTATGTAATAAATAACTTTGGAGCAAAATATTATAGCTTCAGGAAATAATTGCAACACCATATTAATGCAGGACAATCAAATTATGTGAAGCTGAGACCTGGAAGATAACACATCTTTATTCTTCTGTATTTCAATTAAATGTAATCTCAATGTACCAATAGGGAACCAACAAGAGTAAATGATTTAAAAAAAATCAAGTATCAAAATATGCCATTTTTAATAATTTATTTAAATGGCGGGTTCTCATCATGTCAAATCACAGGACTGAATCACGAGGGTGCACTACTGAGAGATAATGAAGATGTGTTCCCCATCTGATTCCTGCCTAATGCAGGCAGTACTATCTGTTGTCAAATCACCATCACCATTCATAACCATTTAAGCCAAGCAATTTACAAATCATGAGGTAGATGATGATTTGGATCTGTCATATGTCCTCTTGACAAATCAACACCTGGCTGGAATCAGTAGAGGTGAAGAATCCAAAGCTTTCAGTGGAGAAGCCTCAGACGTTTATGGTTTGTAACTTGTGTGTGAAGTGCAAAATCTCCTTTAAGAAACCGTACAAGAAAATGCAGTTCACAATTTTTATGCTAAAAAAATGTATGGGCTTTAAAAGTAGTGTATCCTCACAGTACTTATATAACAATGGCATCCAGCAAGTAAATCTCTCCATAAATCAAGCAGAAATGTTCATCAAAATAAGCCCCCCACAGGGATAAGAACCTACCTGCCAACAAGCTTGAACCAGTGGAAGCGATCGTAGAACGGGTCACCTCCGCTTAATACTGTGTCAGGTTCATCTTGGACGTTAGATGCCATTTCTCCAGCTCGGTCGTACATTTCTCGCATCTGTTCCAGCCGCATCCTATTAGAGCAAATGTAAGCGTAGATGATGTTATATGCACCACCCAGTGGAGCTGCAAGTGATTATAGAAGTTATTATGATATCAGTTTTATTACTTTCAAGTGAATAGGGCCTAGTTGCCATTGCAGGCATGATCAGAGGACAAGAGAGCAACTTGCCTGAGCTTTTCAAGAGACCAGTAGTGTGTGGCCCCATTTTTCAAGTCCTGCACTTCTACAGCCACCACGGTACGGGGGAAGGGTTGATCTTCAGGTATTTTCTCAGAATCAGGAGGAAGCAGCTCCGGTGGAAGTGGAGAGTACAGGGTATCTGTTAGAAGCACAAACTGGAACTGCACCTAAAGAGGTGACCGAGAACAAATGATTAATCGATGTGGCACAATCCAGTACAATATCTACAGCCTAGAGCAGTGGTGGCGAACCTATGGCACGGGTGCAAGAGGCGGCACTCCAAGCTCTATCTGTGGGCACCTGAACCATCGCTCCAGCACACCAGACAGGACTTTTCCTGTAGTTCCAAGCAACTTAAAAGATGCTGCTTTCAGTGATATTTTAAAGTAACTTACTTGGCTACTTGGGACTGTAGGAAGAGGGAGAATGTGTAGACAGGGCCTTATTATCTCTGAAGGACTTCCTGCTGGCCCTATGATTCTCTGTGTACAGAGGGACACTGGAAAGAAGCTAAAATGATGCAAATTTTCCCTCCTTTCTTTCTACTGTGTTGGTGTCCTCAGGAGGCCAGTAAGATTGAACGTTGTTGAAGAACATGGAGCAATAACATACTGCTCTAATTTTGGTTGGCACCTCACAATACATGAAGGGGATATTGTTTGCAGTTTGGGCACTCGGTCGCTAAAAGGTTCGCCATCACTGGCCTAGAGCAATGGAACACTCCCCAGATACACTAGATCTATTAATCCAATACACAACCCATTTCTCACCAGCATGGAATCAAACATAACTAGAAAGAGGGGGATGGATAATACACTGACCCACTGCTAATAACCTGTGGCTTTCCAGCTATTGGGAAACTTCATGTTCTAAAAGATGCAGTCCTGCATGGGAAACGCATATTCTATTTTGCAATTTTTTCTGCTCCTCATTAGTGAACATCTCCCGCTAATCTCCCACCTCGGTGCTCAGAGTATTGAAGCAGAGATGAAATAAGTAAAGCATTGACAAGATCCTCACCTTCTTCTTAAGCTCCACACTAATAGCATTGGCTTCCTTCAGATACACAGCATTTCCCCAGAGGAGGTCCCGTAAAGAAGTGAACTGATGGTGCTTCCACTTCTTGAATGCCCACTGGGCAAGTTCAAACTCATGCTGTGTCCAGGGAACTGAAAAGAGACAAAAGTGCCCATTACGGTAATTGTCATTATGCAATTGAAAAAAAAACAAAAACAATAAAATGTACAGTATGCGACTTTTGCCACCTTTCTGTGTTCACATTTCTACAACTTTCACTTTGTCCATCTGATGGTGGCTGCAGCCTCATCACTTCATCCACTTTACTGTGGTACGTTTTCAAATCAAGGTGCACACCAAATGTATTACTTTATTACTTATGTGTCTTTTTTTTAGGCCACAAATTATTCATTTCAAATTGATTTTGATCGGAACTATTCAGTTAATATTTAGACATAGCTTATAGTTTTTCTAGGTAAGATTTCTATTTTTTGCAATTGCCCCTTCACCTAACCAATAATAACAACAGTGTTCCCCATTGGTAATTGTATTTAAGGTTAAACTAACACAATAAAAATAAAGAACTCATTTCACTCCACAATCATATCCTTATAAGGATACACATAAAGAGATGGTTGACCAAGCAGGTATATGTTTTCAATGGAGGGAGTAGGTAAGTCACCACCTCTCTGGGGGAAACAGGATCAGGTATTAAAGGTCGTATAGTATATTAGAATAAAGATTTTGTATATTTTATCTTGTAATAATTGCATGTAAACTTCCATGTAAACTTTTGCAACATGGAGTATAGGAGGAGCCCACGTGCAGCAATCGACTTTACACACCTACTTACAGGTGTATGTATTTATCTTCACTAATATAAAGTCGAGTGCACGTCTCCTTCTCAGATACACCATGACTAAGAACGGTTAATCCGTTTGAAACGCGTTGGATTGAGTAAGGGAATATCGAGAAACAATGCTGTGGATGTTTGTATTCTGACCAAATAAAGTCTCAAAAGTTTTTTCCGGAATTTGGCTGGACTGTCGAGAGTTTTTTCTGCAAGCTATTGTGACCTCAGCAAACGAGGTGAAGCCCGTGCCATTTCCGAAGTACAGAGAGGCTGGAGGTGAGCTGGAATAAGATTTCTTTTCATTAAAGGTCGTGTCTGTTTTTTCTCCCATTTTAAATGGTGATTAAAAGAGGCCATGTCACCCCAGCTCTACATTCCCATATGTATGACTGAGCCTGAGATTGCAGCTCAATCCCCTGTATTTTAGTTGGCTCTACAGGTTATGGGCCAGTTGAAACAATGCAAAGGCTGGAAGAAGAACCAAGACTCTTACCCTCCTCCTCCTCTTCATCTTCTTCCTCGGTGGTCTCAGCATTTAGTGACCGGGTCTCCACTTGCTTCTGAAGAGCCAGCAGTTTACTTTCATAATCCTATGAATGCAGAGACAGGTCGTATAGGAGAGATGGGAAAAAGCAGTGTAATGAAGACTTGGACTCACGTCAGAGGTTAAATCTCCATACAGAACAGAAGAATATGTTGGCCATTTTACCTAATGTTTTTATAATGTGTGTAACTGTAGGGGCAATATATTAGGTAATTTACCAGTATACATCTACTATAAGTTCTGCTATGATATGTAAAGTGAAGTATCCCGTCTTTTACCTCATCAGCCAGACATTCTTGTCCATTGTTGCGGATGGGGGGTCATGTGATCTCTAACTGTCCATGAACAATCACCGTGCCAGGACCTAATGATAGTATTCATTATTATATTATAATTCTAGAATTATAATATTATATTCATTATTAGGGACATTGTTCATGGACAGATTACATGACCCTCCATCTGCAGCCATTTTATGGACAGGAATGTGTGGCAGATGAGATAAAAGACAGGAGGCTTCATTTTACTTATCAATAAAGCAATGCAGAACTTATAATAGATGTATATTGGTAAATAATCTAGTATCCTGCCCCCCTCCTCACACTTACACACAAATTACAAAAACATGAGGTAAAGTGGCCAAGCCCTTTAAGCAAGGGAGAATTCACAGAGATATTGTATAAAGCAATGGTAAGAACGGTGGGTCTCAATGAGAATAATCAATGATTCTCCAAAAATTAGTTCTAATTTCTGGGGACAAATCAATTATATAAGCCATGTAAGGAAGACGTGACCGGGACATGTAGAGGTCAATGCCCTTATATCTCAAGCTCTTATGTTACATAACAGTTCAAAGGAGGGCTGACACTGAACTGACACGAGGAATCAGCAAAGGATTAGGGAACCGACAGTATCCAAGAGACGTCTGTTATAGCATATGTAATCTTCAGGTTCAAAGTTTTCAAAGTTATTCCCATACCAATATATTTTACATGATGCTACATGATGGGGAGGGGGTGACATTTCATTCTTTATCTACTAGTAAAAATTTGACTAATGTCCCCTGTTGGTACAGAATTTACACCTTAATACACTATAATAGAGTGTATAACTGAGTGTATAGTGAACACTCTACAGCAGTGTAATACGCAGGACAAAACATTACCAACAACTATAAAAATGTTTTATAAATACATACTATGGCCCTCATCTACCAATCCGAAGCAATAACAGGCAGCCTAAAAATTCCTCAAAATGTATAAATGGGCAAAGATTGCCTGGCTAAATGTCCACACTAAACACTGTTAGATTTAAGACAGGAGCCCTTTATTTTTAACCCTACTACATCAGTAAAGACACACACTTACCAAACAGCGGGAAAAAGATCTAAAACTAAATGCAACAATTTGTGTGACATTTTCCACATATTTTATGCAACATGGATCTAAAACATTTGCAATACAGGATAATAATTTATATGTGGGGTCGCTTTTCCTAAGTACAATAAATAAATACAATGACACTATTGCTGATGGAGGTATTAGAACCCAGCTATATGTATTTCACCTGTATCACCTGTAATTATTTTACCAATTTAAACTAGATAGTGAAACATGTTCATGTTTACTTATGGGTTTTTATTTTCTGAATGAAAGTGTTCATTCTATTTTCCGTACATGATTATTGAGGGCAGCTACAGCTGCTGTTGAAGTGAATGTATTCACTTTTTAACCAGTTTAATTGTTCTCCCCTACTCACAGGATAGGTAATAACAATCTTATCAGTGACGGTTTGACTGCTGGAACCCCTACAATAGTAGGAGCGGGGGTCCTGCTTCTACTATTTCAAGAAACATCCTGTTACTTCATTCAATGCCCATGGCAGAGCGAAACTCTCAACAAGGATACAAGTACATACACTTTGCATGGAGGGATTGGACAAACTCAACCTACTGCTCCATCAATAAGAAGTAATTGGACTTTGTAGGTGAAGTGAAAACTGCAGGTAAAGTCTGAGCAGTGCTGAATGTATCAGGGCTACAATGGAAGATGTGTAGCAAAGAGTGGACCTAAAAATCTGGGGGTTGCACATTAAGTGTTGGGGCTATAGAAATGAGTAACAGATGGCTAAGGGAAGGTAGCATTGTAAGCAAGGGGACCACCATAAAAGTGCAGGGGTCACAGGAAGTTTGAATTATACAGTGTGAAGAACATAGGATGTAAGGAGTTATATACAGTGTGGACACGGTCGGCATTAGGTGGCGGCAAACTGGACATTTGCCTCTCTTAAAGGGGCCATCTACATGTGGACTTTTGTGGGCAGAGGATGCATTGTTCTTTTAATACCCATTGGTTGAATGTCCAGGTGAAGATTTTTATCTATTTCCTGCCTATATACCTATTATATATTTATCTGGTTATCTATCTTCCATAATTGGCATATTTTCTATCTACCCGTATTTTTCGGCCTATAAAGGCGCACCGGAGCATAAGGCGCACCTCTAATAAATGCCTGCTAAGACATCTAGCTTCATATATAAGGCGCACTGGAGTATAAGGCGCAGGATCAAATGCAGTACCTAAAAATGACCAGCAGGTGGCAGACCTGTGCACAGTTCTAGCCAGCTCCGATCTCAGAGGTATGGCTGCTGGGGGTTAATGCAGGGTGATGCAGCAGGGGTTAAGCGGTCTCCCTCTGCCCCTTCTCTCCTCATCCAGGGTGTTATTCCTGTGGGGTTCCCTGTGGCTCCTTCTCTTTCCCCTGTTACAGGGCTGGCAGGTATGGGGGATTGTTTACTGATGATGATGATTGCCTTGTAGTCGGCACTATGGCAGCTCCGGTCTCTCCCTGCTAGGGGAGGGCAGGATGGGCACAATGTTAGTTGTGGTGCCAGGGCACCTCAGGAGCTAGGGACCCTCTATACTTTGTGGGAAGGTGCAGGAAATTTCTGGGGATGGAGCTATTAAATACTGGTAAATGTACAGTACATCTTGTCTGTAGTACATTTCTGTATAAGTTCATATATAAGGCGCACTGGCCTATAAGGCGCACCTTTGATTTCTGAGAAAATTAAAGGATTTTTGGTGCGCCTTATAGGCCGAAAAATACGGTATGTATCTGTCTCTCTATCTCTCTATCTATTTATCCATAAAGCTCCTATATATCATCTATACTTCTTTGACTGTTCTTCTATCATCTATATATAATATACTTTATGTTTATGCATCTATAAATCTATCACCTATCTATAAATCTATATCATATTCCATGTTTATCTTCTATTATCAATCTCCCTATTATCTGTCTATCTCTTATAAAATTCTTCTTCAGCCCCGTATTATAAATATACTTTCCATACTACTGTTTGTAAACTACAAATTGTTATTATTGTGCAGGGCTAAAGGAAGCAATATTACTGAATGTGACTGTCCATGAAATAGTTTTATTTTGGGGCCCCACTTTTAGTTTTGGCCGCCCCTGAGTGTGGACCATAGGAAGGATTATTTGGTTACAACACACTAGGGAATAGGAAAAGGGACACTGTAAAAAGTTGTGACTTAGGTGATGAAAAGTTGTGCACCTCTACTTCTATCCCTCTTTCAAAGTTGGAAGGTATGATGTACTAGACAGTCTTTATACAGGGATGGGGAGGATAATAATTCTTTATTTATATAGCGCCTACAGATTACACTAGTAACAATGCCTATTGTAGAACAGAATAGTATACATTGAACAGGAATGTTTCCCATTGTTAGTGGCCAGTGTGAAATTTTCAGGATTTTGGGATTTATTTATAATAGAATATAAATAAGCATAAAATAGATAAAACTTTATTTAAATGTCCTGCTCCATCACCAGTATGATATATGCAGCTTAGCTTTTTTGCAAGGCTTGGGCTAAAGGACGATCAAGGTTGTTACACCCATCAAACCATCAACAGCTACCAGCAGATCCATTTACAGCAGATTATTGATGGTTTCATGATGGATATTTTTCCACCACTAAACTATAAAACAGTTTGCATCATTGAAGGAGACAGAGATATGTACTATCCATCTTTGCCACTAGATGTCAACGTGGAGCTACAGCAGGGCTGAGAAATATTGTTTCTACAGAGATTCTGATTCTACAGCCTAGAATCCTAATCATGGATGAAGCAGTACCAAATGCATCACTTACAGGGAGTCTAGCAGCAGTTTTGATCATACAAAGCTACAGACAGTTTTAGGCCTCATTCACACATTCGCATGTTGGCAGCTTTTAGCTAGCCGTAAAACCGACTGCTAGGTAACACCTGCCATAGACTTGAATTGCATATGGGCACTGAGTGGTGAGCACACATTTGTCTCACTGCAACGTGTGAGAGCGGGGCGGGTGCGCCACAAAAGATAGAGTAGCTCCAATTCCTGTCCGGATTACGGTGTGGCCGCTTAGCTTACCTATGTAAACGGGAGACTTGAGCAGCACTCACCACTGCTTTCACCAACTGGTTTAGGGCTAATAGCACACTTCTGCTCATGTGGATGTGTGCATAAGGCTTGTAACAGCCCTGGATATGTGTAAACATAATGGTGTGTGTATTTAGTAGCCGCTGCACTGTGAAAAATTTAGAGCCCAGGATTGTAGCTGGACTTGGTGCACTGTGAAGTCCCTTCCCTGAACACAGTACATCCCTTCAGCTCTGGATCACTGCTGTGGAATACTTTTGGTTACATAGTACAGCACAGTTGAGGGTCTGTTTAGCAGTTTGAAGCAGAGACCAAAGAACACAAGAGTTTGAGGAGACTCCTCAGTTGCTCAAGGTCCAGATACAATCCTGGAATATAAATCAAATGTTTCAGTCCTGATGCTGCTACTAACAGACACACACACACAAAGTAAAATAACATGTATTATTCAGGGGTGCTCCCTAATAAAATAAAAACAGAGAAATGGCTCATGCAGAGGCAGCTTTTACTTTTCAACTTGATGGGTTAAAACAGCCAATTTAGCTTCCAACATAATACAGGCAGTCCCCGGGTTACATACAAGATAGGTTCTGTAGGTTTGTTCTTAAGTTGAGTTTATTACTGTAACCCCAGTCAAAAATTTTTTGGTCTCTGTGACAATTGGATTTTAAAAATGTTGGGTTGTCATAAGAACCAGTACAAACAACAAATCTTAATTACAGGCACCAGTGATAACTGTTAAAGCTGTTTATTGTAGCCTAGGACTAAAGTACAGAAAATTACCAAAATCCAGAAATCCATTTGTAACTAGGGGTCGTATGTAAGTCAGGTGTTCTTAAGTAGGGGACCGCCTATACACTATTATTACTGTTATGTCTCTTATAGCAAAGCAGTACACCTAATTTTTCGGCAATGAATAAAGGAAGCTATCCTGCGTTAACAACTCCATTGATAAAGAAAGGACTCTTAAGTCCTGTGTGTGCATTATGGGCTAAAACTGCGGAAAGTGATCCCCTGTTTGCGCCCTGTTACAGCCATGTGGACATTGGCTACAAATTAGGGCAATTGGACCTGCTCTATGACTTGTGGACGGCTGCCTGTGCCCACTGCCTCACCGCACTGTGACCGTGCACATTAGAAGTCAATGGTGACTGTGAATTAGTTAATAATATAATAATAATAATAATCTTTATTTATATAGTGCCATCAAATTCCGTAGCGCTTTACAAATCATAGGGGACATATACAACTATATTACATTACAAAGATTTATTGTGGTTTTGTGGCCAGCTCACAACCACCATTTACAGTTGTGTGCTTAACGTCTAAAAAGGAAGTTGTAACAGAAACCCTTATAGCAAGTGTGAACTTGGCCCAAGGCAAAACTGTTGCATTATTCATATACCAGGACTTTAGGAGGTGTAGCATGACATATGCACTTAAACAGCACCAAGAAAAGAATCCCTGTGTCGTGTCCTGAACTTCACATAAGTATTTCAGCGTACTTAACAAGTCAATACAGTGATGTATTAATACACAACACACACAGTGAAGGAGTAAAAAAAAGTCGATTTCAGTATCAGTTCAAAGTTTATTTAAAGAGCAGCCTTAAAACAGACAGGTTGTAAACTCTGTACAGAAACTTGCTCATCAGACAGCTTACAATCCATAAAAAAGGCACGGACTTTATTACTATTTCCAGGATAAACAGTTTTGATTGAAAACGAGGCATTTTTAGGTTTCACTCCACGCCTGGCATCTAACCCCAAAAAGTGGCATAATGGAGTCACCAGACAACCCTTCAACACATGCAATGTGGAGGGGTCTATAGGTATTTTGACATCAGATAAGAAGAATGGTGGTAGATCAAGATACTCAGTGCAGGGTGAATTGCAAGCTCCTAATCACAAATAAACTTACTGACAAGACACACGCAATCACGGAAGCACATCCATTCTTTGGACAGCCGGGTCCTAGCAATGTAGACTATTCCTTTGGGGACATTCCTACATGCATTATCAGATTACATTGTGCATAACCTTTGACTACAAGGTTAATGGAACCTTTGCCCTAAGAAAAGTGGAACCTACCTATATCACATCAATGTAGGGTGATAGCTATTATTAAAGCTACAGTCAAAAGTTACAATTAGGGATGGGGGGGGGGGGGGAATGCATTGCTACAATATATAATGTTTGCATATGTTATACAATGCAACCTATGTACTATTTAAAGCAGCAGTCCCTGGCCTGTCCAATTATTATGTGACTACAACTCCTAGTGTGCGCTCCTGCCTACAGCTGAGCAGCTAGAGAGTTGTCATCATTCATATAGGGTTTTTTTTTTGTAGCACATTCCCAATTACTTGAATAGGCATAAACCAGGACACCCCTTTAATTCTTTTGCCATATTAGACACTTGCAATATCTGTCACCATAAAGCAATGCTAGTCACGCTAACATCACCCAAATACAAACTTACTTCCTGATCTTAAAAACTGCAACAGGGAATAAAAACCAAGCATTTAACAGATTCACTTTACTTAACAGGATACCTAACAATTAAAAAAAAAAAATCATAATTTCATAGTTCAGATTTAGCATAGGTAGAGCATGATAATAGCCAAGAAAGTGCAGAAAGTAGCTTTTTACTCTTGAAAAATATTGAAAAAAGATTCTTTCTATTCACTTGGATTTACTTGTTAATTTATGCAAAGTTTTTTGAAAAGTTAGTGACTATTTCAATAGTTGTGAATTATTTTGGAACCAAACAAAAGAAGGGTATTTTTTTAAACGTATATGATGGCCAATCCCATGGCCTATGCAGGACAAACCTTTTTTAGCTCTATGCACCAGATATAAAAAAAAGATATTTCTAAAGCAGCCTTTATAAAATCTCATTAATTACATTATATTACAGGTTATAAGTAGCACTGTGTACCCAGTCCCTGCATAAATTCCTGACTTCCCATCCACATGAGTTAGCTGCCAGGCAGATTATTTGGCCACATGCTAATTCCGCCAACTCCAACATAAAAATGTGCGCTTGACTCAGCTGAGTGTGCATATTTATTTCAATGAGGAGGGGAATAATGCTCAGACTTCCTGCAGCTTTTCTCAATAATATTGGTGGATCTGGGCCCCTTTTCTCTTGCGTGCACAATGACGAAAGGTTTTTCCATTTTGATTGTGGCCATTGATCGATGCTGCTAAGGGACACTGAAGGCTGTAATAATGATTAGTAAAGAGACCCAGAAGGTCCATCATCCACATGGGTATTGGTGGCTAATGTGTAATGTTTCTTGGTTGTGATTTATTCATATGTGCCCAGAAAGAGGTTTTGTCAACTAAAGAAGATACCTAGCACTTAGGAATTTATACTTATTTATTCCCTGCGCACACTAGCAACATGTGTCACATGACAAATATAACAGACGTGCTGATACCTCACCTATATAATGTTGGACGGTATTCATCAGGTTTGCAGCATCTAATGCTGTACAGATGGAAAACCCAGGATTTGATTACAGTATGATGCCTTTTGCCAATTATTTATTTCATATTATTTAGGAGAAATGCTGACGAAATGCTTAGTTTTTGTTGCACTTAATCTTAAGCACCAGGCTTCTGAAAAAAGGGCCGTCATGTAAGTTTCTACTACTTACTAATGTGTAATTTCTACTACAATAGGTCTAACATTAGGAATGAGAAATAGCGAGACTAAGGGAGTGATAAAAGCTAAAGTGGTTAAATGTTATGCCAATCAAAAGTAGAAAGAAAAGCAACGACTATATAATACACTGCAGGTAATACAGAAATCAGATCTGTGCCCTGTGTAGTGGTGCACAAGTAGTCAGAACCATCTTCCCACTCCAGATAGTCAGGGCGAGCTTTCTAGAGTTGGGATCAGTGTTCTTCAGTTTGATGGGATGAGTGATTTTCCTTGAATGTTCAATTAGTGGTTTAAAATGGTTAATAAAAAAACATAAGAATTTAAAGAAAAAAAAGAAATCAGTGCACTTAATAGCAAGTCACAAAGAAGAAATCACATTCTTGGAAATTTTGGATAAATTTTGGGATGATTAGGTAGTACATAGCCAAAATACTCAAGGTGGGAGAGGTAGTGACTCTTGAGAATGTGGACGGAGAGACTCCCACTTATAGAGATTAATCTAGATACATTACACTCTCTCCTAGACACCTCAAGCAAACATATAGAAAAATTCAGAAGTAGGAAACTCCAATGCACCCAACACTGTTATGGTTGATCAACCAATTTAGGGAAGAAAGCCATGGCACAAACAGTCTAGTTTCATGCCAATAGGTAACAGCCCCAAGGAAGCAGCTCACACTGTGGTCTCCCGTCCAGATTTGAGGTTGGGAGCCGAGTACTGACGTCTCATGCGAGGTGGAGTGACAAACTGGTTGTAATGATGGGGTCGGTCGCCTTGTTTATGGTAAGAGTTGTTGTTGCCATTGTTGCTGTTTCCATGGTAAAGACCCCAGTTTTGTTGCTTTTGTGGATTGGAGTAATGGTGTAAATTTTGAGAGTCAGTCAGCTGAGAGTCACAGGATTGAAGAGATTCAGAGGAGCCTGATGCTTGACGCCTCAGTCCTTTTTGATATCCATTGAGTGAATTGCTTCTCCAGCGGCCGGGAGGATTGTCGCTGGTATTGTGTTGCTGATTTAACCCTCGTTGTTGGTTTAAGTGTTGGTTGCGCATCTGGCTGTAGGGGCTCCAGATTTGTCGATCTGGATCCACCTCCTCTTGTTCCTGGATTTGTGCCTCTTTTGGGATTTTAACCTCTATGACCTTCTTGTCAGTGATGATAATATGAGTGCCTGGACTCCAGGAACTCCGGTGACTGGGATTGCTTTTGAAAGGAAAGCGTGGTTTGCGATTTTCTGGTGGGATGAATCGATGTGAACCATTATTCCTTCGCAGTTGTTGAGCAATTTCCTGTTGTTGAAGGCTCTTAAATTTGATTTGTTCCTGCCTCATCCAATTGGACCGTCCGCGACAGAACATGGAGTCGTTCTCAAATACTTGGCTGAATCGTTCATCTTTATCAGGTTCTTCAGAAGACGTTTTACTTGTTTCTGTTGCTTTTCCTTTATCACGTTCAGTACTTGACTCTCTATTTTTACGTTCAGCCTGTGGGCCCATTAGAGGTAACACTTTCTCCATCTTCAACATTTTGTTTCTGAGGGCCTTTATCTCTTCATCCTTCATATTGTTCTGATTCTTGACTTCCTGCAAAATGTCTTCCAGTTTGTCAACATGAACTTTAAGCTCATCAACATCCGATGGTCCCTTACCAACAGGAATTACATCCTCAATCTTTTCATCACCCACACCTACTGTATCCCACACATCCCGAGCCACTGCCCGCCAGGAATCCCTCTCGTTGGGATCCTTCTTTCCATACATAGCACACAGCTCCTTCATTTTAACAATGGCAAGAGCTTCAATCTCCTGTCGGCTGTGCTGAAAGTCGTTCAGAGCTACTTCATAGCAGATCTCCTTCACGGCTTGGATTTTTAGATCAGAAATAGTCACCCACTTGGAATCTTTGCTCAATCGCCGTCTCTGAGGGATATGGTACATCTTGTTCATCTCACGTTTCTTGCCACTGCTCGGGAGGCCGCATTTCTTGACGATGCTTTGCACTTTGCTGGGAGGAAGCTTCTCCCGTAAAGACGTGATTAATCGCCAGCTCTCTTCACATGATCGCTTCTCCGAATCGTCCCCACTATCTGAGTCTGCGTCCTTGAGAAAGAGAAAAAATCAAAATGGCCCCAAAAGAAACTAAAAAAATGGAAACATTCAAATGAAAGACAAACAAATAGAGGGCATGAAACATAAAAGGAAAACATAGGATTGTGAAATAAAAAAAAAATATATGTGTGACTCTTTAAAAATAGTGAAAGAAATATTTAGTCCTCACCTAGAACATGTGAAAGGTTTGAAGAGAAGACAGGCAGCAGCCTTCATTAAAAGAGTAGAGTTAGAGGTGGAGGAAACACAACCCCATGCGCAAGGTCAACAGGACAAATCCTGTGTCTCTGCACAGCAAACCCACCACTCCAAGATGCTAGAAGAACAGGTCAGCCAAGAAGAAGGTGAGTACACGCAGGTTAGTAGATGCAGATCTCAGATGCTGGTGCTCAGCTTGGTTGCAGTACAGAAGATGAGTTATATATTCAACAGAGAAGACACGTTACAGTTACATGAGCTTTCAGTGTGGGTGTTTGTGTACAATATATTTCCCTACTATTGACTGGATAACAATGGAGAAAATACAACTGTTTGTTAGTTCTTTAATCTACACATTTATTGGTAACTTGGTTGCAAATTCTATTAACTGAGATCCTAAAAGAAGTCTGTAACCTGCAGTCTATAAGTATGTTAGAGACCACTTTGCAAATACTCCACTGTTCTTAGTATAACAATGTATAAGGGGGAAGTTGTTGTCTATTCTGAAAACCCATAACTATATATTTTATTCAGGCATGTAGAGAAAATATTGTGGTACAGGTCTACTGTATGCTTTATATGTATATGAATTTAGATATTGGTTGAGACGACGGACCCCACTCTGTGATTACTGTGGCACCTGCCTATCTGAATATCTATACCCACGATCATTTACAAAAATGTACAAAAGTTATAAAAGTGATAGAAAGATCAACAACTTTTATAGCAAGTTAAACCAGGCCAAGAAGCGTTTGACTATTTTTATGTTAATTTAGAAAGGAATACAGATTTTGGCAAAAGGCTTTAAATCCCAGAGTATAACAGCACCGAACATGTTTGCAGATGGTAACGTTTTAGGTCAACTCACACAAGAGAATATAATCGCACATATGTGTAGTATATGTATAGCTTTTTCTGAAAAACTTTATAGAAATATCTTTACAGAACTATGGCATTACATTTGGTGCTATTGTTACTTTTGTCTATAAAGCAGTGACAAATTCAGACTCTAAAGTATTTGCTATAGATAGTTACATTATCCTTTTAGGATAAAGTTCCATCAAATATAAATTTTTTATTAGATTCAAAGTCTTTAAAAATCAATTTTCATTTGATTATTTATTATTCATTACTTATATAGCACCAATGTCTTTCGCTGTGCTATGCAAAAGATGGACACAAAATGGGTCACTTTACAAAATAGAAAAAAGAAAGCTACAGACAATTAGGCAAACCGGGAAAAGGAGACTATTAAAGCATCGTACTAATCTATAAGCCTTTCTTTGGGTCTTCGTGCAACCACATTTATATTGCAGTGAACAAGCAGGTTTGACTGAATAATGTGCTGGCATCTGCCTGCCTGCTGATGGGCTACTACAAAGCAGGAACAAACCGATATTAGCTGTTCTCTCTACAGCAACATGATATACACCTACTGGACAAAGACCAGCACTAATGTTCTGCATTACTGGACTGGAAGGATTTTGCTCTTTTATGTGGACTTAGACCCATTTAAAGCTATTGTAAGAACTCTAAATATTGCTGTAGGAAACCAGTTGCTTAAAATTCCATGACAACTTATACAATACAGCAGGACCTTTCTGATAGAAATTATTGCCTAGGCCGAATAAAGTTTTGGTCCATGTGTAGTAAGAACAGAATTTCACTTTAATTTCAAGATGTTAGTGCCCTGCTCTATTATGTGATGCCAAATACATGTGAACCCAGCACGATTTACAGGGAAACCCTGGCAGTGATATGTACATAGAGTAAAGTGTGCCTGGCCATTGTGTTCAGTGGTATAAGAGATAAAACCAGATGGCATGCAGCGACAGAAGAGAATGCATGCAATGTACTGAGCCTGACACGTACAGAACATTCTGTGTGTAGGCAAAGGAGGAAGGGTTAATACATCCACAACATCACGGATCTACTATAAAAGCTCTGTGACACATTTCATCAGTCATATCTAGGGCCACCAGCTAGTAGAAGCAGCCTTTTTGCATGTGAATCCCCTGCTATATGTTATGTGACATATATTAGGGCAAGAAAGTGGAACCTCTGCAGCCTGAAAGGCAAGAAATGTCTGAATAATCTCTAGAATATATTGGTGGAAGGACCTTTCTATATGTAAAAGTTTCAGCACAAGAACACGTCAGTCAGATGTACACTACATGTACATACTGCCTTAAAGGGACACCACCATATTAATCAAATCTTGCCATATGTAGAAACAATGGAGAAAAAAAATACAAAATATCAGTGGAATATTACACTGCGGATATTTTATACAACTTGAATAAGCCTAACACATAAACTAATGTAGTATTTACTCACTTTTGTCATATAGCATAAGGTGGAAATGTCAGGGTGAGACTAAACCGGCTGAAGATAAGAGTCCCATATACCCCTCTGTCCAGTGGTGTAATAAAATAAGCACATCCTCATAATTGCCTAGAGCAGGGCCTGACTAGCTGCATCGGTCCCATATCTAGTACTTCCAGCTCCTGTGTGTTGTTTCAATGAAGCTGGTCTACTACACCCAGAATTTGTTATGCATGCGCCAAAGGTCCAGCACATGCCCAGTGATGCAGAGATCTACTATGGAGAATGGGTAGAAGCGTGTTCACACTATACAGAGCAAACATCCATGATGTGCACCACCAAAGGATTAAAGTATATATGAAGGGGGGTTTTTGGGGAAGAGGGAAAAGTTGTGAGTATATCACTTAAAATGTAACTTTTATTTATTCTTATATTAAAATAACCAACACTCGTGTGCGTCTACATACACCATGAGGTTCCAGTGTGGTAATGCAAACCACACTTAATCAATGTCACCGTGGTTATATACTGTAAGCCTGGGACAGTAATACAGGAGGAGGTCCCCTTAGTTTGAACATTCCTCCTGTAATCCAATGTCAACTCCTCTTAATAATTTTTATAAGAGGACTACTATGCTGGTTTCACTGAATGATTACACAGATGCCAGAAGCAGAAGACAAGGGAAAGAAGCTTTTTTTTTGGTTTCATTTAATTTTTTAATTGCAGCTCCGGACAGAGGTGATACAGTGCGATTTAAGAACATGTGGTTGGTTTAGTGTCCCAAATTGCCACAACAAATTCCCTTTTAGGCAATTTAACAAGGAATTATGCTAAGGTGATACTATCCCTTTAAAGGGGTTGTCTGGAGGTTGAAACATATGGCTGCCTTCTTTGAAAAAGCAGCACGGCACATGTTCATGGTTTATACTCAGCTGTATAGCGAAGAATGGAGCTTAACTGCCATACCGGAGACTAAGAAAGCAGCCATGTTTTTGGAATAAAGCAGCCAATGGACAACCTTTTTAGAAGCAATTTAACACACAATGGTGGAAATTTATAAAACTGTTGCTTTAGCAACCAATCACGGAACAGCTTTCATTTCCTACAGTGCTTTTTATAAAATGTCAATCTCTAGCAATATCTATCTGTCACAGGATGCAATTATATATCCTACATCTAACATTAGCAGCCTCTCCCCCATGAATACTTTTGTAAGGGGCGATATACCAGAAATACTTCCAAACTATTAGCTCAAGAGTGAGATTTCTAAAGCAGAAGGCAGCCCACAGACTTTCATGCATCATGGTAAAAGGAGACATAGCATGCACATAAGAGCACCAGAGAAGTTGCAGAATGTGCTGCGGGTTATTCAAATACAAGCTTATAAGTGTCCTGTACATGTGCTTCTAGAAGAAGAGCAATATACAAGCTCAGAGGAGCAGAACTATACTGGTGTCAGGGGGGTGTGCGAGCAAGAGCAGAGGAAAGGGTCAGGAGTTCTTACCAGTCTCTGCTGCTCCAGAAGAAGATCTGCCTCCTCTTTCTCTTTCTTGTATAAGATTTCCATTTCTTGGAGCCTATAGGACAAAATAATCATAACTGAGGCTAAATGGCATCTCTGGCGTGTAAACTCCAAACACATGGCAGCCATCGAGGCATAATACAATAAAACCAAGACAGCGCTACTCCAATATATATATATATATATATACACACACACATATATATGTGTATAACTATATATGTCAACTTACCTTTTCTCCATCTCCTGTTTCATATCAATGCCCTGCTTTTCCAAGAGCTCTCGTTGGGCAAAAGTCCAGTCCACTGGTTCTGAGGGAGTTTCGGCTGAAGGAGTCTTTTCTCGCTCTGCCCGAGCCTGTTCAGGGTGGTTAAATCTGAATACATGGTTCTTACCCATAATTATACGATTACCTGAAAGGATTAAATAATAATAAAAATCAGCTGCAAACTAGAATGGCTAGTACAGCAGAGCGTAGCAATAGCTGCAGCATCTTGTGCAATGTGTTACTTTTCACATATGACACAGGGTTTGAGTATAGATTCCCTTCATAGAGTCTGAATTGGCAATGAATTTGTTATTTGTGTGCAGAATATCGGATTAGATTAGGTATTCATGATACCACTTCCATGGTGCATAAATTATCCATGGCAAAATGGACATGACCTGTGCATTCATCACAACATGATATGTCGATTTACTTTTTTGTGGATGCATAGTAGATTTTCTTTCTCTGAGTGGGAGAAATTCTATGTGAAATCTACTGCAAAATCTGCAAGAAATTCTGCCTAAATCTGTCTAAATCTTTCTTTTCAGATTTTAATGCAGATTGGTGATGAAGCTTGATCATTTAAATTTGGAGACGAAGCATCTTTATATAAGAAATACTATTACATTTGCAAAATGCGATCATAGCAGTGTTCCTTACCAGAACGAAGCTGCACCGGTAGAACTACTCTTTTCCCATTCACATAGGTCTCAGATTGTTCACAAGGCTCCAAAGTAACAATCACTGCAAAAGAAAACAATGGATTTCTCAAGTTTAGTCTATAACATCCCAATACAACCCAATATGTACTTACTAAAGCTTTGTCTATAGAGATGTGGTACAAAATATCATCCATCTATCCCTAAATGCTAAATGAAGGCAAAAGAAAAAAATAGTTACCTTCTCCAGTGGGCTTCCTCTCACTGCGGAATATGCAGTGCTCTTCCTTAATGTGGGCGCCACTTAAAACAATATCCTGGCGTCTTTCTGCATCTGCCTGACCAACCCTACAGGTAAAAGGACTAATATTAATATTTGTTTTGACAACCATATAGCCAGGATTAGGATAAGTTCAGATCTTTTTTTCTTTTTGCACAGGTTCAGCGCACACAACAGTAAAGCTGATGAAATATACTGTGAACGCGTCCATACACATTTACTGGCAGGCGAAGGAATCCTTTTTGCAAATGTACGTCACATCTAGTAGAATACGCTAAATGAAAAAGCACAGAAATCCGATGGATAGTAGTGATAGTAGTATACGCTCAGCGGAGGCCATAAAAGCTTATGGGGGACGGATGCAACTGTATTGCATTCACCCCCAGCCGCCACTGATCGACTGCTGTCGGAGTTTCCATAGTGATGTGTCAGTCCAAATGAGGACAGTTCCACACCTGGTGACCACTGGATCGTCATCAGCAGCAAATCACTCGATGTTCACTCCTCCCACTTTGGGGGGGGGGGGGGGGGAGCAGCTAAAGCTGAGGATGTATCTCACTGTATGAGCATACTGTGGTACATGCTGCAGCACTCCATTGTAAGAACACATTGGGAATCCTCCCAGAGTATCCTTATAAAGGACGGCAAAAAATTAGCTATGAATGCAGCTGTGGACAATTATAAGAGAACTTACCTGGTTATACCATCTTTAATGTAATACAAAAGGCACTCTGACATGAGAGGATCTTCATTCAAGTTAACAAGATGCGGAGTCTGAAATAAGATATTTTGGGTAAGTAATAGATTCAAAGAGGTTTTTACCCAGAACAACAATTATAAGCATGTTCTAATTTATGTGTGTGTGTATATGACAAAGTAAAAAGTCACCATCATTGGTAAAAATCACAATCTGAACAGAAACAGCACATTCATTCTCTTGTGGAGGATGTCTATCCTAGGAGGATCTAACCGCTACAACAAACCTTCTTTGGGGAGAAGACCCCAGAAGAGTCAGCCATTAGGTCGCAGAGGCTGGGAGAAGAGATCTGCGTGAAACCAGCCAGAACAGAAACAGAAAGGGACAATGACCAATGAAAGGAAGAATGAAAATGACAATATATGCAGAGTTTCTTTATAGCTACAAATGGCCCATATAAGACGTTTGAAACTGGTGAACTACAAATCCCAGAATTCATCATCACCTGAAGAGTCATAGAGAACTCTTCAATGGAAAATGCGAAGGCCTCTATTACAGACAAATTTCTAGGTAGTACATAAAGTATCTACAATCTGTACCAATAGGCGTCACCCAGAGACAGATTAATCCATAAAGCCAAGGGTATTACTTATAAACATTTAAAGGGGTTCTTGTAGAGGATGAAAGTAATTAAAGGGGTATTGCCATTTTGGTAAATGAATGTTATTGTTTATATAATTAAAAATTCTATACAATATTCCAATATACTTTCTGTATCTCTGCTTGTTGTCATTCTATATAAAGCTTCTATGTTTACTTCCAGTGTACAGATATCTGACCATGCTCATACAGATCATAGAGAGTAATCAGAGCCATGTGTTATAACGAGCAGCCCTCCTGTTTTCTATCCACTGGAAGTTAACCATGAAGCTTTCTACAAAGTGACAGTAAGCAGAGATCTAGAAAACCATGGAGGTTTTGGAAATATATTTGGCATAACATTGCATTTTTCAAACGATAACACTTATTTACTGTAATGGAAATACCATTTTAAGTTATTGAAAAATAAGCCTAATGGCTCGAAAGATGTACCGTATCTATCACATTATGTATTTTCAAGGAAACCCAGTCATCTACATCAGCTATGAGACTGGAAGCCATAATAGTATAATAGTTTAAGGGAACCTGTAACCAGGAACTCTTTGTCTGGTTTCCCTATATGTACCCAAGAGTTTTAATAATAAAACTGGCTTTTTCAGTTAAAGTTTCAGTTAGAAGAAAGTTTACCTTCCTCTTTGTTGATCAGTGCCCTGTATCTCATGGGAGTGACAAGTGATGAGCTGTTCTGCCCCCCACCTCCCCCCCTCAGGAAAATCACTCCTCACTGAGTCTATTTCAAATTTTAAAAAATGACAGAGATAGGAGGGAGATGGACTTTTAAAAAAAAAAAATTTGAATAGATGCAGTGAAGGGGACACCTTTTCTCACTGGCCACTCCCATAGGACACCGATCAGCAAAGAAAAAGGTAAACTTTCATGTAACTTTTCTTTTCATCAGAAAAATACTTTTTTTTTTTTTTTTTTTTTAAAAAAAAACAACCTTTGTTAATATCCTCACTACGGTAATCTCTATGGGGACATGGGAAAGCCAGAAAAAGGGCTCCTGCTGACAGGTTCCTTTTTAATAACCCCTTTAAATGGAGAAAACAGTCACCTAAACACATATATAAAACTACAAAATGTCAATTACAAATCAGTCTAATATGGGAATGCCACTACTAAGGTCATGAATTGATTACAGAAACAGACCTGATCTGCAGAAAGTGAGTCAAAATAGTCATCAAAAAACAGGGAGGAAATCTGGAGGAGAATGACATGCAAGATGAAGGGAAGAAATGAAAGGACAGTTAAAGCAAATCTACCACCAGGATAAAGGATTGTAAACCAAGCCGCTTACATGCAGGGGTGTGCGCCCCCTCTGGTAACATCTGTTCTTATTTTAGCTTTTTATGCCCTTGTTTTTAAATCAAAAGGATAAAAAAATTATGCAAATAAACTTGAGGGGCTCCGGGCTCTATTGCTGTTAATAGACCTAGGAGCCCCTCAGGCTCATTTTTCATAATTTTTAAAGCCTTTTTTTGTAAAAACAAAAACTAAAGGAAAGCGGATCAGATGGGGCACACACTAGCACGTATGCGTGCTTGGTTTACAATCCTTGTTCCTGGTGGTAGATTTCCTTTAAGAATAAAGCCTGTGGAAAGAAGATCTGAGCATGGAGACTACACAGACTTCCGTGTAAAAAGAGTGTATCATAAGCAGAGCAGATATATTCTACCAATCCATCCACACACATTACATCTGAAATATCTGAAAGAAGCAGAAGCTTGTCCAGGTAAAAGATTCCTTTAAAAAATGATTCAGGTTGGAAATTGGTGCCAATATACATAGCAACACTGAACCAATAAAATAAGTAACTTTATATAGAAGCAGGATATTCTGGAAAGAAAATGATGTATTGTCTATGAAACTTCAGCCAGCAATGAACAGGCTGAAGAGCAGATGTTGAGTTGTGCACATATAGTTTTTAAGTAAAATCTCTACCTTTTTAGGAGAGAAGACTCCTAATGTTCCACCATCTTCTCGAATTGCCACCCCCATCTCTGCCAGTAATGCCTCTCTGAAAGGGAATGGTGTGAGAAATCAGTTTCTGCATTACCCCCGTCTTCAGTGGTCATTTTTCATGGGCCTGAGCCGCAGAAATCAGACAGTAGATTTTATATCCGAGAACCTCACAGGATTGAAGGCTAAATCTACGATTTCCGTGCCACAGCTCAGTCATACCTGTCCATCCGGATAGCTTCTGTTTTTCTAAGTTTTTCCTCCCATGTTTCATTGAGTTCTGCAATTATTTTCTCAGATTCCTGGTAGAAGATCAGAAATGATAAAGTCAGACATGTCCTTTCACAGGTTTAAGACTGTGACTACAAGGCAATTTTGGCAGCAACTAAAGTAATGTAAGTGAATGGAATTGCGATGAAACTGAGTGAAGGTAAAAGGCAATACCTCAGGTAATACCTGCTGTAAATTTCACTGTATATGGATGCTGCAATGTCTGGCTGTGCTCTTAAGTTTTAATGTTTATGCTCATCTATATTCTAACGCATGAATCAAACATGGAACCAAATACTGGGCAAAGTTCTGCAAATTTTTTGGTCTAACGTTGGCCAAATATACATTTTAATACATTTGGTGGATCTCTGGCTGTCTCCACTATAAATTGAAATGAGCAGCATAGATGTGAGCTATAACTTTCCTCACTCAATTTACAGGCATACCGCTTGCTGGAGAAGGGGAGGAGCGTGTATTCCTCACCCCTCCTCTCTCCAAAGGGAGTCGTGGGGCCATATTCCTGATGACGGCATGGTACGGTGTGTGAAACCCGTACCATACACAATTCACTATGGTGGACATATCTTAGCTGCCATTTATGCACATGGAGACACTGGAGATGTGTGGTCCACAGGAGACACTGCCCTATAACATACTCAGACAACTTTCTAGAAAACATTGCCTTTGTTTAGAGAGCCTTCAAAAGTCAGAAATTGTCACCTAAATATGTTGTGCCTCAAAGTGTGTGGAGCATATAATCCCCATTCCTTTCCCTTCAGAAGGTAAAGATCTGTCCCGTGTATGCATGCAACGGTGTGGTCACCAAGACTTGTACATATGGTTACATTCTGCATGTAAACTGGGAAGGTTTTCATTCACTGAAGTTTTTAAGGAACTCTCAGAACTGCATAACCCGGTCTGGGTTATCACTAGGAGAGTAAACATAAAATGCGGTAAGAAGATGCTAACTACACAAGCTCAGAAAAGCCGGCACTTAGAATAGGGACTATGGTGATGTTCCTGTTTATATCAGGCACTGATATGGCGTGATCTGATCGCTGTGGAAATAACATCCAAGAATAAGTCTATTCTTTGCATTCTGCATATAAATGTAATGTACAAAACCCTGAGCCACTACAATGCTGCATACAATAGGAGAATTGTTAGCCATCAAGACTGTGCAGTCTCTGTCCTGGGAGCTGAAGGATGGGGGCAGGGTGAAGACGAGGGGGGGAGAGCTGACCCCAAACATCCCTTCAGCCACCTCGACATATTATATTGCAAAAGTAATATAATGCTGCTGGGATTAATGAAAATGACTGAAAATCTTATTGATCCATATATTGGCTGGGCATTAATTTAACCACAGGCGACCATAGTTCTTTAAGGTCCATCCGTAGAAAGAAAGAAATGGTGAATGCTATCTGCATGCCCAAAATTACAGGCCATTGTAGATAGGTTAAGAGCACACGATCCTGGTTGATCTGTGAATTTCAGATGTGGTGGCTGGATTTCATGGACCAAACACTGTTCCAAGAAAGTGGCTCTAAAAATCATTAAGAATGATGCAAAGAGTCTCTTCCTCCAGACAATATCACTGCAATTATGTTCAGAATTTGGCACTACTGTCATGCACAGAAACAGGGTCTCCATGCATCATATAAAAAAAAACTATGATGCTTGGAGTCCCGTCAGTGTTCGGTTCGTGAGACAAAGCAACTACATGGACTGGGATTCTTGGACTGAGAAGATTTGTATGTTTTAAGCCCAAAGCTATAAAAAAAACTTGAAAACCTGATGGAACCATTTTGAAAGGCCAAACCTTCTGGGTCTGCATGAGCTGGAAATTTACAAAATTAAACTGAAGGAGTTTTCAAAACAGGATATAGTAAAAGAGCAAACAGGCTGTAAAATGGAATGCTACAGTTCATATTTAAGGGAAAAGTCAACATTCTAGCATATGGTTAATAGTATGTGATCAATAAGTCACACTATATGGATTCATCTATAGCTTAGTGCTCATATATTGCACAAGAGGTACAGAAGGAAATGCAGTACAAAATACGAATGGATAACTTTTGCTGAGACACTGATAATTAGAACGCAATTCACATTCTTTCAATACTGCATCTTGCAGTGTCCATAGGAGACGTGTCAAAGATTTCTATATGTACTCCCATAACAGACAACATCTGTTGTCAGGCTTTAGGACACTGATTATGACCATCTCGTGTTGATTCTTTTTTCCCCATATATGGACACAGCAAGCCCCATGGATTTCAATAGAGGAGAGATTTTATCATTGATTTATCAGACAAAATCTGCTAAGACCACTCCTGGGGCATATGAGATGCTTGATGCATATGTGATGTCATAGCAGCCAGTATGGAAGTTCACTCTGGAGCAAGTCTACATCAAATTTATATATGAAATGAAACAAGCGCTTGGCCAGGCTATTGTAAATTAGCCCTTCATTATGTTTTGTGGTTAAAATAAGTATACACACAGCGGATCTACAAGGGTAGCAGGCATTGCAGCCACTAGGTGGTGATCCCATAACAAATTTAGTTTCATTACTTAACCCTTCACATCAGCATTACATTTTTTTTTTGCTTTTTTGGCAAACTATAATAACATGGTGTACATAATTACTGTAGAGTGACTCCAGTACTGCCACCTCACCATATGACTCACCAGCAGCCAGGTCAATAAGCTATTGGCCGTTACTCTGGCTAAGGAGCCCTCAATAGTTTTATTATCCTTGCTGCCTCATCCTAATCGAAAACCCTCCCGTTGTTTGCATAGCCATCTCTTGGTTACTGCCAGAACCGTTTTCCCCAGACTTTGGAAGGGCACCAGTGTCCCCTCCATCTCAAATTGCTCACATTCAGCCGGTAGAGGAGTTGACTTATAATACAGTCTCTCAATAGTATTGATGCCGGTGCCCATGGCTGGACTTTTGTGGATCCCCTCGATACAACTCTTTTCATTGAAGTTCAGTTGGACACCGATGCCCCCTCCATCTTCCCTCCCCCTCTTATCTTAGGCACAGCTATCTTCTTTCTTTCTCTTTTAATGCTTCATAGGCGTATATCACTCGAGCCACTTATTAGCCTTCTGGAAGTTTCTCTCTTTCCTCTGACTGTATGTTACACAAATTAAGGGAATTCCTTCCTATTTTGTTGACAACCTGATGCATTGTATACCAAATGTTCTTTTTCTCTTTTAGTATCTGTCATGGGTGCTCCTGTGAACCCTGTCTTGGATCGCGGGCGCACCCGTGTTCCTCCATGCCCTCCCGTGGCCATCGCTTCCCCAGACTCACCTGTCCCGGCTCCTGGTCTCCATCAGACTGCCGTGCGCGCGCGTCCCGCCTCCTAGGGTGCGCGCTGGCTGCTGAAAATTTAAAGGGCCAGCGCACCGCTGATTGGTGCGCTGGCTGATCACTTCCACTTTATAATCTGTCACCTCCCTTCCTGCCTTGACGGATCTTTGTGCCTCACAGCCTGAGAGAAAGCTTCCCAGCGATTATCCCTGCGTTCCATGCATACTCCATTGATAAGATTATTTTGTACAATGTTGGTCCCATTTTCTTTTTTTAATATAATATTCAAAAGTAAAAAAAAAAACAAACAAAAAAAAAACCGGAGCAGCATACATAATGAATTGATTGACAAAGCAAACCTGAAGGCACTTTATCTCTAGCTGATTTTACTGCATCCACTACATGTCACCTAGTGGAATATAGAGAATGATGAAATGTCAGATCTGAGGTTGTGACTTGAAAGTTTGTGGTTGGTTTTGCAGACTTAGCAAGTAACAAAAGCCAGGGGATGATTTATCATTTCTTCTTCCTGTTATTGTGACTATGAACAGAGCTTCCTCAATACACCATCCACATGACACTCCAGGCTTCATAGATAGAACCTTTCTAACCTGCAAAGGATAAATTAATACTGGAACCTGATGCTGCTATCAGTAAACGCTCCACATTTTCAAGAATTGAAGGACATCTACCATCAGATATACTGATGTTAGACTGCCCAGACTTACTTGCTTGTTCTTTTATCCAGGGAATAGCTGATTCTTCTAAAATAAAAAAACGATATAAAAATATGCTAATGAGCCTGAGCGCTCCAGCTTACGTCATTGGAGCGCCTCTTGCAGTGGCGTAACTAGAAGCTGATGGGCCCCAGTGCAAAGTCTGTGCCAGGCCCCAGACTATAATGTATGGTATATAGTAATAGTCTTCTCATATGGGAAAGTGGCACCATAATGGCCCCCTAAACCTCTTGGGCCCAGGTGCGACCGCACCCCCTGCACCCCCTCAAGTTACGCCCCTGGCCTCTTGACTCTACCACCTGATAATATATGCACGCCCTCCCTCTATTCATTTCACCCACCGATCCACAGACAGTTGGTGATGTCACGGTCGACGGGTGGAACAAAGGTCCAATGAACGCAGTGGGGGCGTGCATTTAACATCAGACTGCTGAGCCAAAAGATCCTCCGTGCTGTAGGCCATGCTGCAACACAGACACAAACCATGATCAAGTGTACTGCAACAGGTACCAATTTAGAAGTATATTACATTTCCAAGCAATTGTTTGTGTTATCAGGGGCGTAACTTGAGGGGGTGCAGAGGGTGCGGTCGCATCCGGGCCCAAGAGGTTGAGGGGGCCCATAAAGTGTCACTTTCCAATTTGAGAAGATTAGTACTATAAACAATACATTATAGTCGGGGGCCTGGCACAGACTTTGCACTGGGGCCCATCAGCTTCTAGTTATGCCACTGTGTGTTATATTACATATTTATGGTTTACTTCCCTGATTTATTTCTCAATATTTTTGTCTGTAAATGTAAAGCTTTAGAGTTTTGTAGTTAATTTTTTTTATAGTGATCATAAATTATTTCTAAGTTTTTTTTACATTTTCATTGCATGTTTAGCGCATTTTTATGTTTTCATTCATCTAATATGCTAGCTGTGGCTCCCAGCATTGCTCAGGATAGTAAATAACTGCTATTAGCTATAACAAAAGAGAATGGGTTAACAAAAAATATTTTGCACATAAAGATCACAAGGCAAAGACATTTTATTATGAAAAATCCAAAAATAAGAGAAGAATTTTAAATCTTATATTCAAAACCAGGGTCGGCTCTAGGTGTTAATAGGCCCCTGGGTGACAGAGCCTCAGTCGGCCCCTTTGCAGTGAACTCACGTGGCGGCATTAACAATTCAGAAACTAAAACAGTCTCCTGTTCCCTAAAATATTTGTTAGTTAATCATACCAAACGGCCCAGGGATTCCTTATGTACAACCTGGCCCCCCATATCGGAAATAGTCGGGAAACCCAACGGAAATGCGGTGTGTGGACCCCAATGGCTCCTGTATATGGTGTTTAATAGGTGAATTTTGGAAATTTTGGAATGTGAACAGGAAAAATGTACTAATTTATATTGGGGTATTTTATAAAACTTCTAAAGACCTTTCACCACTTTCTTCATTCATTACTATAAGTTCTGCTCCACTGATCCTGATGTAGTTGGAATTCCCTCTTTAGCTCCTGCCGTCCCAGAGTTATGAAGGTCATTATTTTCCACTCTCTACTGTTAAATGGGCAGTACCAGGCTATTATCTCCAGCCCTGGGCCACCTATCTGACCGCTGAGAGCCTTATTAGCATATAGGGTACTGAATCAATACTATTTTGGCTCTCTGCCAAATGTGTGGTCCTAGATTAGAGAGGCCCCACCCCATTGACAGTACATAGTCAAAAATAGTGATACTGATAACTCAAGAACAGTGAGGACAAGAGAAAAAAATTCCAATTATTCTACAATCATTTTTATTAGCACCTTAGCATGAAAGGAGTTGATGATGGTGAAAGGTCTCTTTAAGCACAGTTTAAGTATGGTTGCCTCATAGGAGCACATTTACTTACCCGGTCCAGTCACGATCCCGCGGCGCGTTGTCCGACGAGAATTCGGGTCTGCCGGGATTTACTAAGGTTGTGCGCCCAGTATCCAGCAGGTGTCGCTGCTGCGACGAGGTCCGCCAGAGTTCACCTTCTTCTTCCTGGTGCATGTAAGTGCGTGATCTTGCGACACAAATCGTTTTTTCTCAATCCCGCGGTTTTTCAGAATCCGTCGGGTTGTCCAACAGCCAGGCCCCCCCCCCCGATTTCTGTCTCGTAAAAGCCGGCTCTGTTGTGCCACAATCCGATCGCGTGCACAAAATCCAGGGGCAATTCAGGGCAAATCGGAAATATTTGGGAAACCTGACGAAAGTGCGGCGTTCTGACCATTAGTAAATGAGCCTCATAGACTGTTAAAAGACTTCCGGCACAGCAATGCTCAATACTAAACCCTTATGGTGTATAGAATATGATTCATTGTGGATGAAACTAACTAAAATTGTAATGGGATACGTAGAAAATACTGTGCATATTTTAGATGACTTCCATATTGTTAGAAACACAAAGGGATTGGCTCAGATAAAGGGATGGTCGACAGTGAAAGCCAAATACGATCCCTGGACAGCATTTTGGACAAAAGGTCAGTGAAGTTTTCCACAAAATAAAGCTGGAAAATCCAGGTCACATCCAACATATGGAAAAATCATTAACAATATCTCCTTTAGGAGAAACATGTTAATGGGGTATACGAATATATAATGTAATATTCGTAAAGTTACCAGTAATGGAGAAGACTTGTTTATAACGGGAGTTTTAGAGAGTTTTCAGGCATATTTACAACTACTGTAGTATGATAAAGGGGGCGTGGCTGGCGGACAAGGCATAGTAAAAATATTTATTTTTTAAGTTTAAAAGCACAGATTTATTCTAATATGTGTGAATCAGCTTTTACTACACATGAATCTGTAGCTCTGCTGTCCTTGCCAATCACTAAATCCCAGGGATCCTAAAACCCCAAGCCTTCTGTAATGTTAATACTTTCCTCTGCCATAAGCCACCAAGGATCCTTACATCCACACAAATATTTAAAAAAAAAAAAAAAAAAAAAGCTTCAGCTCACCAGTATTTTGGGGGCAGTTACTGTCACAGTATGTGCTGTAGGTCCCTCCTCAGACCAGAGTAAGCAGTGCAGCAACATATCAGATTTTTATATCAGACCAGCTCCAATTGTTCCATAAAACAATCCATCACAGGTACAGGTAACATCTTATCACCTATGCGTTTCAAGCTCAACCATGATTAAGAGCGCGGTTGAGCTTGAAACGCGTAGGTGATATGATGTTACTTGTACCCTGTTTATGGAACAATTGGAATCTCACAATAAAATCTGAAGATAAAACTTTTAAAACAACTGGAGCGTTTTGGTGCTGGATCAATCTGAAATTTTCCTAACCTTACATCCACCCCTAGAGATTCAGAGATGTTGTTTGAAATGTCTTCACTACCTTACACTATATGGAGAGTGGCGTAACTTGGAAAGCAGGGCCCCATAGCAGGCTTCTGCATGGGGCCCCCCTTCTCACTAAAGAAATATACATACTTGTATACTCACACATGCAAGTTACAATCACACATTTATACACACATATAGATCATATATGTTATATGCTGTACATGTTATGCTGTACAATGTGCAGCATAATATGTATATAATTGTGCACATCCTCCACTCTTTAGTATGTCATGTAGGATAATGGGGCCCCCTGACACTGTGGGCCCCATAGCGGCTGCTATGGTTGCTACCACTGTAGTTACGCCCCTGCATATGGATATTTGATAATAAAAGTCATATATGTAAAGCTACACCTATATATGTCTCTAGTGCTATAAGTATAAGATGAGTGTTTTCTGGTGTATCACAGTCACAATGGAAGAGTCTAAGCAACAAGGAAGTATGTTCTGTATGGAGCAGAGGTTATCATATTCCGTGTCAAATTTAAAAGGTAAAATTTTAACAAAAAACAGAGTACTTTTTTCTTTACTATGACGTGGTATTTATCTGTAAGGCATAGTAGTATTTAGGTCACACATAGAGGCATTTTCCCTACATACCAGGAAATAATGCTGTGAAAAGTCATATACGAGATTCTTCGCTTTTTTGGCTGAAATTTCCCAGTTATGTGACATTGCAAAAAACTGGTTTAAGACATCACGTCATAGTTTCATGAAATTTGGAATCAACCATTACCATTACAGTTGTTTAGGAAGAAGTTTTCCCAGATAAACTGATATTAAAACTCAAAGAAACTCAACTGGTATAAAGTAGAAGCCAGGTTCTAAAAGATTGAAATGAATAATAGCATATGAATGGCAAAAAGTAAATAACCTGAACACAGGGGCGTAACTTGAGGGGGTGCAGAGGTTGCGGTCGCACCCGGCCGCCCAAGAGGTTTAGCGGCCCTTGGTTACTATAAACCATACATTGTAGTCGGCGGGCCTGGCACAGACTTTGCAATCTGGTGCCCATCATCTCTAGTTACAACCACTGCCGAACAAAGACATAAGATAAGTAAAAAAAGATAACCTTTATATTTACTAATTCTAATGGATAATATGCTGGTCCCTCTCTCTGACAATCATTGTATTTTGTAGAATACACTGCTATGGGGCTATTGATAGCACTTGTATGGGGATTATTAGGAATTGTTCTGCTCTGACTCATCTATTCATAGAAAATCTTCAGTCTGATTGAAAGCCAATAGCCCCTTTACTTCAGTTTTTTTTTATGGGTCTGTAAGTAGGGGGGGGGGGTATTACGTATTACTCATATACAGTAGGGATGGGCTGCACCTCAATGGAGGGTGCAGCTGTTTTGGGGAATGGCTAGTATGGAGATTGTGTTTTCGAGAAGAGACCTGGGAGGGGCAAGTACACTTGTACAGCAAGAAGACACGTGTAGATTAGCCAACTGGAAATCTATGTCCATGGGGAGGAAGGGGGGCTGGGATAACACCAGGGAATAGAACCACAGGATAAGGATAGGGAAAAGACGACTGAGGGAGACTCATTACAATGTACAAATACCTGAACGGCAGTACAAGGATTCTCCAAAAAGATCTTTTTTATACCTAGGCCTGTGACCAGGACAAGGGACATCCTCTACGCCTAACGGAGAGGCGATTCTACCATCACCATAGACAAAGGTTCTTTACTGTAGAGCATGAGATTAGGAACTCTCTGCCCGCAGGAGGTTGTTATGGCGGACTCTATGTACATGTCAGAGAGGCCTGGATGACTTTCTGGAGAGAAAATACTCAGTTCTGGGTAAACACATTTTTTAATTCTAAGGTTGTGACTGATGACTTGCGTCTTTTCCCAGCCTTATATACTATGATACTTACACACACATTACAAAAACATGAAGTGCCAATCCCTTTAACTTATATCTAAATAGGAACAAGGCCAGCCTACAGAGGATCATATGGAAGCTCCACAGGGATATTTGGGTGCCTCCATACGTCTCCTGCCTTGAGTTATACACCGTTTTTAGTTTGTATAAGTAAAGGCCTGACTGGCTGTATGCAGTGGGAATAAGTGCCTGGGTATACCATGCCAGGGTCATTAGGGGGATTAGAATGGCTCTGCCTGTTATACACAAACTAAGAACGGACCCTTTAAGGAACTTGTATAAGAAATGATAACATCTAAATACCCCTAATTGTAATAGAAAGACAGTATTGAAGGAATGTGATAAATATGTTCAGATTATTCCTGTCACCTACACATGAATTTGTCTGCTAATATTTCTCGTACGACTATACATTTTGGCACATAGAAAAAAACCCCCATTACAGAAACACAGACCGTTTTGGTCAGTCCTGTCATGCTAAGACACTTTCTCAAAAAGAGCAAAATACATTTCAGTTTTACATTTTTCATACAATTTCAAGACAGATTATACAGTAACAGCACAACACAGCATTCCGGGGAAAATAGCCCAGCGCTACACAGATACTGGGGCTTATTTACTAAGGGTCTGCGGTCTCGCTTCAATCGCATTTTCCAACATTTTCGGGTTTTGCACGGCTGTGACAGGTATTTAGCAGGGAAATGTGTCACACACTTGATCGGATTTTGATACAGATGCGCCGGCTTTCATGCAAGAGAAATCAGGGGGCGGGCTGATTTGGACTGAGCGCGGGATTGAACATTCATATTGGGGCAGATTTACTTACCCGGCCCATTCGCGATCCAGCGGCGCAGTCTCTGAACAGGATTCGGGTCCGGACGAGATTTATGAAGGTAGTTCCTCCGCCGTCCACCAGGTGGCGCTGCGGCGCTGAAAATCATCTGAACGCGCCGGAATACACCGAGCTGGACCAGATGAAGGTAAGCGCTTCCCAAGCGACACATTTTCGGTTATTAAATGCTGCGTTTTTTCTGAATACATCGGGTTTTCATTCGGCCACGCCCCCTGATTTCCGTCACGTGCGTGCCAGCGCCGATGCGCCACAATCCGATCGCGTGCACCAAAATCCCGGGGCAATTCAGGTAGAATCGGCGCAAATCGGAAATATTCGGGTAACACGTTGGGAAAACGCGAATCGGGCCCTCAGTAAATGACCCCCATTGTGTCGCAATCCAATGCACTTACATGCACCAGGAAGAAGAAGGTGAACTCCGGCGGACCAGAGTGGAGAAGCGACACATGCAGGATATCGGGCGCACGATCTTAGTGAATCGCAGCACAGTGCATGGCCATCGGACAATGCATTTTCGGTGAAAAACCCCGGACCGGGTAAGTAATTGTGCCCCACTATTTGTAGTTGTAACCAGTGAATGATAATGGCAGTCCACGAGATTGTATGAAAGTCACTGTATGGCATGGTCTACCACTTCCCCCCAATGCCCTTTTGTGATTTTACGTTTTCATTTTATGCTCCTCTCCTTTAAAAATCAATAATTTTTAAATTTTTCCATGTACAGAGCTTGATAAGGCCTTGTTTTCTGTGTAACCTACTCGCAGTATTAATTTTTCCATAATGGGAAGCGGAAAAAAACTCCAATTGCAGTGTCTAACAAAAACACTTTTGCAACATTTTCTTATGAAGCTTTCACTGTGCACCCCAAATGACATTTCCCCTTCATTCTCTGGGTCGGTGCGATTACAAGGTATATCAAATTTATATAGGTGTCATTTGGTTTAACAAACAATTTAAAAACAGAAAGAACAGGCTGGTCACATAGAAGGGGAGGCGGAGACACTACACAAAATCAGACAAATCTTGCAGGGTGATACATGGGAATGGGTGCTACCCTCCTAAGGGAGGTGTGCCTGAGGAGATATGCTATGAGTCCAAGAGGAGGAATAATCCTAAAATCAGTGTACAATGTTTAAAGTGCATAGTGCCTGTGCATCCAAATGGGGGCATATCTTAATCTAAGAGCACACAGATTCATTGTAGCTTATCATGAAACAAATGGGGCGTAACTTGAGGGGGTGCAGAGGTTGCGGTCGCACCCGGGCCCAAGAGGTTTAGGGGGCCCTTATGGTGTACTATAAACCATACATTATAGTCGGGGGCCTGGCACAGACTTTGCACTTTGGCCCATCAGCTTCTAGTTACACCACTGCCTGAACATAAGACATAAAGATAAGTAAAAATAAGAATAACCTTTATATTATATCAATTATAATTGATAAATATGCTGGTCCCTCTCTCCTGACAATCATTTGTATTTTGTAGCATGACAATGCTATGGGGCTATTTGATAGCACTTGTATGGGGGATTATTAGGTAACTTGTCCTGCCTTGATACATCTATCTATTCATAGAAAACCTTCAGGTCTGATTGAAAGCCAATAACCCCTTTACTTCAAGATTTTTTTGTTATGTGTCTGTAAGTAGGGGGGGGGGGTATTACGTAATTTAAACATATATACAGTAGGGATGGGCTGCACCTCAATGGGGAGGGTGCAGCTGTTTTGGGGGGGAAATGGCTAGAAGGTTGGAGGAGTGTTTAAACCAGAGACCTGGGGGAGGGCAAGTACACTTGTACAGGGCAAGAAGACAGTGTAGATTAGCAACTGGGAAGAGTCATAGTCCATGGGGGAGGAAGGGGGGCTGGGATAACACCAGGGAATAAGAACCACAGGAATAAGGATAGGGAAAAGACGACTGAGGGGAGACCTCATTACAATGTACAAATACCTGACCGGACAGTACAAGGATCTCTCCAAAGATCTTTTTATACCTAGGCCTGTGACCAGGACAAGGGGGCATCCTCTACGCCTACAGGAGAGGTGATTCTACCATAGCCATAGACAAAGGTTCTTTACTGTAAGAGCAGTGAGACTATGGAACGCTCTGCTGCAGGAGGTTGTTATGGCGGACTCTATGTACATGTTCAGGAGAGGCCTGGATGCCTTTCTGGAGATAAAAAATATCACGGCTTATGGGGGAAAACATTTGTTTAATTCTTAAAGGTTGGACTTGATGGACTTGCGTCTTTTCCCAGCCTTATATACTATGATACTTACAAACACATTACAAAAACATGAAGTGCCAATCCCTTTAACTTATATCATGAATAGGAACAATGCAGCCTCCAGAGGATCATATGGAAGCTCCACAGGGATATTTGGTGCCTCCATACAGTCTCCTGCCTTGAGTTTATACACTGCTTTTATAGTTTGTATAAGTAAAGGCCTGACTGGCTGTATGCCAGTGGGAATAGGTGCCTGGGTATACACTGCCAGGGTCATTAGAGGGATTAGAATGGCTCTGCCTGTTATACAAAAATAAGAACTGGACCCTTTTAAGGAACTTGTATAAGAAATGATAACATCTAAATACCTCCTAGTGTAATAGAAATACAGTATTGAATGGAATGTGATAAATATTGTAGATTATTCCTGTCACCTACAAATGAATTTGTCTGCTAATATTTCTTGTACGACTATACATTTATGACACATAGAAAAAATACCCATTACAGAACCTGTTTTGTCAGTCCTGTCATGCTAAGACACTTTCTCAAAAAGAGCAAAACACATTTCAGTTTTACATTTTTCATACAATTTCAAGACAGATTACAGAGTAACAGCACAACACAGCGTATCGGTGAAAATAGCCCAGTGCTACACAGATACTGGGGCTTATTTACTAAGGGTCTGCGGTCGCGCTTCAGTTGCATTTTACCAACATTTTCGGGTTTTGCACGGCTGTGACAGGTATTTAGCAGGGGAATGTGTCACACTCGATCGTATTTTGATACAGATGCGCCGGCTTTCATGCAAGAGAAATCAGGGGGCGGGCTGATTTGGACTGAGCGCGGGATTGAACATTCATATTGTGTCGCAATTCAATGCACTTACATGCACCAGGAAGAAGAAGGTGAACTCCGACGGACCTGAGCATAGAAGCGACACATGCAGGATATCGGGTGCACGATCTTAGTGAATCGCAGCACAGTGCATTGCCATCGGACAATGCATTTTCGGTGAACAACCCCGAACCGGGTAAGTAAATGTGCCCCACTATTTGTAGTTGTAACCAGCGAATGATAATGGCAGTCCACAAGATTGTATGAAAGTCACTGTATGGCAATGCCCTTTTGTGATTTTACGTTTTCATTTTATGCTCCTCTCCTTTAAAAATCAATAATTTTTAGATTTTTCCATGTACAGAGCTTTATAAGGCCTTGTTTTCTGTGTAACCTACTCGCAGTATTAATTTTTCCATAATGGGAAGCGGAAAAAAACTCCAATTGCAGTGTCTAACAAAAACACTTTTGCAACATTTTCTTATGAAGCTTTCACTGTGCACCCCAAATGACATTTCCCCTTCATTCTCTGGGTCGGTGCGATTACAAGGTATATCAAATTTATATAGGTGTCATTTGGTTTAAATATGTTTTTGTACCTTTTGGTGTGCTGGACCGAGCACAGTGCAGTGAAAAGACGTGCTTGGATCATAGAAATATATGATGCAAGGAATCCCTGTCTGACTGCCAACAGTTATCTCAAATATCTCAGCAGCCTGCATCTTTTTCTCAACTCTAAGTAACAGATGCATAAAATAATTATAAAAAAAGATTATGATGGAAAGCCCCAACACATGTAGGGGTTAACTCCTTAATGACTAAAGAGCATCTACAAAAATAACTGTGTACATTGCCATGATACGGCTTCTGTTGCTGAATTGTAGCACAAGTCATTCCTTGCATTTCTCTCACGCAAATGAAACCAAACCTGAGAGTGAGATGGAAATTTCTTTACACAAGTCATTCTCTATTGAATTAGATCTGAATGAGAACATAAAGCCGGCCTGGGTCACGAGTTCAGGTGAAAACTGATTTCTATCTGATGATTCAGCATCAGGTTCCACTGTACTCATCAGAAAAGGTCACTTCTCTAGACTTGCATTATTCAGTACAATTGTTGCATGATTTGTCACAGAGGTTAGAAATCCTGGTCCCCTCGTCTAGTATTTGGTGTCATTGTATAGTATTTGGCTTTGACCACCTAATTTGTTTTATAGTTTTCTTATTTCTGATGTGTAAATTTCCTGATCCATGAAATCTGCATTATTATTAATTATGTGCTCTGGGGTCTTTAATATTTTAACCCCTTCCTGCTGATGCCTTTTTTTAATTTTTCTGTTTCCATTTTTTCCCTCATTGTACTTTCTAGTGACAGTATTTATTATTCCATTCCATGTACTGTTAGGCTTGACAAAAATTCCAAATGTGTTGAAAAAACTACATCTGGACCATCCTCCGTTTTATGGCTTTAGATGTGTGTTCCAGTTTACACCTTTACTTTATTCTTTGGGTTGGTACAATCACAAATTTTTGTAGGTTTTTTTATGTTTTAGTAGATTTTAATTAAAAAAATTAAAACCTTTTGTAAAGAAAATATATTCTGACGTTAACTTTTTCATACTACAGCATATAGAACTTTGTGTACCCTACATAAAACCATATATCAGATTTTTACTGAGGATTTTTTATTTTCCTGGCAGTACCCATGTCCCTCAGATATTTTTGTTTCCCTCCAGTATATAATCAAAAATCAAGTAGATGTACCATATACGGATTAACAATAAACTGATCAAACAAGACTCAGCTAATCCATTACTGAAAAAATAGCGCAAGGAACGCTATGGCTGCCCTCTTGGGTATGCATGCAAAAAGGGGTGACCCCTTGAGAAAGACCAGGCGGGTTGAAACGCGCGTTGGGGGCTAGAGGCACACCAGGTAGTATGTCCAACCATTATATGCCATGCAATGTTTAACCTTGTAATCATCTACTAAGGCACGATACTGCATCATGGAGTTTTAACTACAGGCCAATATAGGCAATATGTTGTCAATGGTATACATGTTGCATTGCAGATTATCATTGTTTACACTGGTTGTTTACACTGTTTGTTAACATACTATTGTATGGACAGTATACTTGGTTGTGCCTCATATTTTACGTCTCTTCTGAGATGCCATTTTATACGATATTTTAATGAATTTTGCAATTAATAAAAATTACTTTTTATTATCATATTTGGCATGTCGTATCCTCTTTTTCTGTTTGTTTAAATTTTCCCTCCAGTATTGTTGGTAATTTCCAAATGTCTGTCCCTATTTCTTAATAAGATATTGAATACAACTATGTACATTTAATAAGAACGTTACATGGAATTCTGGCTATCTTCTATATAGGTTTTTGTCTAACATGGAGTAATATGGAATAGTAATATATAAATAGTAAAGACAACAAAATATAGTCTCCTATATGGATGCTTTAGTGTTGTTATTAAGCATATTGGGGCACATATACTTACCTGTCCTGACGCGTTCCCTGAAAGTGCATTGTTCGACCGGAATGCACTCGCGATTCATTAAGATTGTGCGTGTGTCGCTTCCCTGCTCAGGTCCGACAGAGTTCACCGTCTTCTTCCAGTTGCACATAAGTGCTTGGACTTGCGACACAATTTGCGACACGTGAGAAAGAAGGCTGCACAGAGGGAGACATTAGCCCTAGAAGCGTTGATCACCCTGGAAGAAGAAAATCTAGTAGGCCCACAACCTATGAAACCTCCACTAACTGACCTCAAACCATGCTCCAAAATGACCCCCCCTTTTTCCAAAAATTCCAATCTAGATACCTTTGTCCAACTTGTTACCAAGGACATAGAATCCTTAAGATTGGATAAAAGAAATATACACTCAAATTTGACCCGGGCGGAAAGAGCTGCCCTTGAGAATTTACAGAACAACAACGAGATAATAAAACCCTCGGATAAAGGGGGTAACATTGTCATCATGAACACATCCGATTACAGAGATATGGTCTTGAGGTTATTGAGTGATAAAAACACCTATGAAGTGCTGCCCAAGAATCCCACTAGAGCATATGTCCATGAACTGAAAACACTGCTTGCTAACAACCTCATCAGCGAGGAGGAAATGAGGTTTCTATCTTGCCATAACCCAACAGTAGCGACTTTTTACGCATTACCAAAGGTGCATAAACAAAAGAATCCCCTACCAGGGAGACCGATAGTGTCCGGGTGTAATAATCTGACACAATCTTGCAGTATCTATCTAGATACTCTTTTACAACCTTTTGTACAGAGTCTCCCTTCTTACATCAGGGACACAAAGGATGCGATCTCCAAACTATCTGATCTGGTTGTCACCAACCAAACGAAAATAGCGAGCCTTGATGTAGAGTCCCTCTACAGTAACATTGCTCATCCCCTGGGACTCACTGCTATACGACATTTTATTAGCACCAGGGGCATACAATATCGGACTCATAATGATTTCATGATCGACCTACTATCCTTTGTCCTGACCCGAAATTATTTTCTATTTGAGGGAGCCTACTACCACCAAGGGACCAGGGACCGCTATGGGGGCGACTTGTGCGCCCTCATATGCAAACCTCTTTCTTGGGTGGTGGGAGGACACTATTGTGTTTTCAGACAAATTGGCCAGATATACCACCCGGATCCTATACTGGGGGAGGTATATCGACGATATACTGATCTTGTGGGAAGGGGATAGTCCCCTGTTCTTGGACTTTGTGGAGATTTTAAACACCAACGAAATTGGGATGAAATTCACCCATGAGATCCATGATAAATCCATTAACTTTCTGGATCTTACCATAAATATCGGTGAGGATAATAGACTACATACAAATATTTTCCGCAAACAACATCGACCAATAGTCTCCTTCACTGGGACAGCTGGCACCCCCCAGCATTAAAGAGGGGAATCCCTGTGGGTCAGTACCTTCGAGCCAAGAGGAACTGCTCTGATGAACTTAGCTTTAAGACGGAGTGTGACCAATTACTGAAACGCTTTGGTGAGCGTCAATACCCTAAAAAACATCTCTATAGGGCATATTTAAGGGCCAAACGCATGGAGAGATCCTCGCTCGCTAACTCTTGTGAACACAACACACAAGTAGGTATGATAAGATGCATAGGCACCTATGACGCATATGCCGGAAAAATGACCTACATCCTGAGACTATACTGGCCCATCCTGATTTTGAGACAGGGCAAGTGTACCCCATAAAATTTCCTCAGGGTTCCACAAATCCCTCAAAAAACTTTCACACTGACGTATCTGAATCAGACTTTTCAGGCACGGACGAATCAGTGAGATCAGAGAACAGAGCAAATCGACCCCCAAGAGGGTACAAAAGAAAGAACTTCAAAAATCGAAGATCCCCACAATATAAGAGATCGGCACCGATTGTCCCACCTGGAAATCCGAGCTATTCAACAACATGCACCAACTCAAACCCACCCGGGAAAAACTCCTCTTTGTCCTCATCCTCTACTGCACCACTAAGGAACCCAATGGAAACACAAAAAGTAAATATGGGCAATTTTCAAAGCACTCAACCTCCGGTGCAGACAACCATTCTATCTCACTTTTTCCCAGCACCCCCTCATGTCTCACTACAAGCACCTTTTTTAGGCACACCCCTACAACCCCCTGGAGTCCAATTAAGGGACAGGGAGAAGTGGAGTTACAATGGGAAGTGATCCCCACTAGTAACAATCTAACTTCCATCACTACACATGATCCTGCGGACAATAGGGTTATTAACCTCTCATCTACACCTATGGACACTTACACTTTGAGCCTTTTACATAAGGGCCTTTCCTTCACCCCCACACCGAAGTGTGATAAGTTCACCTGGATAAAGGACGTGAATTTATTTGCCCGAAAACTGGCACTGCATAAATTACACAAAGAAGAAGACACTGTGAGAAAGAAGGCTGCACAGAGGGAGACATTAGCCCTAGAAGCGTTGATCACCCTAGAGGAAGAAAATCTAATAGGCCCACAACCTATGAAACCTCCACTAACTGACCTCAAACCACGCTCCAAAATGACCCCCCCTTTTTCCAAATATTCCAATCTAGATACCTTTGTCCAACTTGTTACCAAGGACATAGAATCCTTAAGATTGGACAAAAGAAATATACACTCGAATTTGACCCGGGCGGAAAGAGCTGCCCTGGAGAATCTACAGAACAACAACGAAATAATAATAAAACCCTCGGATAAAGGGGGTAACATTGTCATCATGAACACATCCGATTACAGAGATATGGTCATGAGGTTATTGAGTGAGAAAAACACCTACTAATGCATATGTCCATGAACTGAAAACACTGCTGGATGAGGCTCATGCTAACAACCTCATCAGCGAGGAGGAAATGAGGTTTCTATCTTGCCATAACCCAACAGTAGCGACTTTTTACGCATTACCAACGGTGCACAAACAAAAAAATCCCCTACCAGGGAGACCGATAGTGTCCGGGTGTAATAACCTGACACAGTCTTGCAGTATCTATCTAGATACTCTTTTACAACCCTTTGTACAGAGTCTCCCATCTTATATCAGGGACACAAAGGATGCGATCTCCAAACTATCTGATCTGATTGTCACCAACCAAACGAAAATAGCGAGCCTTGATGTAGAGTCCCTCTACAGTAACATTGCTCATCCCCTGGGACTCACTGCCATACGACACTTTATTAGCACCAGGGGTATACAATATCGGGCTCATAATGATTTCATGATCGACCTACTATCCTTTGTCCTGACCCGGAATTATTTTCTATTTGAGGGAACCTACTACCACCAAGTTAGAGGGACCGCAATGGGGGCGACTTGTGCGCCCTCATATGCGAACCTCTTTCTTGGGTGGTGGGAGGACACCATTGTGTTCTCAGACAAATTCTCCAGATATACCACCCGGATCCTATACTGGGGGAGGTATATCGACGATATACTGATCCTGTGGGAAGGGGATAGTCCTCTGTTCTTGGACTTTGTGGAGATTTTAAACACCAACGAAATTGGGA
This sequence comes from Engystomops pustulosus, assembly GCA_019512145.1. NCBI lineage: Eukaryota > Metazoa > Chordata > Amphibia > Anura > Leptodactylidae > Engystomops > Engystomops pustulosus. The sequence continues at coordinate 68,878,429 of CM033649.1, forward strand.
TGAAATTCACCCATGAGATCCATGATAAATCTATTAACTTTCTGGATCTCACCATAAACATTGGTGAGGATAATAGACTACATACAGATATTTTCCGCAAACCAACATCGACCAATAGTCTCCTTCACTGGGACAGTTGGCACCCCCCAGCATTAAAGAGGGGAATCCCTGTGGGTCAGTACCTCCGAGCCAAGAGGAACTGCTCTGATGAACTTAGCTTTAAGACGGAGTGTGACCAATTACTGAAACGCTTTGGTGAGCGTCAATACCCTAAAAAACATCTCTATAGGGCATATTCAAGGGCCAAACGCATGGAGAGATCCTCGCTCACTAACTCTCGTGAACACAACACACAAGTAGGTATGATAAGATGCATAGGCACTTATGACGCATATGCCGGAAAAATGACTAACATCTTGAGACGGTACTGGCCCATCCTAAAGGCGGATCCAGATCTATCCGAACGACTTCCAGACCATCCCTCGATCACGTACCGAAGAGGAAAAAACCTACGAGACTATTTGGTACATAGTCACTTTGTCCCCTCGGAAGAACCAATGATTAGACGTAACAAAAAAATGGTTGGTTCATTCCCCTGTGGATCGTGTACATTCTGTCGCTACCTGCCACGAACCCTGAACTTCATAAACCCTCACAATCAAGAATTTTTTGCCATACGGGATTTTTACAATTGCAAAAGTGTGGATATTGTCTATGTAGCCACATGCCCCTGCCCCAAATTATATGTGGGGAAGACCATTCAGGAGCTAAGGAGGAGGATATCAGGACATCTGAGTTCCATCAACACAAAAAAGGACACACCGATCTCGCGACACATTTGGAGCCACCATGGAGGCGACCCCACAGTTTTGCAATTCTGGGGGGTAGATCGCATCAAACGGGGCCCAAGGATGGGTGATCAAAATCAGAGGCTTCTACAGATAGAGGCAAGATGGATCCATCGCCTCAAGAGCCTCAGCCCCAATGGGCTCAATGAGGGCTTTACTTTCACCCCTTTCCTATAAACAGATATACATCTATGCATATCATATACATGCATCATGTACATCTATGGGAACCCTCGTTCCTCTTTCCATCCTCCTGGTTACAATTGATAGACTAAAACAACCTTTTCATCTTTTAAAGTAATCACAGCTATATACATTTTGATATACAATATTACAAACCGTTTGAAGAGAACGTCTACTGTTGTTCTTATAATTGATTTTTTTCTATCACTAAACAGACCACTTACCATACGAACATGTTACCAATAAACAATCGTGCTTAATATATATACTTTCCTGAGTTTAGTTATAAATTTTGAACATAGAATGATCCCTCTTAAGGATTGGATCAAACGTCCTGACTATGCCCAAGATCCTTTATAAGGATGAGTTCCCTTCTTCTACACCCTTTTTCTCTCCTTTTATGCTAAAGGGCTGTTTTGATACATACCTTTGATGGAGCGTCTCTGCCCTGGATCGGTTGCCATGGAGGGCTCACCGCGATCCCGAATCACGTGGCGATGTCACGTGGTGGGCGGGCTCACATGCCCACTCCCCCTGGGGGGCGGTCCTTCGCTGTCACCACGCGTCACTGGACGGGTGACGCGATGTGGGCGGTACCACTATGACGTAGTTTGTCAACAACACATCACGGCTTCGTGATGGTCATGTAACATACGCCTGCCCATACACACTTAGGGGCAGTCACAACAACAGCGAGACGGACACGCCTCCCCTCCCCCGGACAGCTGATTGGGCACACCTACCACCAATGGAATCTTGGGTAAGGGTATAAGTATATACCGTGCACGCCGCTCGCGAGTTAAGCCCATTGCCCCTGATGAAGCCGTGTACTCGGCGAAACATGTTGGGGGGCTTGAGCAGTAATTTTTAACAGCAGAGCACTTAATGCCAGCACTAGAATAGAATCTCTATGTACTTAGGAGGCAGCTTAGTATTAGAATGAGGTGTGAATGATACATTATCAGGTGAAAGAGACAATGGGGTGCTAGATCTGGGTCAGGATAATTGGGGCATTAGCCTCCACACACTCTAAGAACGAGCACAGTGTCACAAGACTGATCTACTCCGTTCCCACATAGGGACACAGTGTTATAAGAACAATATCCATTGAACAACTCATATGCACAGTATGGTGGCTAAACCCCATGGTGAAAAAACCCCAATGATGTGACCAGGAGGTGCGAACTGCACTCTCCTGCATTCACTACCCAAACAGACTAAAGATATATATACCTTACCACCACGAGTCCCACCTGAGACACAAAAGTCACACCCATCACTACAGTCTGCACCACTGATGTATATGTGATACATCCAATACCTAGTCCTGACACTCCGGAAACCAGGACTGGGATATCTAGATCTCTGGCATTCAGACGACTGTTTTTAGTTCAATTTATGTTCTATGTACATTTAAACCATTACTAATAAAGGTTAAGTTTTACTCCTGGTGTTTCTGTGGCATATAGGGTGATTAGCCCCCTTTGTATAATTTAGAAATAGGCCTACCAAGTGGAAAATTCCCCAAAACTTTTTGTCTGACAATTGAAAGTTAAATCATGCGCTCAGTCACAAATCACAGAGATAAGTCGACGATTTCCGTAGCATGAAAGCCCGAGCAACTGCGCCAAAGTTGATTGCGTGGACAAAATCTCAGTTATAATACATGTCCAGTGGTGGGCAAAATTCCGAAAACGTCAAAAATCAAGACGAAAGCGGCAGCTGCGGAACTCAGAAATAAAGCCCCATTGAGCAGGGGTGTAAGGGAATGTTGTGTTTGCTACAATGGCGGAAAAGACATTTAGGCGTTTTCTTTTTAAGGATTAGAAGGTTCACAGCAGAAATAAATGTGTCACTTTAATAGATGTACGTCTGAGATGGACAAAACCTGTTTATGATATGTTGTTTTTTTACAATAAGGCGGAGGGGGTGATTTGACCTTTCAATGTCATATACGGGGAGTCAGTTAATTGTGGGTTGGTGCAAGTGGACTGGAACGCAAGGCAAATGTGTGAAAATATTATAAAAATGCTTCTAGAACTTCACCAGGCAATTCAGGCCTGTAAGCTTCACATGCACATTTTTGGGAAAAATATTGGAAGGTTAGTCAAAAACATATACTGGAGTAGTGTGACTCAAAATATATAATACGTGACAGCAGCATGGGTTTACTAATGATGAAGTGTCAGACTAACCTGATCTGCTTCTATGAAGAGGGAGCAGTGCCGGATGGACGAGCGCTGTTGAATATTGGGGCTTATTTACTAAGGGTCGCGGGATCGCACTTTCATCGGACGTTGTGGTTTTTCGGGATTTGCGCAGCTTTGCAACAGGGGGTTTGTGCCTGGGATGTGGTGTACACGATTAAGTTTTTGCGCAGCGGCTAGCTTTACATGCGACAGAAAATTAGGGGGCGGGCCATCGGATAATCGATTCGACTGAGCCCGGATTTAACTTTCAAGTTGTGTTGCAAGATCAAGCACTTACATGCACCAGAAGAAGAAGACTTGAACACGGTCGGACACTGAGCGGGGGGCGAAGTGGACACCATGCAGGATCTCAAGACCACATCTTAGGATCGCCACACAGTGAATATAGACGGACATGCCACTTGGATGGAACTCCCTAGCGGCCGGTAAGGTAAAGTGCCCCATGTGTTCTGGACTTTGCAACGGCATTTTACACTGTCCCTCATAGACGCCCATCTGAGGGTTATAAAGAAGGTTAAGTGGTTTGGCAGGGAGATTTGAATTGCGATAAAGACTGGCTGAAGGATCGCATCCAGAGAGGTTGTGGTCAAGGATTCCTACTCGGAATGGGTCACCAGTTTATGAGTGGTGTACCCAGCGGTTCTGGCTTGGCCACTATATTAATTTATACTAGATAGAGAGGTAAGATATTAGGATTATAGCAATGTTTTGCAGAAGATCATTGATGGGCCAAGCCCATTTTTTACTGCCTTTAGCGCCTACCAGTGTACCATTATGGTGGTTCATGCATGTGTAAAATAATATGTATTGAGAGATACAGATGTGTGAAATAACTGAGTTACACAGTAAGCCAAATTCGGTCCCTGACTATTTGACCCCTTAGTTGCTGCAATTAATGATTGTAATAAATTTAGAGAAATTCCGTCAGGTCTGACTACAGTCACAAACAGTGGGGGTGGTGCCCTATGTGTTGCTTGCAGTCCAAGGGCCTAACCCAAAAAAGAACCTACTCAGCCATAGTAAGTGGCCTATTAAGCCTAGGTATATGTCAGTAAATCAACAATTACTTGATTACGCAGCAGGTTGTACATAACATTGAGGATGATCTGACAGAGAATGAACTTGTACATCTCCGACTGGGACTTTAAAAAAAATATTTAAAATGAAAATAATCAAGTATTTAGTGAAATTTTTACAAAAACTTAATAAAACTGAAACATTGCTCTTGATTGGTAATTTGTGTAATATAATGATCTCCTAATTATCACATAAATTGTTACCACTGTCAAAAAGGGTTAAGAAAGTACTTGTTTGTTCATGCTATAAAAAAAATGTAACAGTTGAAAAACTAAATGTTCCAGCAAAAAGCAAACCCCCTCAGTCAGCTATTGCGTTTGAAAAATAAAAAACCTTCCATCCTGTAGAAACGCTGTAGAAACAAAACTGAGAAAACAATTGCATTGTTAAGGTGCAAGGAATCTAAACGGACTGTGGCCCAAGATCCACCTCCTCAGATGGCAATGTCTAGGTGAACCCATTTCTTCACAGAGCTCCTGTAGTAGAGATGAACTGAGCAAGAAGGCACCAGGTGCACATCCCAAGAGCAAGAGTTCAAATTGGTCCAGGGGGGACTAGGGATCACCAGAAACTGAGCCAGTCGTTATAGGTGGTCCCCAATGAGTAGACCCTCAGCGAGGAGAGCAGTACAGGACTGGGTAATAGCGAACCAGGAAAGTCATTAAGGGAGGGCAGAGCACATACTTCAGACAGACACTAACTACTTGAACTCAAGCTCTGAGGAAAGAGGGCAGGATTCAATAATAACAAACACTACTGGAGAACCAGGGATTGGATGCAAGGTCACAATGCGCCATCTGTTACATCACAGGAAGTGATGCACGTTGCAGGTCCTGCAACGAACAGAAACAGTACAGCAGGCTCGTCGAAAATTGTGGAATGAACTCCAGAAAACACCACTAACACAGACAAGAGATCCAGGACTGGAGTAAAGCTTGGAAGAACCCGGTCATCTGAGCACGAGATCTGGAGCTGGAGCAGTGAGTAGGATAGCACCGGCACAATGATGGCTTTGACGCAACACGTAGGTACCCGAAGGACCAGAGAAGAGTCCAATGCACCTCATCGGTCTCATCTCTAGATAAGTGTTTTTCAATATCAGTCCCGGACCCAGATGATATAGGGTAGTGATGGCAAACCTTTTAGAGACTGAGTTACAACCAAAGCGACCTTATTCATAGCAAAGTGCCAACACGGCAATTTAAGCAGTAAGTCATTCTTAACTGTTCTGCAATAGCTTTCAATTGTATGGGTGAGAGCTGTTGGCTGAAAATTAATTTCATGATCCCTACTTCCCCTATACATTCTGTACAGTATACTCTTGGTCCTTGTCACACAATTCCCCCGAGATCTCTGGTGCAAATGTGAGAATGGAAGAAAGCAGTAAAAATGCATTCTTATTACCGATATTATGTCTGGGGCTCGGACAGCAATAAGTCTGTGTAGTAAGGTCAGTTACTTTGTAATAATTTATACATTTTCCCTAAACTTCCACTGGCAACGATCCAGAGGAGAACGATAAGAGGAAGGAAACCGGATGATTACCAAGCTGAACCAGCAGGCCTCTGTCTCAGGACACTGACGACTCCTTTCATTGTACAAACTGTTTTAGATGACTATTACTTTCATTTCAGCAAAATATACTATTGTAGATAGAATTTCATGATCTCGGATCACGGGCACAACCATGCCCCTGTTCGTGGGGCTGCCCCCCGGCCCCAGCACCAAACTCACTTCTTCACACTTCCGCTCCCATCTGGCCTAGGCCCCGCGGGCGTCCCCACTCCCTAGGGCACGCGCCCGCCGGCACCCGGAGATTTAAAGGGTCAGCGCACAGGTGATTAGCGATGGCCACTTCCGGTTCTGCTCTTTAATCCGGAGGCTCCCATCATTCCCTGCCGCATCTTCAAGCCATTCTTGTGATGTAAAAGCCCCTCTGTGTTCCTGTATTCCTGCGTTTCAGTTCCTGCACCCGTGTTCCCGTTCCTGTGTTCCTAATGCCGTGTTCCAGTCTGTTCCTGCTCTCGTGTTCCTACTCCCGTGCTTCTGCTGTGAGTTCCAGTGTTCCTTCCAGCGCTGTTCTCCCACTGGCACCCTAGGCTCTGACTGTGTTCTGCACTACTACCTTGGCTACCACCGCCAAGTCGCACCTGTGGAACGACCTGGTGGCACCCTAAGTGGTGAAGGCCAGGTGCCACTTAGACTCCAGTCCCAGGTGTTGGCTAGTTCCATCTCCCGCAGAACCCTGACAGTAGGTTACCTTTAAGTACAGTCTAAAGCCAGTATTTTTTTTATGTTAGTGTCTCCTTCAGGGCCCTTTTGATCATACATCTAAATTGATAAATAAATGTCTTAATTTGGATTAATTTATTTTTTTTTTAAGTGACACAGTTCCTATTTCCATATCCATACCCACAGCTGGTTATGGTTTTTCTGTTGCACAAACACTTAAACAAAACCTACTATCACGGATCTATCTATCTATCAGGTGGCAGCTTCCTGTAATACATGGCAGCCGTGTCCTTTTTTTTAATAAAACTTTTAGTTGCCCAGAAATTAATAAAAATCCTGTCTTATATATGTTCAAATTGACCTGAGAGGCTACTAGAGGTGTAGAGTAGCCACCATGTGGACTGGGAGCTGTGGCTACTCCACGCCACAGTAGCTTCTTTTGATCCCTCCTATGACTTCTCTTCAGCACGTAGCAGGGCACAATCATTGGCCATTACAGAACTTCGGCTTCAGAGATGACTGCACACAGCTACAGTGAGTTCTGCAACTTTTGTGTGTGATTTTTTTTTTTTTTTAAATCATCAATTTCAAATATTTCACCCTTCTAAGATAAATCCAAAACCCAGAAAAAAAGGTACACAAAAATCTAGAAAATCTGTTTCTGGGCATTTTAAGACCACAATCAAACACACAAATGCTGATGTCATTATATACAGCTCCTTCTCATCCCCATGGACTAGTAAATGTGACATTTAAAATAAAAGAATAGTACTCACCTCAGTCTTCTACTCAGATGCGGAGCTTCCAATTCGTTGTCTTCCTCCTCCTGCCGGCAGCCGCACAGCCCTTCACACGCAGCATCCTGCAGCATACCGCGCGCCACTTTACGGCGCTAGCAGCCAGCACAGCCAGGCTGCTGGGGATTACACCGCATGGCAGCGTCTTTCGGTAAGCGGAGCGCCGCTTTGCGGTGCCGGCACACGGCACGGGCCAGCTGCAGGGGAATGAGAGGGGTGCTGGCGCCGGCCCTGGGGGCACCATAGTTCGGGGATCTTTCCGCGGCACTCTCAACCTTGTGTCGCGGCACACCAGTGTGCCGCGGCACACAGGTTGAAAATCACTGCCCTAGGGCATGCGCACGCCGCACTCGGAGATTTAAAGGGCCAGTGTATAGGTGATTGGCGATGGCCAGTTCCAATTCTGCTATTTAATTCTTGTGAAGTGAAACGCCCTCTGTGTTCCTATGTTCCAGTTCCTGCTCCTGTGTTCCCGTTCCTGTGTTCAGGTCCGTTCCTGTTACCGTGTTCCAGTCTGTTCCTGTTTTCCTGCTCCCATGTTCCTATTACTGTGTTCATGTTGTGAGTTCCAGTGTTCCTTCCAACCCTGTTCTCCCACTGTCACCCCAGGCTCGGGCTGTGTTCTGCACTACTACCTTGGATGCCACCGTGGGCTAGTCGCACCTGTGGAACGACCTGGTTGCAGCCTAAGTGGTACCTGGTCTTACTAGACCCCGCTGCAAAGCAGGATGGTCTTGTGGGAGGCTCTGGTGAAGACCAGGTGTCACTTAGATTCCGGTCCCAGGTGTCGGCTAGTACCATCTCCCGCAGTGGTCCAGAGGGTCCACAGACCCAGAACCCTGACAGTAGGTTACCTTTAAGTACATTCTAAAGCCAGTAATTTTTTTTGTTATGTTAGTGTCTCCTTCTGGGCCCTTTTGATCATACATCTAAATTGATAAATAATTTGTGTTAATTTGGATTAATTTTTTTTTTTTAAGTGACACAGTTCCTATTTCCATAGCCATACCCACAGCTGGTTATGGTTTTTCTGTTGCACAAACACTTAAACAAAACCTACTATCAGGGATCTATCTATCAGGTGGCAGCTTCCTGTAATACATGGCAGCCGTGTCCTTTTTTTAATATAACTTTTAGTGGCTCAGAAATTAATAAAAATCCTGTCTTGTGTATATTCAAATTGACCTGAGAGGCTACTAGAGGTATAGAGTAGCCACCATGTGGAGTGGGAGCTGTGGCTACTCCACGCCCCAGTAGCTTCTTTTGTTCCCTCCTATGACTTCTCTTCAGCACGTAGCAGCGCACAATCATCGGCCACTACTGAAATTCGGCTTCAGAGATGACTGTGCACAGCTACAGCGAGTTCTGCAACTTTGTGTGCAATTTTTTTTTTTTCTTAAATCATCAAGTTCAAATATACCACCCTTCTAAGATAAATCAAGTCCAAACCCCAGGAAAAAAGAGAAAAAACAAAACTAGAAAATCTGTTTCTGGGCATTTTAAGACCACAATCAAACACACAAATGCTGATGTCCCATGCACTCAAGTGGCCCAAATGTAAGTGACCAGAAAGTAATTCCTCCTGTACCTCCCAAGTATACATGTGGACTAAAATCCACTTTCAGAGACCTCTGATGGGAACTTGTAATTGTAGGAATCCAACAACTGGTTAAAGGGAACCTACCTTATGGACAGAGTTACCATTGGGGTGGATTTTGTCTGCAGAGCTCTTTAGATGTCTTTTGCACATCAGATTTCTCATAGTGGACAGCTTGAGAAATGTGACAAATGGTGTTGTTTCTTTTTACTTAAAAAGTCACAACTATTCCTGAAGTTTTTCCTACCACTCGAGTGGATTTGCACCTAAATTTGCAACTCCTTAAAACGTTGCACTTCATAAATCTGCCTGACACATTAGGAGTTACTTGATAGATATGGAGTAAGTTGACTGAAGTAAAAAGTGGAGTGGTCTGGAAAAAGTAGCAAATTTGGCGCAATTATTTTGAAGACAAAACTGATGTAACTTCAAAGATATATCTCGCAATTATTTTGAAGACAAAACTGATGTAACTTCAAAGATATATCTCCACCTTTGTCTTGACAGGCCAGATGTTTTTCATAGGAGACCTACACAATATCAGAGTTTTGTTAAATATTTGTTTTTCATAGGAGACCTACACAATATCAGAGTTTTGTTAAATATTATATATATCTACACCAGTTATATACGTCTCCTTTGTCTCCATATGGTTTCTATCTCCTTTGGCTGCTTATAAATAAACAGATCCCATCCAGTCATATTTTCTCTCCGCATTGTAAGCAGCTGTGTTTATTGTCCAATATGTCTGGGTCCTCCCACATGCATAGAGCGAGAGGCGCTGCTTCTCTAATGGGTTGTGGGATTAAGTAACATCAGGTAATGTGCAGGGATTAAAATTAATGACATGGCTCTGAGATTATTCATTATGATAAATGTGGAATGAAATGTGCAATTGTCTGTGGATTAATGTCAATGATATTATTACATCCACCCATTAATGCAGTAGCATCTCTAATTCAGTGAGCGGTATTACTATGGAGCAAAGAGGCAGATTAAATACAACAAAATATAAGTACCGTATTTTCCGGACTATAAGGCGCACATAAAAGCCTTGGATTTCCTTGGAAATCCAAAGTGCGCCTTATAGTCCGGTGCGCCCTATATGAGGGCAGCGGACCATACTTACAAAGGTCCCCGCTACCGGAGACAGCAGATCTCCAGCGGGAACTGCAGACCGACGCGGCAGAAGTTGTTTGTGCCGCGTGGTCTGCAGTTCCCGCTGGAGAAAATATTTACCTTCACATCTCCTAAATGTAATAGATGGACATGTGAAGAGTGCACAAATGCCTCATATTGATATGTTCCCATGAATAAATCATCATAATATCAGTAAAACTGTAATAACTAGATATCTGCTTTACAGCTAGAAATTTTAAAAACGTCACAACCTGCAAAGTGTATCAATAAAACAGAATAAAAAGTAAAGGCGCCATAAAACCTTTATCATTTTGAAAGCAGACAACCAGGCGATGCATTTGGCAATTAACATTCAAAATTTCCTCTAAAATATGTACAAATCCAGAATACTTACCGTATATACTCGAGTATAAGCCGACCCGAGTATAAGCCGAGGCCCCTAATACCATGTATATAGATAGCCCAAGCACTGGACATGCCCCACTCATGCCATAGATAGATAGCACTGGGACAGCACCCCCCGGCATGGAGGCATGTCGTTGGAACTGTGACTGCTACGGCCCCTCTTGATTGCAATACAGGGGTCCCCATGAATACAGTCCCCCTGAGGAAGTCTCCAGGGAGAGACGTAACATATGGGGAGCCCTCCACCTCCTGATCATTGTACCACCCCGTTCTTGATGCTGTTATCAAGCTGCTTAGCCTAACTCCAGATTATCTGTAATGTATACTGGGGATTTGGTGATGATCGCCGCATACTTTCTTGGGTGAAGAAGAACCCGTTCACAACATCAACTGAAGTCCAGAACACTCTCTGTGAAGTAGGTGTATCTGTCTCTAAGTCAACAGTAAAGAGAAGACTCCATGAAAGTAAATACAAAGGGTTCACATCTAGATGCAAACCATTCATCAATTCCAAAAATAGACAGGCCAGAGTTAAATTTGCCGAAAAACACCTCAAGAAGCCAGCTCAGTTCTGGAAAAGTATTCTATGGACAGATGAGACAAAGATCAACCCGTACCAGAATGATGGGAAGAAAAAAGTTTGGAGAAGAAAGGGAACGGCACATGATCCAAGGCACAGCACAACATGGTGTAAAACATGGTGGAGGCAACGTGATGGCATGGGTATGCACGGCCTTCAATGGCACTGGGTAACTTGTGTTTATTGATGACAGCAGACAAGAGAAGCCGGATGAATTCTGAAGTGTACCGGGATATACTTTCAGCCCAGATTCAGCCAAATGCTGCAAAGTTGATCGGACGGCGCTTCATAGTATAGAAGGACAATGACCCCAAGCATACAGCCAAAGCTACCCAGAAGTTCATAAGTGCAAAAAAGTGGAACATTCTGCAATGGCCAAGTCAATCACCAGATCTTAACCCAATTAAGCATGCATTTCACTTGCTCAAATCCAGACTTAAAGGAAACCTACCACTTGTAGTGGCAGGTTTCCGATGGCAATACCGGCACCATCTCAGGTGAATGGTGCCGAGCTTATTTTCGTTGTGTTTTTAAACCGCTATCGCGGTGTTAAAACACTTTTTAAACGTTATCGCCGCGCAGGCAGTACCGCTCGCGCTGTACCGTGCACGCGCTACATAGAAGTGAATCTGAGCCGCGTCACGTTAGCCCGAGCGCGTACCTGCCTGCGCCGGCTATAACTTTTAAAAAGGGTTTTAAACCGCGATACCGTCGGTTTTAAAACACTAACTAAATAAGCCCTGCACAGTCTCACCTGAGTCTGGTGCCCGTATTTTCCAGCGGAAGCCTCCACTACAAGTGTATGTGTTATCCTTTAAGACGGAAAGACATACATAACAAGCAAGACCTGAAGGCTGCGGCTGTAAAGGCCTGGCAAAGCATTAAGAAGGAGGAAACCCAGCGTTTGGTAATGTCCATGGGTTCCAGACTTAAGGCAGTGATTGCCTCCAAAGGATTCGCAACAAAATATTGAAAATAAAAATATTTTGTTTGGGTTATGTTTATTTGTCCAATTACTTTTGAGCTCCTAAAATGTGGAGTGTTTGTAAAGAAACGTGTACAATTCCTACATTTTCTATCAGATATTTTTGTTCAACCCTTCAAATTAAACGTTACAATCTGCACTTGAATTAATTTCAAATCCAATGTGGTGGCATGCAGGGCCCAACTCGTGAAAATTGTGTCACTGTCCAAATATTCTGGGCCTTAACTGTATTGCAGGGTATTAGCAGTGTCAGCCTATGCACATGCCCAGCCGTGGGCCCGTACAGAAGTTTACCACATATGGTGTATGGCTACACTCAGGAGAACTTGGGCATCAAATGTTGCAGAGAATTTCATGCCATAAACCAATGTGGTAAACTTCTTTACGGGCACGGACTGGGCATGTGCATAGGCTGACACTGCTAATACCCGCAAGACAGTTAGGCCCCAGCATATTTGGACAGTTGACACAATTTTCCCGAGTGGGACCTGCATGCACAATTGGATTGAAATGAATCAAAGTGCAGATGCTAAAGTTAATTTGAAGGTTTTGGAACAACAAATATTGATGAAAATGTAGGAATGTACCGTTTCTTATACAAACATCCACAATTAGGAGCTCAAAAGTAATTGGACAAACTAAACATAACCCCAAACAAAATATTTTATGTTTCATATTTTGTTGCGATCCTTTGGAGGCAAATCACTGCCTTAAGTCTGGAACCCATGGACATGACCAAACGCGTGGGTTTCCTCCTTCTTAATGCTTCTGCCAGGCCTTACAGCCGCAGCCTTCAGGTCTTGCTTGTTTGTATGTTCTTTCCGTCTTAAAGGAAAACAACATTGTAGTGGAAGGCTTCCGCTGAAAATACGGGCACCAGATCAGGGTGAGTGTTGCAGGAAGCTTATTTAGTAGTGTTTTAAACCGACGGTACGCGGTTTAAAACCCTTTTTAAAAGTTATAGCCGGCGCAGGCAGGTACGCGCTCGGGCTAACGCGACGCGGCTTCAGATTCACTTCTATGTAGCCAGCGTGCACGGTACGCGAGCGTGTACTGCCTGCGCGGCGTATAACGTTTAAAAAGTGTTTGAAACCGCGATCAGCGGTTTTAAACAACAAACTAAAACTAAAGCTCGGCACCACTCACCTGAGCGATGCCGGTGCACGGTATTGCCATGTGAGAACCTGGCCATACAGTGGTGAGTAGGTTTCCTTACTCGGATTTGAGGTCAGTGAAATGCAAATGATTAATTGGGTAAGATCTGGGTGAGGATATACGGCCATTGCAGAATGTTCCACTTTTTGCACTTATCGAAATCTGGGTAGACTTTGGTGTATGCTTGGGGGTCATTGTCCATTCATATACTATGAAGGCGTCCGATCCACCACAAGCGATTCAAAGGGCGAAGCGGGACTGTATGGAAAGCTAGTATTACCCGGCTTGTACACTTCAGAATTTATCCGGGTTCTCTGTCTGCTGTCATTAATAACACCACAAGTTCCACCAGTCCATTGAAGGCCGGTGCATACCAATGCATTCACGTTGATTGCCTTCCACCATGTTTTAACCATGTTGTGTGTGCCTGGATCCATGTGCCGTCCCTTCTTCTCCAAACTTTTTTCTTCCCATCATTATGGTAGGGTGATCTTTGTCATCATCTGTCCATAGAATACTTCCGAATCGAGGGCCTTTTGAGGTGTTTTGCGGCCAAATTTAACTCTGGTGTCTTTTTTTGGAATTGATGTGATGATGGTGCATCTAGCTGTGAACCTATTGTGTATTTCGTCATGGGTCTTCTCTTTACTGTTGAATTAGAGACAGATACACTACTTCACAGAGAGGTCTGGACTTCAGTTGATGGTGTGAACGGCGTTCTTCTTCACCAGAATAGTATGCGGCGATCATCACCAAATCCCCAGTAACATTCAGATAATCTGGCGTATTAGGCCATAAGCGTTGATAACAGCATCAGAACGGGGTGGTACAATGACAAGGAGGTGGAGGGCTCCCATATGTGTACGTCTCCCCTGGAGCACTCTCAGGGGGAATTCTGATTCAGGGGACCCCTGTGTATTGCCAATCAGAGGGCCGTAGCAGTCACAGTTCCAACGACATGCCTCCATGCCGGGGGGTGCTTGGTCCCAGTGCTATCTATCTATGGCATGAGTGGGGCGCATGTCCAGTGCTTGGGCATCTATATACATGTATGGGAGCTACACTCAGGAGAACTTGGGCATCAAATGTTGCAGAGAATTTCATCATTTCATGTATTCTGAAACTGTCAGTTTTGGCCTAAATAAATGTATTTTCCAAAAAAATTCAAAAGTTTCTAAATCGCAGGTCCATATTGTTTTAACCCCTGTGAAATACTTAAAGGGTTAATAGACTTAATAGACATTGTTTTAAATACGTTGAGGGGTGAAGTTTCTATAGAGGGGTAATTTATGGGGTTTTACTATTATTTAGGCCTTACAAAGTCACTTGGAAGCTGAGTTGCCCCTAAAAATGTGAGTTTTGGGGATTTTCATGAAAATAAGAAAAATCGCACCTAAAGTTCTAGAAAAATGACAGGACGCATAAAATATCATCTCAACATAAAGCAGACATTCCGTAAATGTTAATTGTGAAGCTTTTTGGGGTAGTTTTACCTTCTGTCTGGAAAGCAGAACATTTCAAACTTGGAAAATGAAGAATTTTGTTTCAAACTTTTGCCAAATTTTCACTTTTTTTTCAGATTTAAAAAAAACCGTATCACTTAAATTTTACAACTAACATGAAGTACAATGCGTCACGACTCAAAACATTCTCAAAATCACCGGGATATGTTAAAGCGTTCCGAAGTTCTAACCAATCAGCGTGACACAGGGCAGATTTGAAAAGTCGAGTCTGGTCATTGAGCTGAAAACTAGTGTCGGTGATAAGGGGTTGAATGCGCTGCTTCCATGACATAACATCACTGAGGGGTGAACTTTTTATGTTTTTCCTGGTTTTCACCCAAAAAAAACAAATACTGTATCCCTAACAGTAGTGTTTGTGTTGTAGATGGAGGATTCTGTATGCACATGACATAACAGCTGACTTATTGTTCCACTGGTTACTGGTATCTATCTGTATTGCTTCTGAGATAATGGAGAATAGGTCATAGAGGTTTCAAGGAATTTGCTCAAAAATTATTTATCCACTTAAAGGGGTTGTCCAGGATATACAAATTTCTGATCACTGGCAGGGATTTTATAAAATAAAATAAAATGTTGCTATTATTTCCTGTCTTCACCTCCTTTCCAGGGTCATGACTGCTGCTCTGTGTCTGTACTAGGAGTCTGCAGTAGTGACATCACATCTACGGCGCCTGCTGCAGAACATCACTGGCCTCAGAGGGGTTCAGCTGAGCCATCAATCTGACACCACTGAAGCTTTTATATACAGTGGGAGCTGATGGAAAGAATATTTAGGCATAGGGATTAAATTACTCATGGCAGTGATGCGCAACCTTTGGAGAGGAGTGGCCCAGCTACACAAACCACTTGTATGTCGCAAATGACCATTTATTAAGCAGATACTTAGTGATCCCTGTCCTTATCACAGGGTTGCAATCGTATTGGTCCTGAGTTTCGCAAAACATGGAAAGAGAGAAATTTGGAATTGGCTTCCCTCCGAGGTGCCTGTAAGAGGAAAGAATCAGAGGACCCAACAAGAGCTTCAAATGGAACAATCCGTCTCTATCCACAACCTTCTTGCTTCCCTTCTGATTCCTGGCAGCCAATGATGGTCACTTTAAAATAGCTCTGAGCAGGCAGCGTCCTGGGTTCTAAGTGGTGAGCCACAGGAGATAGCCTTATCGTCATATACTGGCAAAACTCTGTGTTGGGGTGAAGGCCTGGGTGGCCAACGAAAAAGTGCTCTGAGGCACCTGCTGCACCCTGCCCATAGGTTCGCCACCCCACTGCTCTAATGGCATCACTTACACTGTGAATGAGCATCGGGTCACATATCTGATCGGGATCTCACCTGTTTATTTCCTGGCTGCACCACAAAACCTTACCAGCAGTAAGAATGGTCAGATCTCTAGTGTGATTTCATGCCAAAGGTTTGATGGCCAAGAATTTAAAGATATATCAATGCAAAAAGCGGGGGATTATTTGTCTCATCATCTGCACTGTGCGGTCCCTCTGTGAAAACAGGCGTTCGCGCGGTCCACAAGTTCAAGGTAATCCATGGCCGTCAGTGGGAGCTCTTACACTGTATAAAACAAAGGTGTGAAAAAGAAAAGATGTTCTGCTGTACTTCAAGCCCCCCCCCCCCCCCCATCATATACAAACAGCTCTGCTACGTCTTATACAGACACTTTTCATGCATGTTATATAGACATATATACTTACCACACACACAGCTCTGCTACATACCCGTTTTATTCTCATGAAGATTATGCAGGCACATATATCTATCACACATACAGCTCTGCTACATAATTATTTTATGCATGTTATACCGGCACATACTAATTCATGTTGCTTTTAAAAGGTCAAATAAAGTAACTGTCTTGAGATTATGAGACCTTTTAATGGAAATATAAGATGTTACAAGCAAGCTTTCAGGACATCTTAGGTCCCTTCATGAGGCAAGGAATTTCTTCAACTGGCTAATAGGCACAAAAACTCTGTCTTGGGAGCACATTAGTAACATGCTGTATATTCCTACCACACACAGCCTGCCTACATTACCGTTTTTTCTCATCAGTTCTTAATATACACACATCCTGCTATATCCCTTATTTTTGTGCATGTTACACACACACAGCACTGCGATATTCCTACCATACACACAAACAGTTGTGCTATATAACTACCACACACACAGCACTGCTACATACCTGCTTTATTCAGGACCACCCTAACGCATGTTACACAGCTCTGCTATACACCACGGCCTGTACACACGACGCATCATTGTGCTATACACTCAGAACACCACACAGCTCCGCTATTCTAACCACTAATGTAGCCCTGACCTACATGTAATAACTACTGACATCACAAACTCCACTTACTTTCCCTTCACATTACAGAAGCACAGTCCCGAGCCGGACCCCCTCCCACCACATGTGACTGATCACGTGGCCGCTACGTCACCCTAAGGTCCTTTCAGCGCTTAATCCTTTCCGGAGTGTACAGTAGGGATCAGCTTGATCGGCGGCGGTCCGTAATGGATTTGAAAGAAGCCACAAGGAATAATGGAAGACAACAGCAAGCAGCCCCAGCCACGCAGCAGCAAGGCTCCAGGACCACCACCAGGCTGCGCCTCTTTCTACCAGGCCATGCAGCTTACAGGTGATCCTACTGTGTGCACTCAACCTCTACACTCTCAGATTATTCCCTCCCTGTTTTATTTCATCTTTTGCTTTCAAGAACTTTTTTTTTTACTTTCTCTTCCATATGAGGGATTGTTGTTGTGGGACAAGTCTCATACTTTCCATGCTCCTTGAGGGATCTTCCACATATTGGCAATTACTTGGTGGCGAATGGGGAAAAAAAAAAAAAAAAAAAAAAAAAAAATGACAACTTTGACATACATTTTAGATTTGCAACTGTGAGTAGTAAAAATTGCATAAAAAGTTAACTTTAGTCTGAGGACGGTGCGATGAGCTGATACCGGGTTATTAAATAGGTTGTTGGGGTGTTATGAATTTTGAGGAGATATTCACACGGCCGGTGACCGACAGTAACCGTTAGGAGGACAACGGCAGCAGTTGTACGGGGGAGGAGGGGAGGTGAGCGGCAGCTCACCCCCTGCCCCTCTCCATGGATATATTGCGCCATGTCGCCGTTACTACGGAGAAAATATAGGACAGGTCGAAGAGTAGGGGGAAGGGGGGCGGGCATCAGGCAGAGGGAAGGGGCACGAACAGGAGGGACGGAAAACAGAGAAAAGAACAAAGGAGCGGCCGGTACCACCAGAGGAGCGAAAAGCGGAAGTCGAAGGGAAGGAAGAGGGACGTAGAGGACAGGACGAGAAGGGAAAGGGGGGAAAGGAGCAAGAAGAAAGGGTAAAAAAAAGTGGGGAGGAGGACGAGGGAGAGGGGAGGGGGGGGAAGATGAAGGAAGGGTTTAGGAGAAGAGCTGGTGAAAGACGAGAAATAAAAGGAGGTAAAGGGGGGTGTTATATTTGTGGCGGGGAGAAAGTGATCCCGGTGTGTGGTTAATGAAGCAAGGCAAGTATCACTACATTAAAGGACGAAGAACAAGCACGTATATAAATCACAGTGACACCATCAGTTTTCCTCAAACTGTATATGATCTTGTTTGTACAGGTCGTCCTTCGTGTCCGACAGTCCGACCGCAAAAATAAAAGAAGTGAAAAAGGAGGGAGGGAGATAAGGAGAGTAAGAGGGATTGGGGGGCAAAAGGGGGACGGGTGTATGGGACGGTTAGGAAACAGGTAGGGAAAAAGTCCTATTTATGTCTATTATGTCATAATGTTCTGTAGACTACCGTTAGACACATGTATTGCGGACCTTTTTACATTGTCTTGGCAGTATATTTACCGTGCACCGGCGAAGGAAAGGAACAGCGGAGGGAATGCGGAGGGCGATACCCAGATGGGGTCATAGGGTCACACAATAGGAAAAAAGTTACTGTGAAGGGTTTTAAGTTTTCTCCTCTGTAGACAATGCTGTCTGCTTATAGCACCATTCTATGCAAAATGACAAAAGCTCTGAATGTCCATTATATATATTTAATATATCATTTATGAATGAACTTTCATATTAGTACTGGAAGGGCTAGCAGCTGCAGACAGCCAATTTCATAGAGAGGCGAAACTTAAAACCGCACAGTATTGGGTTCCTTAGGTGACCTATGACCACTAGGTCGAACATTGCCAGCATATCACATATATGTATTATCGAATATAATGCATGTCATAAGGCTCTTGTAGGTCAGCTTTGGTGTAGAGGAGCTCTGCATGACAAGGGTACAACAAAGGTTATTGGCGCGTTTTTTTTCTTATCCATCCTGTGTTTTTTGGAAAGCGTGTCATATTTTCCGAAATGAGTATTGAGCTTTCCTAAGTTGTACCAGATATTCATCTCCTCTTATCTCAGGCTGACCCTCTTTACACCACAGTGGTGTTCCTGCCCGGGAAGCCCCGTGTAAAGCTTGTTTGAGTCATTCCGCACAGCAGAGCTGGAGACGCACGTTTTTTAACCTCACGTGGCGGGTACGACTCACATGAAAGAGTAAAGGGGGCTCAACGTGGGGGTACAAAAAACACTCTGTCCCCCAGGATCGTCCCCACTGTATGCAGGTCCCCTTTTCCAGTTTGTATTAGGTAGGGACCCCCAGTAATATAACAAGTGGGTAGTGCACAAACTTAACCAGTGCGTCATGCATTTTACGGGTCTGATTTATGACAGGGTTTGTTTTGCAGATCGTTTTCTTCGATTTGCAGATCGACCGCATATTTAATCTCTCCTACGGGTGTTGCATTCACTTGTGGCGTTAAGGCTATGCATCAAAACGCATTAGAACAGTGAGAAGAGGAGATCTGCCCGAGTACATACCTGGTAATATGCGTTTACAAAAAAATGCAATGTTAACGCATTACATTTGTAAACACAATGTTAACAGCGATTGTAACTATGTAATGGATGGGGGCAATCAAGCCTACTTAACAATCAGACACCCTGTGTGAGCAAAGAGCTAAAAGGATGAACCACGAGGGGTTACCAGGCTGCAAACAGAGGATATTGAGAGCAAATATTGAGAAATAGCCCGGAGGTGCGCTATATTGCAACGGACTATGAAAAAGGAAGATGGTAGATGCAAGTTAATTCCTCCTAATTCGCTACAGGCAGGAGTAGCATACACAGGAGGAAGAATAGTGAAATAGCATGACTGATTGATGGTTGTGTCATTTAGGAAAAACTGTTCTCGTGTTACACCATGTAGGTAGATCGTATAAATGCAATGTTTTTATGTATTTGTAGAGTTACCATTAGGCGTCTGCCGGTCTTTTGCATAGGGTGGCTTTTGGCTGAATGTGTTGGAGGTTCCAGAAGTCCGGTTGTGAGTGAGGTCCCACATTCTGGCACTGTAGTTCGTAGGCATTCTGGAATTTCCCCCCCCTCCCCCCGCCCCCCCCCCAGTAGTAAGGAGCTGATCAGAACCGTTCTGGCGTCTTGCACAGCTATCTCGTTTTCACAGGATAAAGGTACGTATGGATATTGTGTTGCATAATGCTTGTCATTGTCTTCTGAATGACCTATACGATATGTGTGATCCAGGACGTGCCATAATCTGCACCCAAGAAGAACTTGATTGTAGCAGACCCAGCCAAAGAATTAATATCACAACTCTGCATAAAAGAGCAACTTGTGCAGTTGTGAATCGCAAATCCCCACAACCTCCCCATAATAATGTGCACTTTTTTATTGCATCGTTTTTTGAATGGGACATGGGGAATCAAGCTGCTGTTGCTACAAAACACTCACCGGCCACTTTATTAGGTTACACATGCCAGTAACGGGTTTACCCCCTTTTGCCTTCAGAACTGACTCATAAGTATGTCAGGGATAGATTACAAAAAGGGGTTGCTGGAAAGCATTATCAGAGATTTGAGGCCATAAGTGACATATGGCATCACAACAGAGTTGCCGCAGACTTGTCGGCTGCCATTCCATGTGATGCGAAATCTCCCGGTCCACCACATTCCCAAAGAAGATGCTCTATTGCAGTGGTGGCGAACCTATGGCAGGGTGCCAGAGGCGGCACTATGAGAAATTGGTGGTGCGGCAACCGGCGCCATTGCCCCCCCAGCGCACCAGAACAGGACTCAAGAATTCTTCCTGCATTTCCAAGCAATCTAAAAGCATGTGCTTTCACTAAGATTATTGATAATTACCTTTGATCATTGGGGGATGTAGGGAATGAGGGAAGGATATATAAAATGAAAAAAAAGACAGGGCCCACACATTATTTTTGTGAGGACCTTTGCTGTGGCCCCACGATTACTCTGTGTAAAGAGGACAATGGAAGGAAAGAAGCGAAACATTCTATCTTTCTACTGTGTTGCTTCGTCCTCAGGGGCCAATTGATGAACAAGTTGTTTGCAGAGCAGGGAGCAAGAGGTGACTAGGAGGGAAGTGGGCGCGGGGTCTGAAAAGAAAAAGGAAAGCCCCAAGCGAGGCGGGGGGCCGTCCCCCCGATGTCGTGGACCGTGGGCGCCTGCATGCCGTTCGGGTACCTCAAAGAATGTAGGCAGAAAACAGCGGGAGAACAAAAAGAGGAGAAGCCTCTCTGTGGAGGGACACGTGACGTAGGGTGGAAGCGCCGCGGCCTAGACGCCGAAAACCCCCCCCCCGTGGAGTAAAGGGTAAAGTAGTGGGACATGGGGAAGAAACGACAATAAAGGAAGAGAGGGTTGGCATGGAGGACAGAGTTAGAAAGAAGGGGAGGAAAGTGGACGGAGGAAAGTAGGCAAGTAAGATGTGGGGGTGGTAATATGGTGCTGGTCCATATCAAGGAGGGCATGGTACAGACACACAATACTCAGGTAGGCTGTGGTTTGGCAACGATGCTCAATTGGTACCATGGGGCCCAAAGAGTGCCAAGAAACTATTCCCCACCCATGCACCACCCACTACCCCTGAACCGTGATTACAAGGCAGGATGGCTCAATGTTCATGTTGTTGACGCAAATTTGACCATACCATCCGAAGCCGCAGCAGAAGAAATCGAGAATCATCAGACAAGGCAACGCGTTTTTCAAATCGTCTACTGTCCAATTCGATGAGCTTGTGCAAATTGGTAGCCTTCAGTTTCCTGTTCTTAGCTGAAAGGAGAGTGGCACCGGTGTGTTTCGCTGCTGTAGCCCATTCTGCATCAAAGTTAGACCGTGACTGTGCGTTTCAGAGATGCTTTAGCCTACCTGGTTGTAAAGGTGGCGATTTGAGTCACTGTTGCCTTTCTATCAGACTCGAACCAACCAGTCTGCCATTCTCCTCTGACCTCTGCATCAACAGGGCAGTTTCCCGCCCAAGAACTGCGGCTCACTGGATGTTTTCTTTCGGAATCATTCTCTGTAAACCCTAGAGATGGTGTGGGAAAAGCCCAATAGATCAGCAGTTTCTGAAATACTCAGACCAGCCCTTCTGCACCAACAACATGCACGTCAAGGCACCAAATCACCTTCTTCCCCATTACGATGCTCGGTTTGAAATGCAGGAATGATTTGTCTGACATGGAGACATGTTAAATGCCACTGAGTTACGCCAGGAGTGGTCTGATTAGAAATTAAGTGTTAACGAGCAGTGGACGGTATGGTACCTAATAAAGTGGCCGGTGAGAGTAGATCTAAGCTTTTCTAAGTTACTTATTGGGGTACCCTTAAAAAGGGCATCAACCCCCAGGACGACAAGGATTATAAAACCAACGCACACTGACTACTGGTGTGTGCCTCTTAGTAGAATCAGCCTCGTCTTTAAGCTTCTTATGCCCTGTTTTTTAGGCTTATCAATGAGAGTATGGAGCTCTCAGGATCTTTTCTTCTTAAAACTAAGGGTTGTAGGAAGCTTATAGAAGCAGCAGGATCCTGTCAGAGGGGGAACACCAGCATGGTAAGTGTGCTTGGTTGACAATCTTCATCCTGGTCTTAAGTAGAAAAATGCCCTGTGTAAACTCTACAAACTGTATCTCTTATTTCTGCTACATGATTACATAATTAGGTCCGCCAACAGAGGCGAGTTGTCAGTCAAACCTTTTTTTTAACTAACACTATCTCTCCCAACTTCTTCATTCACATGTCCACTTGTGTAGAGAAGACGGTGAATCCAGCAGCCAGGCAGATATGAAGACAAGTGTGTATATATATTTGCCTTCATATCTACCTGGCTGCTGGATTCACAGTCTTCTCTACAACATTATGTACTGATCCGGCTCAGTTTGTCCGTGCACCCGGCATCTCAACACATGGCTGAAAAATGTATTTTTCCCTTTTTTCATTTTTATCTGACACCCTTTGTCTCCCAAGAACAAAAGGATCACCAACTAAATCTCAAAATGTACCTTAGGTATAGGGATTATTTTACTCTATGGCATCACCTGTAACTGTGAATGGAGCATCGGGTCACATATCTGATCGGGACACCACATGTTTATTTGGGGCTGCAGCACAAGACCTACCAGCAGTAAGATTGGTCAGATCTCTAGTGTGATTTTCATGGACCAAAGTTTTTATGTGGCCAAGAATTTAAAATACATCAATGCAAAAGCTGGGGGATTATTTCTGTCTCATCCTCTGCACTGCGGTCCCTCTGTGAAACAGGACGTTGCGCGGTCCACAATTCACGGTCCATCCATGGCCGTCAGTGGGAGCTCTTACACTGTATACAACTAAAGGTGTGTAAAAAGAAAAGATGTTCTACTTCAGCCATGTAGACATGGTCAAGACAATCTCCTGCAGTTCAAACCGAGCATCAGTATGGGGAAGAAAGGTGATTTGAGTGCCTTTGAACCTGGCATGGTTGTTGGTGCCAGAAGGGCTGGTCTGAGTATTTCAGAAACTGCTGATCTACTGGGATTTTCACGCACAACCATCTCCAGGGTTTACAG